>CM047812.1:50269800-50646997 GCA_026214975.1 Gentiana macrophylla
AAATTGTTAACTCCAAAGTTTTAAGTGTTAAGTTTATTCACCCCCCTCTAAACTTAACCAAAGCCTTTCCAAGGACCAACAATTGGTATCGGGCGATTGTACATTGAAGGAATCTACTTGTTGTGCTTGTGAAAATTCTTTAAAACTTTCCTTCAACTTCTTGATTTTCAAAGACTTGCATCATGGATAACACACGGTATGCTAGAACAATCTTGATGTGCTCTCTAGATAAATTTGATGAGTATAAGCGTCGAATGCGAGGCTTACCTTCTTGCAACTCATGATGAGATGATGGATGTACTAAGCGATGGACCCTTTGGGATTACCAAGGCAATAACGGTGGGTGATACAGCGAGTACATTCTAAACCAAAAGAGAATGGAATCGAGAAAGGCGAGAAAAGAGCAAACCTCAACAACATTCCTATTGATATCATTTATAGAACTACGGATAGCAATATGTACATGAAGGTTAAAGATTACCAAAGCGCAAAGGAACTTTGGGACAAGATACATTTGATATGTGAAGGCAGCGATGCAATAAAGAAGAATAAAATCGGTGTGGCGGAAAAAGGTTCCAAAAGTTCAAGATCTTTGCCAAATGAAACCATTGAGCAAATGGAATCAAGATTCAATGCAATCACAGGCGAACTTACTCTGCTTTGAGTGTAAGTTATTCAAAAGAAGAAATAAACACCAAAATCTTGGAAGCTCTACTGCAAAAGATGTTTGGAAAATGAAGGTATTGCAATTGAAGAAATGACAAAGTTGCATGAAGAAGATACCTTCAAATTGTTTTGAGATCTCAAGGCTTATGAATTTAGCAAAAACCTTGTACACAGGATTTGAAAAGGAAGAGCCAAAGACCCTTTGCATTGGCTGCTTCACATCAGAAGAAACATCAGGAGGACAATATGATCTCTTTGGATGAAATGCAGAAGCGGTGCCTCTTGAGCAAGAAAATCGAGGATGATGAAGGCTGGAAGGCCCTTCAGAAATTTCACAAAGAGGCCCTCTTGAAAGAAGGAAAGAAGAACCAAAGAAAGATAATGACTATACGTGTTTTCATTGCAAGAAACCAGGACACTTCAAACTGGTATCACGAGTTAAAACAAGGCAAGGAACTTTGATTATCTTTGCTTCATTTGCAAGAAGCACTGGACATTTTAGACTGATTGTCGGACCTCTTGAAGACCAAGAGTCAACAAAGAAGACATGGCAAGAAGGCTATGGTTCTTTGAAGATGAATCGAGGGTATGAAGTGGAATACGAAAAGGAAATGAATCGGATGACCACGACATTGGTTCTTGATATGGAAGATTATGCTTTGATGGCCAATATGGATGAAGCGAGGAGGTATACAATCTGTATCCATCAATACTCTATTTGGAAGTGATTGTGAATCAACTTGTGGTTCAAATCCTAGAAAGTCGACAACAATGAGACTTTGGATGCCATCCTTAATCAAGCGAGGATAATACAATATGGTTATAAGATTGTGAAGGCTGAAAAAAGCTCTTGAGTTAGAAGTTGGAAGATTGAAAGGCTGAATTAAGGGTTCTCAAGGTAAGGAAAAGATGTTGAATGAGAATCGGTGTAAGCTGCTTGATCATCAATGACCCTAAATCTATTTGAACCATCTGGTTCCTCTGCTTTGCATACAAATCTGGAAAGCCTTATGGTGATAGAGCAGGGCTTGGATTTGGAACTCGACAATCTAACAAAGTGGATCCAATAAGGTCCTTGAACTAGTACAATGCAGGTGGTCCTAAGTTTGTACACACTAGACCCAACTCGAGTAAGGTTCTTTGGCGATAAAATCAATGAGAATGCTTCAAGGAAGCAAAATCGGAAGTCAAAGAAGTCAACGACTCTAATAAAAAAAGTAAATCTAAAAATAGAATTTGTTGTGCCTTCTAAGCCTCTACGATAGAGACATACTACCAAGTCTCTTTGAACCACGGAAGGGTAAGCAGAAATATTCAAGGATAAGAATCCTAAAGTCAAAAATGTTAATCATTTAAGGGATAATTATCTCGAGGGAAAGGTAAATTTGTTCCCATTTTGATGATGATTGGAATATTCTGCATCTATTGCTAGAAGCGATAAGTATAACCAAGTTGCTAGGGTAAAACCTAAGCAATGGAATCGACAAAGGACTCGTGAGAGGACTTATAAAGGCCTCAGCGGGGACCTCAATGAGACTCCATATTACGAAGTACATTTCTAGCAGACGACAAACAAATGGTTATACTAATGCTTACAACATCAAGAATCACTTTAAGCGACATTATAAACCAAAGGGCGAAGAAAACATATATGATTCTACACAACCTCTTTATTTAGAACTTATGGATGTGTGGAATACATGTATGAACAAAGTATGACACATTCGAGGAGAAGACCTTATGGAAACATACCAAGGGTCATGCTTGCCCTTGACCACTATGGACCCAAGCAGGTTTGGGTACCTAAAATACATTAACTTTTTTTGTAGAATTGTGCGGTACTTTGGCGGTGGATGTTCGGACACATGACAAAAGAATAAGCCTTGTCTGTCAAACTTTGTGGCAAAAGATGGTCAGAGGTGAATTTTGGCAACAAGAATACACTGGATATACAAGAGGATATGGCACACTTGTAAGGAATGGACTAACAATCAAGAATGTTGCATATGTGGAAGAATTTGGACTACAACTTGCTTGAGCCTTTGGACAATTCAGTGACAAAGGGTTATAAAGTCACTTTTGACAAAAACATCTGTATTGTCATTGGCGAAAGAGGTGATCAAGTTGTACTTGCGGTGAAGACAACGAGAATATGTATGTTGTTGATTGGTCTCTGCGATTCGAAGCACTGCTGATTGTGCATACCAAATCGAGAACTCAATTGGTTATGGCACAAAAGTTGAATCACTTAAACTTTGATGATATTAATCAATTTGGTAAAGAAGAAGGTGGTGGTTGGTTTACGAGATCACATTCAAGAAGGATGCTATATGTGATGCATGTCGGAGGAGTAAGCAGAGATAAAGTCAAGTTTCAAATCAAAGACCAAACAATCAACTAATAGAGTGTTGGGTGATACATATGGATCTTTTTGGACCAATAACTCCAACAAGTGTAACGAGGAAAGAAGTACACTTTAGTGGTTGTGGATGATTATTCAAGGTACACTTGGGTGATATTTATGAACAAGAAAAGTGAAACACTTCAAAGCTTTGCCTAATCTTTTGAAGAGATTACAAAATGAGAAAAGTTTATGATAATAAAGATAAGATCGGATCGAGTCTTGAATTTCTCAACAAAGTTATAAGAGAATATTGTGAGCAGAGAATGGTGTACTACATCAACTTCTTTGCTTTCTTTGGTACACCTCGGCAAAATGGGGTTCTTTGAAGAAGAAAGCAGAACTTTAAAGAGGCGGGAAGAACAAGGATTTGTGAAGCATTGCTACGAAAGATATTAAATTTGAAAGCGATAAATCTGACATGCTATATACAAAGCAGAACATCGATAAACAAGAAGGCTGCTGAAGACACCTTATGAGGTTTGGAATGGAAGGAAACCTAACATATCCTATTTCCATCCATTTGGAAGCAAATGTTTTATTCTAAATCATAAGGTACATTTGAAAACATTCCAACCAAAATCGGATGAAGGAATTTTCTTGGGATATTCTTGATCGTGAGCATTGAGTCTTGAACAAGAGAGTCAACTGAAACATGAAGAAACAATCCATGTTGTGTTTGATGAACCTAAGTTTTCTTGGTATGGAAGATGAAGATTGTGGACTCTTGAGAATCAACAAGTCAGATCAGTTGTGTTGAAGTTTTGGAAAGATTCAATGACTTAAAAGTTTAAATCTTTGCCCTTCTTGAGCACCTGTGATAATATTCTTGATGCAACAAGCTGAAGGCGGTTCAAGGATACATTGAACCCCACTGTAGAAGAAGCTACGACCGACCTACTAAAGATGATGTTCTGAAAATCAAAATAACCAAAATCCACAATGGTTAAGGAATCACCTACTTTGTACAAGTTATTGACAATGTGCGACAAGGTGTGAGACTAGAAGACAAGCTGGAAGCTATGTTTACTTGTTTTCTATCTCAAATAGAACCAAAAGTTGTTGAAGAAGCTATTTGAGATCAGTTGGATAATAGCTATGCAAGAAGAATTGAATGAATTTGAAAGAAATCAAGTTTGGACACTAGTTGAAAGGCCAAGTCATGCAAATATCATTGGTACTAAGTGGGTATCTGAGAAATAAACTTGATGAATGCTGGTACCATTGTGAGAACAAAGGCGGACTAGTAGCAAAGGCTATTCTCAAGCGGTAGGAATAGATTTTGATGAAACTTATGCACTGTTGCAAGATTGGAAGCTATCAGTTATTCTTGGCACATCTTTGCATATAAGAACTTCAAAGTATATCAAATGGATGTCAAGAGTGCATTTTGAATGGTATTACAGGAGGAAGTGTATGTTCGGCAACCTCACTGGATTTGAAGTTAAAGATCAAGAAGATAAAGTGTATAGACTCAACAAAGCACTTTATGGACTAAAACAAGCACCAAGAGATTGGTATGAGACTACATCTCAATTCTTGGTGGACAGCGGATTTACAAAGGCACCATTGACAAGACACTTTTGAGAATCGGTGAAGGGGCGACACCTCTTTGGTACAAATTTATGTGGATGACATAATATTTGGTTACGAAAATGATTTACTTTAATGAAAAGTTTGCAAATCTAATGAAGAGTAAATTCCAAATGAGTATGATGGGAGAAATGAAGTCAAGCGGATGAGAGATGGAATCTTCGTTCATCAAACCAAGTACACCAAGGAGTTCTTGAAGAAGTTTGGTATGGAAACGCAGTACTAAGAATTCAACTCTATGAGTACAAACATCAGATTGGATGAAGATAAAGAAGGCAAGGATGTTGATCGGACCTTATCTGAAGGATGATAGGCGATCTCTTTGTACTGCTTGCCAATGAGACTGATATATCCTTTCTTTGTAGAGTGTTTGTGCAAGATTTCAATCTAAACCTAAAGAAAGTCATTTAGAGTGCGATCAAGAGAGTTATCAAGTATCTAAAGAGACTTTGGGAGTAGGGATATGGTATTCAAGGAAGGAAGCTTGAGTCATATCTACTCAGTTACGATTATCTTTGGATGCAAGATTGATAGAAAAAGCACCTCGGGGAACACATCAATTAATGGGAAATAAGTGGTTTCTGGTTTAGCAAGAAACATAATTCTATATCAACTTCCTTCTTTGAAAATTTGAATACATTCTTCTTTGGAAGGCTCTTTGTGCACAAATACTTTGGCTAAGACAACGATTAAAGTTATGGAATTGAAGAAAAGAAATTCCAATTATGTGTGATAACACAAGTGCAATTTCAATCATAGAAAATCTGTTTTGCACTCAAGAACCAAGCACATTGATGTGAGACATCATTTTATAAGAGATCATGTTGAAAAGAAAGATGTGGTGGTTACATACATCCTATTTGAAGATCAACTTGCTGATATTTTTAATAAACCACTTGATAGTGAAAGATTTGCTAAACTAAAAATTTGAACTTGGAATTATAAAAGTTGGTGACATTCGGACAATGTCTTGGAAATTCACCAAAGTTAGTCTTTGCTATGTTGGGTGAGCTCACTTAGCAGATTAGTCATTGGTATCAACAATTCCATGTACTTATGTTTGGACAATTCAGCAAATGAGGTTGCCAAGGAGATTGGTCTTTGTCATTTTGGGTGAGCTCACTTGACAGATCAGCCATTGGTATTAAACATCATCTTGTATTATCAATTGAACAAAACAAGAAGAAAACAAGGATCGGTGAGTACTTATGTCGGTAAGGCTGCTTTGAAGCCTATTATCAATGACTCTTGAGCCGCTTCTCTTGAGGATCACCTCTTTGGATGGAGCGTTACTCGAGTCAAAGTTATTAAAGTCAAAAGCGATTTGGCGGGATATTTATTTTATCCTTTATAACGCGATTAACACGATCTAAGCTTTGTTATCAAGCGTTATGGAACACGTGTCAAGCCGACATTTATTGATTAATCATGGTTGACATGGATGTGCGTGCCTTGTGAGTTTCAACCACCCCTTTGTCTATATATTCGAGGCTATCATATCAGTGATTCTCTACTTGCAAAATCTGCTTTATCAACTGCGATTTTACCTTTGTGTGAACCTGATTTGAGAATCAATCTTCTTCATCTAATTCTTCTCTTACAAATGGCGGAAAAGGTTGATGTTCAAATTGAATCAAGCCAAAGTGTTAGAGGTTTTATTGAGGATGCAAGCAGTGAACTAGCCATTAACATTGGTGAAGAATAAGAAGGTATCTTTGAGTGCGGAGAATGTGTTAAATATAAGGTGAAACAATTTCTTATACAAATGTTGTCGGTTTACGGAGAAATATTGAGATCTGAGGAAGGCTGAAGCATTTAAAGCTATTTGTGAATGGGCAAGAAATTGAAGTTTCCCAGTCTCTTGAGAGAAGTTTTGGATTTGTTGAAGTGGTGGATGGCTCGGTCAATCACGAAACAATGGGATTGGACAAAATGGCGTTTGTTGATGATTAAAACAAATCGACCACCAAATCCGTTCAGGCATCAGCTTTGCAAACATATTGGAAGTGAATACGATCTGTGAGCAAGCGATTGCTAAAAACATCTTGGGACTAGTTGGAAGTATGGATACTCTATCTGGGCCCAAGATAGAGTTGATGATTATCATCTGCGGGAGCATGAAGTTTGATTGGGCTAGATACTTCATCCATTATATGAAGAAGGTCTTGAAGGAAGACAAAGAGGAAAGAGGAAGTCAAGGCCACATACTTAGGATTGATGGTTGAGACCTCTTTGAATCATGGAAATCCCTGATGTAGCATCTGAAAGATCAATCGAGTCCGAGATACAAGAAGAAATTGATTATGCTATTCTACTACAGATGATGATGAAGAGGTTGTTGGAGAGGCTGCGATGATGATAATGATGGAGATGATGGTGATCTTGGTGGTGGCGGGTCAAGCAACCTAAAAGAAATTTGTTAAACTTTGATGCACCTAAAGAAAGCTGTGAGAAAGAAAGGGTGGAGATACAAAGAAAATAGCTGAAGTTTCAAAACCTTCAAAGAAAACAAGGAAGCAAGCAGCCTGTTGCTTTGAGTCTGCTTTGAGGTCAAGTGGGCGTTCTGACCTGCTTTGTGGCTGCAAGCAAAATTGTTGAAATATTGAGGAACAACGAAGGAAGCGATAGAAGAGAAGTCTGTGGTTGAAAGAATGATGAACCCGTTTCAAGAGGAGAAAAGAGATTGTCCATAAACATAAACATGGAAAAGGAAAGAACTAAAAAACTTGGAGGCTCAAAGAATCCAGAGGAAGCATCGATGAAGAGGAAGAAGAAATTTGTTGAGGGAGCCCTTGACCATGTCGAGGGCTGTGGAGATTCTGACTCCTCACTGAAGAGGTAGTCAAGTCTCTTGATGTTGGATAGGTTGTTGTTGAACAATCTGTTGAAGATATCTGATGATCTCACGACCACTGAGCTGCTTTGTAATATCTCTTGAAGAACCCTGACAAACCACTTGAATCTGAACTCTTGTGGTAGTTGAAGAGGTAATTGAAGACTTGGTTGAAGACCACTGCAAATTTGGCAAGAACTCGGGGGAAGAAGCGGTCTGCTGCTGTGACCTATTTGATGAGCATGTAAGTCAGGAGGAACCAAGTGTGGTATAGATGGAAGTAGTAGGTACAAATGTACAATCTCAGAAACCTACTGACTTTAGAACGTCTGTTGAAGAAACCATGAGCTTACTTGTTGGAGCTTTTGGAGGTCGACAATTTCTTGACACTGCCATTAGAAAACCATCATGCCATATGAGAAGGCATCAGAGAAAGGACAAAGTATATCCTAACTTCAAAAGGTACAAAACTACTTTCGGTGGAATTTGGATTCTACAAAGCAGAAACCATTCTTGATCAATGAGTGGATTTGGAGAATGGGCATTTGAGCGACTAGGTGTGGAGCGACTGTTGGATTTGATAGACACTAGCATGTTGCAATCGAGGGTGATGGATCTTTTGGATGAAGGAATGAAAAGTGGAGCTATTATGTTCGAGAGATCCAAAGTTTACACAGGCAGTGATTCATCAGTTACGATGATGATACCTATGTTTCTGGGGAGACCCGGTGGAGTGGCTAGAGAAACAACAAGCTGAAGCTCTTGGTAAAAGCCCCTTGATATCATGAGCGAGAACCCACTTGAGGCTAGTAAGTCTGTGAGGAGCTAGCGGTGGAGAGATGGATGAGGATCTACAAGATCTCACCATGGATGATCTGGAAGCATTGATCACGAAGGAATTAATTTGAGTGCTAGTAGGCTGGTGATGAATCTTCTACACTCCATGTTGTAGAACTCTTGCCTGTGGCCCAGGCTGAGTGAGGATTTGGATGGAGAAAAGGTTCTTGATTTCAATGAACCTAGTGTCGATTCGAGAGGAGTCCATTGAATATGACGATGGATTTGACTTTGAGGCACTATTGTTGGATCGATATTAGCGCAAACACACTCAGAGGGGGGTGAATAGAGTGTTGGTGAATTTTAAAACTCTTTTCGATGATAACACAAGTACTAGTAATTAAGTGCGGAAGCTCACTTAATAAACTATTAAACTTGTGTTATAAAAACCTATGTGATCAAATGCGATTAAAAATGTGTGATCAAAACAAGGATATCACAAAGGCGTGTTTATTAAAAGATAAGATCAAACAAATTATAATAAAATTAAACAAGCCAAGATTAAAGATCAACACTTGATTAAACAACAAAATAGACTTGCAATCTGATGAAGTCAACCGTTGACAAACCAATGGATTAATGAAGTTGCAAGCTGATGAAATATAAGGATTTGAACTTTCTGATTAATGTAAATTAATAGAGTAACTATACAGGCTGCTTTTATTTAATCAACACTTATAGTGACGACTTGAGTAAATGCTGCAAATAGGTTCTAAACAAGTTGGTTGAATATCTAAAGCTACGGTTAAATTATCTTAATCTTACTACACGGTATCAAGAACTTTAAGTGCAAATAGATTCAAGTTGCATACACAAAGTTTGATAGTATACAGAGGCACACAAAAAAAAATATAGTCCGAAAAATTTACTCAGCCAATCAACTAGAAGATTAAATAAAAAAACATATCTGTAGAAGTTATACAGCAGATTAAAAAGAGCAAATCAGATCTTGATGAAACATTGATCAGCCAATTACCAGAAACACACTGGGCTGATCAAACCTAATCTGATCACTCAGTTGATCCTCAGAAGTGATAGATAGAACCAAGGTCGAAGCTATCAAATCTGGTAACCAAGACTGAGCACAAAAATTATCAGTAGATCAGCTATCTAAAGGGGCTGTGTCAAGCACAAATTGAGGTAACCGCAGATACAAATCACAGGCCTGTTACAGACTTGAGTCACAACTATAACACGGATAAACAACAGGTTTGCAGGTCCAGCAGGCCACAGAAAATGCTTAACAAATTCAGATAGGCAGCAGATTCAAGATGTAGCAAGCAGCAGGTTCAGCAAGGATGAGTGCAAGATCTCAGCAAGATGATCGAGAATACAACAGGTGCAGCTTATGTATATGAAACAGCAAAAGCTCCAGGTAGTATGCACAAGCGATTCAGCAAAGTGTAAGGCAAAATATATATCAGAACTCACAATTCAACATAGCCAAGCATAAATACATGGCGAAACTCAGTGGCGAGATCTCATGGATAAGTCACTAAATTCATATGATTAATGGGGAAAACACGGATCAGCAGGTTACTCAAACCCGACACTTACGATCGAGTCCTTTTCGGGCTTGGTATGTGGTGTGTACAAGGCCACACTAATCGAAATTTCCAGCAATCGAAAGCGGGTCTTCCCTTTGCACACAACTTCTCAGCAAGAGAGTTACGTAGATTCGAAGCGATGCCGATGTCCTTTTACACACTTTGAGATCAAGACTTGAATCAAGGAGAAATTAAAGCATAAAAGACTCAATTAAAAAGCGCACAAGTTAACTAATTGAGACTAACACCTGATTGCAACTAAAAGCGGCAAAGCGAGCGCGAAGTTCAAAGCGAAACAACACGGTGACAAAACTTGTGTACCTTTAAAAGCGAGAAAGAACACCTATGTTACGACCACCCTTTGAACGAGAATCCACTATTGAATGGAAATGCCCTTCCTTCAATAGACTAGCTCGAATCGGTCCAAGGTTGCAATATCTCTCAAGATATTCAACCATACGCCACACTTTCGGACTCACTCAAAGAACTCGAGAAAACTTTTGTGAATATGAAAATGTTGGATTCTTTGTGTATTCAAGTGTTGATAATCCATTATGATATATTTGGCTATTTATAGCCCTCAAGTATGACTTAACCTTAAGGCTTATGTGTGAACACAATTTGAAAAATCAAAGAGGATCCGTGGCACAATAAATGAAGATGATTCAGCATTTTAGACTTTCCAACATCAAAGGCAACATCGGTCCCATATTAGAACAGGACTTAATACACATATTATATCACATACATAGTACACATATTCCATAACATTGTTATATCAACTCTGTATTGCTTTGTCATACAAATTTTCAGCATGTATAACGATTATACTATATATCACATAATAAGTAACATTTCAGCATCAAGTTGGCAGGCATCATTTGATGATATATACTACATAGTATCTGAGCCATACTTGATATTATATACAGTAATAATACAAACAAGCCACTTTGAATCATAATCAAATTTGACATATGATCTGAGAGAACAAAGAAGACATATTTCAAGCATCTCGGTTTTACTTGATCTCAAAATTTTGATCTTATATAAGCTGTAACAAGCAAATTTTCAATTTTATAATAAGTAAAAGCAGAGATGATATACTATATACTAAGAACATTACTGAGAAATATACATGCATGTAATATATTTTTATAATGAGCGAAAAAGAAAGAATACTAGGGGATGGAAACTTCCTGAAGAGATGGAATAATGATAATCATGATTCACAAATTCTATGGCGGATTTTGCTCGATTTGAGTAACGGTGATTTTGAGATTTTCACAAACCCGATCTCGATGGCTTTTAGCTTGTAGCGGCGGATTCTTGGAATCATCAACAACCTCAAGCGTTAACGAGGAAAGGACCGATCTTTTTCGATTTTGTCTTTGAGGCGAAGATTTTCAAAGATCAAGCACTTTAGAATCGATTCAATGATTGAATCAGTTAAGCAGAAGGCGAGAATCATCATTATTACGAGTCTATTTAGGCGTCTGGAGCAAATTTGGGCCCGACATTAAAGGAAAGAAACCGGAGAATCAAAAGAGAATTATGGTAGATGATTTTAGGAGGGAATAGCGTGAGCGAGTTTAGGCAATGAAGTATTAGGTTTAGGAAAAAAATGGATAGAAAAGATAATGGGTTGGGTAGTAAACAAAAATTTGGCTTAACGAAACATCAAAATGCCCAGGTGGGTTGGGCATCATACGGTGGGGGTTGGCGAAAGTAGTCTTGAGTCAAGGGTTATGTGTAATAAATTAATTCTTATCGTATAATGCATTTTATTAAGCGATTTTACACACAATGGGTTAGTCACATAATCTGAGATATAATGATAAATCAAGCATCACTTATCTGAGAATATGAAATTGCATAAAAGCTTTAATAAGGGAATGTTATATTTGAAAATTAATCAACATAACTTAACATACCACAAAATACTCAACAACTATTACTAAAGCGCCATCATCTGCACAAGATTGGTCATGCGAGAAGGATTCCAAGTGGATAATGAGGCTATATTCAATCCTGAGAGAATTGAAGAGGAGAGTGCAGGTTGTTAGGCTACAAAGCACACTGGACAAAGGTTGGAAGCAGGAGTGCAGTGCTTTGAGTCTCAAGCGACACTGGGCGAGAGGTTGGAACTGATTTGGGTTTGGAGAAACCACTTGTTGTTAATGAGGCTCTTTGTAGTGGAACTCTCTTGGAAGCAAGACCACTTTGAAGGAAAGATAGTGACATTTGTTAATGAGGATGGCAATTTCTTTGGACTTTGACTTTAGTGATGAGGAATTTCGGATGCACGAGGAAGAAAATATTGATGTTAATTCCCCTCGGGTATTTGTACCTATTTTGAGAGCCTACCCTTGATCCTATCTGGATGAATATGAAGGACCTAACCTGCTTTGGGTGGATAGGAGTTGGGCAATAGTATCACATAATCGAGAGGCCACGAGTACAATGTTGAGGAACCTCTTGGTGAAGTCAGCTTGGTGGAAGAATGACCCAGTGAAGTGCCGTTGAAGTGTTAAATGAGTTGAGGGTATAAGGCATGATATGCCTTGATTAAGGACACAAGCTGGATAGAGCGAGGAAGAGATTTGAAGAAGCGTGAAGATGGTAAATGAAAGCAGAGACAATCAAGCTGCCACAGTTGCTTCAAACTTCACATCTACTCAAAATCTTTGTGAATGATCGATACTAGATGTGAGGGCATCAAGGTTGGAAATCTTGCAAAAGATAAATTTACGAGAGATCAACTTATTTCCATCCATCGAAACTTGACAACCTTCTTTGCTACACTAAACTCTTGAGCTCTCTTCTTTGCACAACAATCTGCTTTGCACGATCTAAACTTCTTGAAAGGATCAACCTCTTGGAGAGACCTTGCAATCAAGGATTACTTCACTTGACACAAGAAGCTGGAGCTATAGAAGGTCATTTGAATAGAGTGGTCATCTCGAGGAAGGTATTCATGGCCTCATATCCCGTTTGTTGATGATGTCACTAAGGGGAAGAGGGCCAATCATTGCTGACAAAGGAGGCTGCAAGACTCTTTGCAAAGAAAATATGGGAGGATGAAATCAATGCTCTTAGGCAACTTTGCACTGTGAGTTCAACTTCTTGATGATCTCCTTAGACAATACAAGAAAGAATACTATATGAAGGAGACCTTATCATGACATGGGATATCTTGAAGGTCTAAATTCTTTCTTAGCATTGAGATTTTGGGAAACAAGAGTCAAAGTCTTAAGGGCAACTTACGGAGGAGGCGAGAGGTGGAAGAGGTGGAAGAAGTGGCGAGAGGTGATAGGATCTTACCTATCACAAAAGCAAAGGACTCACTTGATGAATTCAAGGAGGCTGTACATGAAGTTCGGATTGAGTGAATGATATCAATCTTATCTGCTGAAGCATGGGGCTGGTGGAAACAAGTTAATCCCTACATTGATTTTACTTTGATTGAAAATGAGTGGATGAGGATATGATAGAACAAATCAGAGCCTATCAAGAGCAAAAGTGAGAAGGCTAGACAAGAAAGAAAAGAGACAATAGATCGGCATACTTACATTACTTTATCTTTCTTTGTATCTAGTTTGTAATAACTTTGAACAAATGATTTTAATGAAAGAGCGATTACTTGTTCTATTTTTGTCTTAATCTTTTTGCTTTCTTTGATTAGGTGAGGGTAGTGGCATCATCACCAAAAAAGGGAAATTGTTGGACTTATTTCTATGTTTTGATGATGAGTGCCATACTATTTGTTATAGTGCAAAAAAAGATGTCTAGATCAAATGTATAGGTTTATTAGAGTTTGATTCATAAATAGGTTTGATCAAACAAGCCTTTGTAAAGAGAGGCTCTTTGGTTGATATCGTGATTGGTCTAGGTCGATGGGGTAGATAGGTCGAGTAGACTAGTCTTGAACCTCTTGAAAAGGCGAAGGCCGAAAGGTGAGGGTTCAAACTCAGTAAATGAAGGCTAAGGGATCAAACTTAGTATTTAAAGTCAAGGATATGGAATCAGAACTTAGGCAAGTCTGTGATGACCTAAACTGATTACATATACCTTGTGTAGAAGGTCTAAGTTCCATAAGTTGGATGATGTTTGGAACTTGGTTATAATCTAATATGGTGTAATCTAACTTCACAAATAAAAGTTAGATAAAAGAAATCAGCTGCATTACATTTTATACACATCAAATTCACATTGTGATGATAGGTATCTCGTGATGATGATCCTTTGATATAATACCTCGATTAAATCAAGATTATATTGGAATATTACATGGATAAGGACGACCAACTAATTACGACTTATCAAACAAATCAAAATTTGAGATCAAAAAGAGCGTTGGGATGGCTCGATTTTTATCCAATGGTTACAAGTCAAAGGGTGGGCATTTGCATTGTCAAAAGGAATTACGGCGAGTGTCGATCCTATGAATAGTGACGAGAATGCAAATCGAGATGGGACAAAAACAAAGGCAGTCACATTTGAATTTCAAATACAAGTCACATGCATTCTGTCTATAAATAGAGAACTTTCAACTCGAGAAAAAGATGATGAATTTTGGATAAACTTTAAGAGATATTTACATTTGAAAAACACCTCTTGAACTTACTAAGCATAAAGCTACGAGATCCAGTGATTTACTTCAAGTGTATTCTACATTCAAGCTATATCAAGCATACACACTTGAAGCTGAAAGCTTTGATTACCTCATCCTAATCAGCTTCTTTGCATAATGAATCATTTATTTGATTCAATCTTTACTTTATAAAGAACCTCTTGAAGGCAGTGAAGCATCATTGGGTGTGAAAGGCTGTTGTTTGTGGTGGAGTGGTGAAGAGGCAATCCTACCCTTCAAGGACCGAGTGGAAGACTCGGGGAGGCGACAATCCTACTGTTCCCGATTTCGATTTGTGAAGCCATAGTTATTGGTGAAGGACAAACAACTTAGGAATCTTTGTAACAATTTGCATCAAAGATATCTAGTGAATTTCCTCCAACATCACAGGAGAAGAGTGGTGTGAGGATTACGCCACTGGAACCACTATAAAATCGCCTACTTACTTTCGACATTTAATTTACGCACTTAGTTTATTTTGTACATCAACCTCTTTGAATCTAGCAGTGAAATCACACACTTGCACTCTTGAGTATCTAATACTTAGTATCATATTTAATAACAAGTATTAAGGCTTAATTTTGATTTAATTCCATTTGCACAAATTCGGCAAACTCAACTATCGGTGAACTCTTGTTTATCGGTGAGACTCTTTGAAGTCTCAGCAGAACTCTGAAGTATCGGTGATGCTTTGAAGTTGCTGAATTTGTTAACTCCAAAGTTTTAAGTGTTAAGTTTATTCACCCCTCCCCCCCCCTCTAAACTTAACCAAAGCCTTTTCAAGGGACCAACACAGCATAACAAAGATCAATCCTCTTGACGAATCTCTTTGCTTAAACGGACTTAGCTGATTTTGATTATACACAATTCAGTTCTCAGTTTTGCAAATCTCTCTTTGTCCAGAGGTTGGGTAAAAATGTCAGCCAACTGATCTTCAGTCGGGACATAGAGAACTGTAATGTCCTTCTTTTCCACATGATCTCTTATGAAGTGATGTCTCACATCAATGTGTTTCCTCCTTGAGTGCAAAACTGGATTTTCAGTTTTAGCAATTGCACTTGTGTTATCACACATTATATGAATCAGTTACTCTTCTATCCCATAATCTCTTAATTGCTATCTAATCCATAAAACTTGAGCACAACTTTGCTTCAGCTATTGATGTCGAAATTGAGTTTTGCTTCTTGCTGAACCATGACACAAGTCTATTTCCTAATAGTCTGAAGTACTTTTTCTGTCCACTTTGCATCCTACATAGTGTGAGTGAGTAGGATATTAGTTTGAATTCTCCTCTTTTGAGTACCCTATCCCAACTCTTTTGTATCTTTCAAATGCTTCAAAGTTCTTTTGTGATAGTAAGATGGCATTCTTTAGGTCTTGTTTGAAATCTACCACATACACCTCTTGTAAAGGATATATCGGTCTCTTGGTACATTCGATAAAGTAGACTTCCAATCATTCTTATGTAAAGAGTTTGATCCACATCCTTGCCATCTTTATCTTCATCTAATATGATGTTGGTTCCAAATGGTGTTGCAATGCCAGCTGATTTTTCCATTCATAACTTCTTGATCCAGTTCTCTGGTATACTTGGTTTGGTGAATGAAAATCCCATTGTCCATCTGTTTTACTTGTAAACCGGGAAAGTAATTAAGTTCTCCCATCATACTCATCTAAAATTTTCTCTTCATTAAACTTGCAAATTTCACACAGAGTTGCTCATTTTCTGATCCAAAAATGATGTCATCCACATAAATTTGAACTAGGAGAGTACTTTCTTCAATTTTCAATCTGAAAAGGGTTTTATCAATAGTTTCTTTTGTAAAACCATTATCCACCATAAACTGAGATAAAGTTGCATACCAAGCTCTTGGTGCTTGTTTGAGTCCATAAAGAGATTTTCTAAGTCACGAAGACTTTGTAAACGATCTTTAATTTCAAATCATGGGTGTTGTTGAACATAGACTTCTTCTTGAAGTATCCCATTCAAAAATGCACTTTTAACATCCATACGGTACACTTTGAATTTTTCTGTGTGTTTGAAAAGGCAAGAAATAGTCGATTGCCTCAACCTTGCAAGCTGGGGCATAAGTTTCATCAAAGTCTATCCCTTCAGCTTGTGAATAACCTTTACTACAAGTCTGGCTTTGTTTCTGATAATATTCTCATCTTCATCAAGCTTATTTCTAAAAACCCATTTAGTTCCGATTATGTTGACATGATCTGGCTTGTCAACTAAATCCCAAACTTGATTTCTCTCAAATTCGTTGAGTTCTTCTTGCATAGCCAAAATCCAATCTGGATCGTTCAAGGCTTCTTCAATTTGTTTGGGTTCTGACTGAGACAAAAAGCAGGCTATCATAGCATCTAATTGGTGTCTTGTATGAACTCCAGCTTGAAAATCACCTAACACTTGTTCTTCAGGGTAATTTCTCATCCATTGATATACTGGAGGTTGTTGGAATAGTGTCCTAAACCCAATCGGGTTGGACCGGATCCGACCGGGTCGGATCATTTCTACTATTTCTTTATGTTTATACATATATTAAATGGCTTTTCTGTTGTCATATGTTTGTTCTTTTAAAGAACCAATTGTGAATTGTTATATGATAACGTCCTTGGTATTAAACTGTGATAGAGAAACCATGATAGGCGATTATGGTTGATGAGATCTCTAATCACTTTAATAAGTTTGATACTTAAATGTTTCTAGGCTTATGTACTATTAAACAGGGCTTTGATAGTATAAGCAGACTATACGCATTAGATGTCTTACATCTTTAAGAGGCGGTGATAGATCTCGTCTATCGAAGTGTATAGACACTTGGGTATGCGTGGGCGTGTATTATAGAATGCGTCGTTAGGTGACCCACTTACGGTTAAGTGTCATACTATGTGGCGGTTGTGTAATTATCCTTTGGACCGGAGTCTTCATGGCATCACGGTGTGGATTGTCATGCTTTGACACTATTGAGGTTTCCCCAGCCGCGGGCGATCATGTGGTAGTGATTGGGTATGATATTGAAGCATCACGAGTATACATAATTGGTAAATGCGGGAATCGCGTATCCTATAATTAGGATCGAATATCGAAATGGCCTTCTTATAAGGAATGCCTTACTCTCGTGAATCTTTGCAAAGTGGGAGTAAACAAGTTACTTGAGAGAGCATGATATCCAGTTATAAGATACGATTCGTTAATGTTTGACACTCGGCGTCACGACCGTATGGATATTATTACTGGCGATAGGATTGTAAGTTACACGATAAGCTTGTTTCACATGAAAGGTAGTAGTCATTGCATTTGACTCTTCCGATGATTGGGGAGTCACGGTGTGTTGCTAGGCGCTATCCCGTGATCATTAGGCATGAAGGGCATTTTAAGTAATTTTCACTTTGTGTCTCACGGCCAACATATTCGGAAGCCTATCGGGTCACACACATATGAACATCTAGCCGGATTAAAATGTGGTTATAGATGATAACCAAATAAGGAAAGATTACCTCGAGACTATGAAGGTTATAGTGGTAAATTAATATGTTGGTATTTATTTATTATGAATAAATAAAATACAAGATATTAATTATATTATTTAAAGAATATTCCGGAAGCCAATTAATGGCTAAAGGGGGCGCATATATTATTGTGTATAAGATACACTTGGATTGTGTAATTTAATTAATAAAATTACCATAATATTAATATAAGATATTAATATTTATATAGATATATATGGACAAGCGTGACATGCATTTGCATGTGCACATATGTAGACTACAATTAGTAGTAAATATATATGGATTTATATTTGTAAAATATATTTGTGATATTATACATGTGTAAATTGATATATGGTAATAAGATAAATATAGTCAAATATGAGATATTGAATATTAATGAGATAAATCAATAAAAGATATTTTCCTTATTTTACTAGTAAAATGTTTTCTTTCTCCTCAATCTACTAGGAAGCTAATCCCAATCAGATTGGGACAACAGTTGGGGCGCACCATCTACTATATATATGTAGTGGGTGTCAAGCTCTTTTGATCATCACAATTCCAAGAGCTAATAGTTCTTGTGAAAAATACAGAGCTTCTTAGGAGAGATTTTGAGAGAGAGAAAAAGTCGGTCTAGCAACCAAATTTTTGGTAGGAATCCATGATGGTATTCCTGCTGGCTGTTCGTGTGGATCACCGGTAGAGGCCGAACACTTGGGCGGCTCTATGCAGAACAACTCTGCTTAGACGGTCAAAGCGTCGATCTTATAGATCAACCAAGGTAACCACCGTCTACTGGCTTATTTTTTATTGCTTAAACGAAGTCGATCTTTGGTCGATAGGAAATAAATTTTTTAATTCTGCTGCGTTCCCGGTTGATAGAAAGCTTTGCATCAATGGTTCTTTATTTTGTTGAGCTGGTTCTTCATGAGCTAGATCATTTTCAACTGGATCAATTTCATATTGTTGTTGTTCAGTTGCTGGTTCAGTTACTGGTTCAATTGCGTTGGTAATTGAGGTTGATCCTGATCTGAAGAATCTAAGATATTTAATCTTCCAATATCAATGGCCGGATTGCAGAGTCTTATCTAGCGAGGTGACTAAGCGGGTTCTTCCTTGTCTTCGATTGTGTCTCTAGTAAACTTTGGTTCATCAAAAACCACATGTATAGATTCTTCATGCTTGAGTGTCCGTTTGTTTAACACTCTGAAAGCTTTACTGACACTTGAGTATCATATAAATATTCCTTCATCAGCTTTGGGTTGAAAAACTTTGAGCTGATCTTTGCCATTATTGAACAAAACATTTGCTTCCAAAGGCATGAAAGTATAAGACATTTGGTTTCTTCCATTCCAAATCTCATAAGGTGTCTTTTCATGTCTCTTGTTCATGATGAGCTCGATTCTGAGTATAACAAATTTGTATTCTGACACGCCCAATATCTTTACGGAAGTTTAGATTCATAGATCATTGTCCTTACAGCTTCTTTGAGTGTTCTATTTCTCCTTTCATTTACTCCATTACGGTGAGGTGTTGTTGTATTTGCTGGTGATGTAGAACTCAGTTTTCTCCACAATATTCAATGATTATATTGTTGAGAAATTATGTTCCTTTATCTGTCGATCTTGATTCTTTGTAACACTCTTACGATTTTGGAGTCTCTTGAGATGTTACATCGAGTTGTTGCTTAGTTTCACTTTTATTGGTCATGAAAATAACCCAAGTGTATCTTGAAAAATCATCAAACACCACCAAAGTGTATTTCTTTCCACTAACACTGATTGGTGAGACTGGTCCAAATAAGTCCATATGCATCAGTTCTAAAACTCTGTTTGTTGAATGCTGAGACTTAGTCTTAAAACATGCTTTAGTTTGTTTTCCTTGTTGACATGCATCACACAAGCTGTCTTTCTTGTATGTCATCTTTGGTAGTCCAATTACTAAGTTCTTTTTGACTAACAAGTTGATATCATCAAAGTTTAGATGACTCAGTTTCTTGTGCCACGATATTGAGTTCGACTTGGTGTGCCGCGATCAAACAAGTTTAAAGCATTTGTAGACCAATCTACAACATACATGTTCTCTTCTCTTCTTCTAGCAAGAACTACTTGGAAAACTGATTCGCTGATGACAATGCAATACTTCTTATCAAAGGTAACTTTGTATCCCATATCGCAGAATTGACTTGTGCTAAGTAGATTATGGTGTAGTCCTTCCACGTAAGATACATTCTTGATTGTGAGTCCATTTCTAATTAAGTTTCCATAACCTTTTGTGTAACCAGGTTTATCTTTACTTCCAAAATTGACTTTTGGTCCATATTCAACTACAAAAAAAGTGAGACAGTCCTTGCTCTTTGTCATGTGTCTAGAGCATCCACTGTCAAAGTACCAAATATCCTGCAAAACAAATTAAAGTGCTTTAGGTACCCAACTATGTTTGAGTCCATAATGGTCAGTTGTCAGTACAACTCTGGGTATATTTCTATAAGGTCTTCTCTGGAAATTGTTGCACTTATTCTCATATATGTAAGCCACATTTCCATAATATCTTTTTCTGGATTGTGTCTCATTTATATGATTTCTCAGGTCTTCTGGTTTGACCAGATTTCATAAATGTTTTATATTATTAAAAACTGAATAATAACCATCATTCTTTTTGTCTTGAAGTGCAGGTGACCTTTGTCTTTGGGACTTTCTTGAGGCGGGATAAGCTCTCTGCTGAGTTTTAGAATGATTGTTCCTATCAGTTTTAATAGTAGGTTTAGTAAAATTCCAATCATCATCAGTGGGGTATAGTCTGCCTTTCCCCCTGGATGTGTGAATCTTTGAATGATTGACATTCTTAGATTTACTACGATTATAATTTTTCTAGTTCTTGACTTGATCAGTTTTGTAGTTACGGCGGTTGATCTACCATTTACTGTTTCCTTGAGTGCTGGTGATCTACCATTTGATTTACCTTTGTTGGTAGGTTCAATTTATTTTCTTAGAAAAGCGAGTTGATTTACCTTTCTTGGTTGATAAATTTTCGATTTGTGGAAGTTGCCTGACTACAAACTTAATACCATTTTTTATACTAGGTTCGACATCTTTGCTAGTTCATTCATTAGAAGATTTCTTTGTATCAAATCCTAAGCCAATTCTATCTCCATAAGGCTTTCCGGATTTGAGTCCAGTGGCTGAATTTGATTGAGAAAAAGATTCGATTCTTCTGCTGGCGATCTGATGGTAAATCTTGATTCTTTCCTTTATCAATTCAAGTCAGTTTCATCATGTTTAGTTCAGACTTCAATCTTTCAACTTCAAGAATTAGAACTTCTTTCTCGGCTTTAATTGATTCATAACCAGCTTGGATGGTTACCAGCTGATTCATCAATTCGTCAAGTGTTTCTCTAATTCCTGATTTTTTGGATTGTAGTCAATGATCTAGAACATGCATTTTTATGGACATCTGAGCTGAGGAATATTTAGAGTTAGATTCACATACCTCATTAGGATTCTCCATATGAGCCATTAAAGCTGTGTCATCTAATAATCTTTCAGTGCCAGCTTCATAGTCTGACTCATCTCCGGCTAAAAGTGCTATTTTCCCAGTTCTTTGTTGCTGAGTTTTCTTACCAGTTAGCTCTGGGCATTCAGCTTTGAAGAGTCCAGGCTTTTTACAGTTGAAGCAGAGATGTTCATCGTCCTTTTTCTTTTCAGGAGTCCTCTTGAAAAACTTCTGAGTGACTGGGTGTCCACTCTTTATTCTTCAAATTCTATTCATCATTAGAGCCATCTGCTCTTCCATCTCATCCAATTGCTGAAGATTTCTAGATAAGGTTTCTTGGTTATCATTTTGAAATTTCTTTCTTTGCAAGAAATTTCATTGTTTTGGGTTCCTCCATGGCTTTGATTAGAGCTGTTGTCAAGGTGAAATCTTCACTGAATTCATAAGCATTAAGAGCTGTTGTCATGGTGAAATCTTCACTGAATTCATAAGCTTTAAGAGATGTTGTCATGGTGAAATCTTCACAGTCTAAACCTTTGATTGAGAATCAAAGTTGGGCTGAGAATCAATAAATTGTTTCTTTCTTGTGGTTCTTCAAAGTGTAGAAATCTGGATATGATCGATGTATCTTGAACACTTGAAGAATTTCTAGATATGATCTTGTTGAGCGCAAATAATGATAGCAATTATAATGAACTAGACTTGTGCACAAAAATGCTTGTAATCTTGTTAATTCGGTTGTTTGATCCCTGGTGCAAAGTCCTCTATTTATAGTGTGAGGGCCAACGTTCTTCTTTCTTGAATTCAAATTGTATCAAGCGTCTATCTAATGTGGCTATATTTAGTAGCGTTACGACTTGTCGATATTTCATCCAATGAGTTGCTTTCTTTACAACGTTCAAATTTACTATCAGTTTGTTGGATTGCTGACTATAAAACTGAGTTTCCTGATCAGTTTTATACTGCGTATGTCAGTTTTTAGTTTACTAACTGACTTAGAGCATTAACTGAGTTTTTACTCTTCTTCAAAAACTTCAGTACTCTATTTATCTGATTATATGTGACTGAATCAGATTACACTATTCCTTATAAAGATCATCTAAGATATCATTGTCCTTATGATACTTAGGTCTTCTACAAGACCCATAAAGTCAGTTCAAGCCATCACAGACTTACCTGAATTCTAACTTTACAGTCTCGGCTTAAAATCTTCATACCTGAGTTTTAACCCTCAGTTCTTCAAATCTTCCTTAACTGAGTCTGTGTCCTCGCTTCTTCAAATACTGAGTTGTTCCCTTAGCCTTCAGTTCTAGATAAGCCAGCCGAGTCTGTGTCCCTCAGCGAACTTACCTTTTTCAGTTCTGAGTGAACTTTCAGTTCTAAGTGTACTTCTTCAGTCTTAAGTTCAGTTCTAGTTATCTAGATGATTTCCAGTTTCTTAAATGATATCCAGTTTCAATTCTACGACACTTCTATCTATTACGATTGCTTATGCGATATAACCTATACAATTATCGGACTACAGTAAAACCTATACATTACATTTCTACACATCTTTTAGCTTTCCACTATAGTAGTTAGTTTCAGTAATTCATCAAAGGGATGTTAACAAACATGTTCTTGAATAAGATGAATCATCATAAAAACTAAATTTTATTCCCAACACAACATGAAACCTCAATTTGGCCGGACGGACTTGGGGACCGAGTACTACTCAAAGGCCCTCATTTTTTTTTATGTGAGGGTCGTGTGTCTTTCGCTCCGAGTTTTCTTCTCTCACTTCCTTTATTCTTTTCGCATCTTTTTTCTTCTTTTTATTTTCTTGGTAGATTTCCTCACTCTTTTCTCTCTATCACTCACAAGCCTATTGTATCCCGTTACACACAATATACAATAAATCACATATAACCATTCAATTATACAATCTATGCCACATAGGTTGTATTGAGATCACACTGTCCCTCTACTAGATCATATAGTACATCTTCACACATATACGTTTGTTACATCAATGCCAAAGGACACTTTGCATGGTGAGTATGCACTGAGACATGTTAAGAACCTCTCTAGGGGCATGAACTCAAGTTCCTTGTTAGAGTTACACGTTGTCCCTTGGGAGCTATATGTGTCCCGTACTTTAATATTAACATGTGACTTACCAATGATATTGACGTTTTACCTTTTAGACAACCACATATGTATTTATGAGTTAAGTTCTAACCACCCGGTTCATTCACATAAAAGGCTTCTTAGGGTATTTTAGTCCTAGAAAACTAATTGTGCTACTTATCACATAGTAAAAGGATCAATGACTACTAAGTCACTGTCCCACAACGTCTAAAGAACGCCTTCCGGTGCACCCTCCTTCTCCCCGCAGAGGGTCTCAGATGTGGTGCTCTTTCAAGGCTACTGGAAGTTGATATTAGACATTGTAAAGTACCAATTAATGCCTTCAATGGCATGCATACCAATCAGATTCATATTGTACGCAAGAAAACATGAAAATTGGACATTCAGTGGTTGTGTCAAGCGCTACACCCTTTTGGCGCATGCTAAACCTACTTCTGAACTTCCTGCCCGTTCGATTCTTTCTTTAGCACGTACAGAACCCTTTTGGCGTACGTTAAAAGCATCTTGAATCCTTCCTTTTCATTTCAGCGCATGCTATAGCCCTTCGCCGGCCGCGCTCTAAAAGTAACATGTTCTTATTCAAAGCCTGTTTTGCGCGCGCTAAGCACCATCAGTGCATGCAAAATTGAAATAGAATCGTATCCCAAGCTTTTGGAATGTTTATGCGTGCGACAAAACGGCTCAGCGTGCGCTAAAACGGTCCTGAACCATGAATTCAACATGTTTCGACACCGATTCCTAGCCAAACTCACACCTTTCAATTCAAATCTTATTTCACCAATAAAACCTACAAAATTCTGAAGAAAACAACAACAAAACAACGTGTAATAACCATTTAAAGATTACCCCATCTACCTTTCGAATCCAAAAATGAATTTAAACGTTAAACGAGTTGTAAAAAGCTTGAATCCTTGATTCCAACAACTTCTACAAATAACCTATGATCAATAACCAATATACTACAATTAGGCAACCTTCTAATTCACCGAAAACACAGATTTTCTCATGAACGTAAACGAATCTAGATTTAGGGCTATTATGGAAATCTTACTATTTTGCAAACGGTTAGTAAGGAAACGATCGCCTTATCGCGGTGATCAATTCCTTCTACTATTGTCTGCACCAAATACCAACTGATTAGCCTCACGATTAGAATTTATGTTCTTTCTTTTCTTCTTTGTTAATGCGTTGACCTTCTCTCAATTTTATTAGAAAAATTTAACGTGAAAATAATGAGTAATTTATGTAATAATTCCCATTCATACTCATTAATTAAATTATTTTAATAGAATCCTTTAATTAAACCATTTTAATTATTATTTTTGGTTAAAAATAAAATAGGAAATCATAGGAAAAAAAGACCAATTATTTCCTATTTTACCCTTCCTGAATTTTCGGGATATTACATCCCTCAGCCCTTAAGAAATGCTTCATCCTCGAAATTGAACGTTCCTAGGAGATGCTTGAAATCTTGAAACTTTTCAACCATGTCATCCTCTATCTCCCATGTTGCCTCTCACGGTGTCTGGATACTCCATTGGACCAACACTAGTTAAACATCTTCACCTTTGACTTTCATCACATTCCGTTCCAAGACAGAAACTGGTTCTTCTTTTTAGGTTAGGTTATCTTCATCCATTTCATTGTCAATATTTGATTCCACATCAATCTTTGTTAAGAACTTCTTTAGCATTAATACGTGGAAGACATTTTGAACTCGTGACAAAGATTCAGGAAATTCAAACCGGTAAGCTATAGGTCCTTCTTTAGCTAAGATCACAAAAGGTCATACATATCAGGGGCTTAACATGCCTTTCTATCCAAACCATCTCACTCCTCTCATCGGTGTTGCTTTGAAATACACTCTATCACCAATCTCAAACTCTAACGGTCTTCTTCTTACATCTGCCCAACTCCTCTGGTTGTCTTGAGCCACCTTGATTCCGATGAACTACCCCAATCTTTCTTTAGCCCATTTGAATCAACTCACGGACTGTGATCTATCTCTCGCCCAACCACATTAAAAAATCAATGAGGGAAAGCAGAGGAATTTAAAATTTTGATTTCTGTTTAACCAAGATCGACTTCATTTAAACAATAAACATATAAGTAGTAGACGAATAAAATACCTTGGATGATATAAAATAGATCGACGCTTTTCCTACAGTTGTAGTTTGTGCATGAAGCCGTGCAAGTGTTCGGCCTCTTCCGTTGATCCACACACACAACCGCTAGAATCCTCCAATAGGATTGCTACCGGGAAAGGTCAGCTTCTAGGCCGCCTTTTTCTTTCTCCCAAAACTCTTTCAAGAAACTCTCTTAATTTTCTTGTATAAAATATGATTTGTAATTGTGATACAAAAGAGCTTGACACACAAATCATATTTATAGTGCAAGTGGAGACCCAATGTAGTCCCAATCCTATTAGGAGAAACTTCATGTTTGGAGTAAGGATTAAGAAAACCAATTCCCAATAAAATAAGAAAATATCTTTTATTGATTTATCCCATTAATATCTAATATCTTATATTAAATATTTCCAAGATATATTATCTATATCTAATATATAATATATCTTTATTATATTATCATAAATCAATTTACACATGTGTATATATCATATATGCACTACATACATATATTTGAATATACATATATATTAATATACAATCTTAATACATAATACTATAATACTATGATTAATTAATTTGTAAAATTCATGTGTATCTAATACACATTGAAACATGCGCCCTATACATTATAAAATGTATATTTAATAAATTAACATAATTAATATCTTGTATTATTCATTCATAATAAATAAACACTACTATATTAATTTATCTCTATAACACTTTATTATCGTGATAAAAGTTTCCTTATTTGGTTATCACTTTATAAAGCGCATTTTAATTTGGCTAGATCTTATATGTGTGACCCGATAGGCTTTCGAATATGTTGACCATAAGCATAAAGTGCATTTACTAAACTACCATTCATGCCTAACAATCATGAATAGCGTCTAGCAACACGTCATGACCCCCAATCATCGGATGAGTCAAACACAATGACTACTACATTTCATGTGAAACGGTAACCATGTAATTAGAATCCTATCGCTATTATAGTATCCATACATTCATATCCCGAGTGTCATTCATTAATGACTGTATCTTATAATTTGGACATCCTATTCTCTTGAAGTAACACATTATTTCCACTTTACAAAGACCTTACAGAATAAGACATTCATTATAAGAAGGTCCTTTCGGATATTTAGTCCTAGCATTAAGATACGTGATTTCCAGACGAGCAACATGAATCCTATGCATGTTTCAGTATCACTCCCAATCACTACTGCATCATCGCCCCATGTCTAAAGAAAACCTCAATATTGTCAAAGTATCTTAATTCACAATGCGATGCTATGAAGACTCCGGTCTTAGGATAGTTACACAAACACCACATAGTTCGACACATAATAAAGTATGTGGGTCAGTCTAATGAATACATTCTCTAATACACGTCCACGTAAAGTCCAAGTGTTTATACACTTCGGTAGACGAGATATATCCCTACGTTCATAAGATAGAAGACATCTAATACATTCTTGACTAACGTTACTATTAATGTCCTATTTAATAGTATATATGACTAGAGACATTTAAGTATCAAACCGATTAAAGTGATTCGAGATCTCATCAACCATAACCACTATTATGATTTCTCTTTCATAGTCTGATACTAAGGACGTTATCATATATACAACATCGCAATTGGTTCGTTACACGAACAAATATATAATAACAGAAAGCCATTTATCATATGTACAAACATAAAGAAATAGTAGAAACGATCCAACTCGGTCGGATCCGGTCCAACCCGATTGGGTTTAGCGAATGATTTCAAAAATCTCCCACTTGGAGTAAAGTCAATCACTCGTACAAACAAGACCAAGTTAAAACACAAGAATCTCATGCAATACTCGCAACCAACCCTCAGCATGAATGGATCACTATCTTTGGGGACTCAGACTCTCTTCACATTATGCTCCAATCGATCAAGTCAAAAGGATCCGCCTCAACACACACATGAATCTTTGACGAGACCATGGTCTTTGCTTCAAGCAAAGAATCCACTTCTATATCAACTATACAGTAAAAGTGGAAGAACCACACAAGGTTCAGCAATGAACCTCTTAGATCCATGTATTGGTCCCACTGCGGCTCTAAGGCAATACTTTGTTTCAGCTCAACTGTAGAATTTACAGTGATCTCTTGCTTAGAACATTTCCAGCTCACTGTATCACTTACTTAAAGTGATCACAAACCCAAATTGTATCTCCCAATATCTTCATAAGATACATGGCATATGTCTGTATATCTACATTTATCAAAATTCCAAGTTTCAATAAACTAAGAAACCATCATTAACCCTTTTAAGGATATTCTCGACATTTACCAAAATCACTTTCATACTTACTCATGGCTCTTCTTGGAGTATGAACATCTGGTTCAAGTCACAACACTTAAGATGAATCCTTTTGCAGTAGGCAGTAGCAAAAGAAACTTTCCATAAGTATCATATTTCCCCTTATCTTCAGAACTGACGTCCTCTCATAGATAGATCTTGAATACTGTCTAGCAGTATCTCTTGATGTGATCTATGATAAACGTCTTCAGCATCGCATCTATGCAGGTGAAATGTGATAATCAAAAAGTATCTAAATCTTTCACAATAGATTCTCATTTTCAAAATAAGAACTGCCATTCCAAGAGCTTTTGATAAAACCTTGAACTACCAAACATTAATTGACTGTAACATGAGATAACAATTCTTGACAAGGATTTACAACACCTTACTCAAAAATCATAACACTCTCACTAACCCTCTTGCTCACCAGTCATATCCTTACTTTTGATCAAATCAAACTCCTTTGATCATTAAAGTAAATAACTTATATAAAAAAACTTGCTTGAGTCCATAAATGGATCTCGCAAGCTCACGTTTCATGTTAATTTCTATGAACATCTAGCCTTTGGCCCAACATTCTGTACATTATCATATAGTAATGATACACGGCTACAACAAGCACAATTCGAATAGACTTAAGCAAAGTTGGCAGCAAAAATGTAATTACAAGGTTTACACCCCTTAGCTTTCATCCATCAACTAAGCTTAACTAGAAATCATATCACCATCCATGTTAGTCTTTCACAATGACTTGCTACACCTTTTAGAGACATTCTCTTTAGGTAAGACGGACAAGGTTCATAACCCGGTTGTCACACATTGAATCTAACTTAAATACTTTGGCTCCAAACCATATCTCTTAATCATGCCTTTCAAGCATTTCTACATAAGTCATGAGATTTTTATTTTTCAAGATGAACACACCAATAGCCATTTGAGGCACAAGATTATCTGTAGACTCATGGAATACTTATGTGCACTGAGCAGTGTCTAACACCTCATCATTATGCGACGCATGCTCATGCTTCAGTGGTTGAATATCTCTTTGTGGTTCTCAAACTCTTTTGAGCTCTCATTTACTCCCATTGTTTATTTTTTAAGAAATAATTCTTCTAGAAGACAACATGTTTTGAGACAAACACATTTGCTCTGTGGGTAAGTAAATAACATCTAGTGTACTGGCTAAGATATCCACAAAGTTGCATATGTCATACTAGGCTTAAAGCCCTTCTGACTCTATGGTGTGATATATGATGAGCTTTATGATGAGGAGCCAGATCCTTTAGCACCCATTAAGAAGAGTGATCCATTGGTCATTAGAGATGGACCTTTGACAAGGCTCCAAAGGAAGAGAATGAGAGAAGCCTTGAATACATTGCTAAAAGAAATCCATGAAGAGTATGGGCAGCCCAAAAGGAGTGATGAAGCTTCGATATTATACATTCACTACGTTTTTGGGCATAAGGAAAACGCCTAGTTTAATCAGTCTTTTTATTTCAAGTTTTGTGTCAATAAAGTCTAGTTGGGCCTGAAGTGTGGTTTGGCGAAGCCCATCTAGTGGGAGGCACATTTTTCATTTAGGTTTGTTTAGTTTACGTAAGTTTTTCCGTCCCACATTGGAAGATGGAACTTTGAGTCGGTTTTTGTAGCCTATATATAGGCCAACACTATCTTTTTTATGAGCAACATATTTTTGAGTGAAATTTTATTATTTGATTAAGCTTGTCTTAATTGTGCACATTTATGTGTGAGATTCTCTTGGATTGGAGGATCGCCCCTTTGAGAACTTATCAGCGTAACCGAGCATTACGTTTTGGCGTTCCAACCGTAGTCTTAGATTAAGCTACGGATCATAGCTCTCATTGGTTACAATTCAGTTTCTTCTTGGGCAAAACAAAGGATTTGATTCATAAGGATCACATCAGTTGGTAGCAGAGCTCAGTAACTGAAAGTAATCAAATATCCTTTTCCTTTAATTTTCGTTTTTTTCCTTATCTTACAAAAAATACACGTCTTTCTTTTTCGTTTTCTTTTGCCGTTTTTTTCTTGTTCTTGGCCGAATCAAACCCTAGGTTTTCACAACCCTAATCCGAATCCTTCAACCCGAAACCTTCAACCTTTCTTCAAACCTTCTTCCTTGCAGCCCGGATAATATTGCTACAATACACACAAAACCATAGCAATCAGCCTACCTAAGCCCTAAACATCCCCGGATAATAAGGTTGCAAAACCCCCAAAACCACAACCTTTCAACCCTAAACCCTATTTTCACACCAAGAACGATCAAGAACCCTAGTTTGTGTTTATTGGTTTCGTCAGTCGTTTATTTGTTGTGCGTATAATTTCGCTGTTTGTGTAATCGTCCAAAAGGCATCCCGGCAAAAAAAAGACAAAAAAGCATAAATTGGTGGGAAAATTCTGCAAGAATTTTTTTTGTTTTTTGTAGCTTATGTTGTGTCGTAGAGTTCTTGTGCAAAATTTGGTGTTACGAAAATTTTTGTGATAAAAAACTGCATAAATTGGCGGGAAAATTCTGCAAGAATTTTTTTTTGTTTTTTGTAGCTTATGTTGTGTCGTAGAGTTCTTGTGCAAAATTTGGTGATGTGAAAATTTTGATGATCCAAACCCGTCCCAAACCGAACCCTAGCCTAGATTCGTTTTGCTCGTTATTCTGCTTCGTTTGTAAAAGGGTGCTTTACTTTCCACAAGAGAGAGGGTGAGTGTAAACACGAGTGTATTGGTGAGGCTTGAATTGTTTATCCTATGGCGGACGATAAGAGTGATGATGATAATGTATTGAGAGATGAGTTTTTTGAAGGGTGATTGGCTACTCATGCCAAGGCCGTGAATGATGTGACTAATAATAAGATTGACAATTTCGTGGGGAGATGGCTGATATGCTGGCTGTGATAACGGCGTCCATTCAACATTTGGCCATGCAATTAGCTGATCGTGATCGTGGTGGGCAGCCCGTTGGTCGTGGAGACCGAGGTGTTGTTGGTGCAGCGAATCAAGTTAGGCAACCGGTCTGTTTGCATAATGTTCCGCCAGCCCAAAATCTGAATGATGCTGCAATTGATAATGGTGTAGAGGCTGAGAACATTCCAGATAATAACATGACAAGGGTAAAGATGAAGCTTCCTAGTTTTACGGGATCCGGTAGTGCTTCTGTGTATCTTGATTGGGAGACTAAGCTTGATTAGATTTTCACATGTAATAATTATACTGATGAAAAGAAGTGCAATCTAGCCCAATTGGAGTTTACAGGATATGGTATGGTGTGGTGGAATCAGGTACAATTCATGCGTACCAAACATAGACAGCCACCCATCCGTACATGGACACTTTTGAAGGAGGTAATATGATCTCGATTTGTGCCTATGTCATATTATCAAGATCTCTATCGTACTCTTCAAACTATGAAACAAGGAGAACGTTCGGTGGATGATTTCTATGGGGAGATGATGACTACACTAGCAAGATCACAGATAGAGGATGAGGAGATGGTCACCATGCAACGTTTTATGTGTGGTGTGCGTTTGGAAATTGGACAGCCATTGGAGTTACGTGGTTGTAATACTTTGGATGAGATGTTACAAACAGCTCGGGCGATTGAGAGGCAGTTGAAACGCCCAAAACCCACTTTTAATAAATCAATTGGATGTAATTCTTCTTCTTTTCGTTCGTTTCATCCTAGAGGAGATAATCCAAATTTTGTACGGAGTGCACATCGGACAGCCCTACTACTTCCTATGATGCTTCTAAAGCTAAGGGAGGTGAGAAGGGTAAAGGTGTAGACCACCGCATTAGGCAGCCTCGTGACGTTAAATGTTTTAAATGCACCGGTGTTGGTCATGTATTTGTCTGAGTGTCCTACTAAACGTAGCATGCTAGTTTTAGAGGAGGTGTAGATGGTGATGATTTTGATGGAGAGGACATTGAACAGGCTGATTATGAGGATGAAGAGGATAATATTGAGTGTGGGCCACTTGATGGTTCTATTTATGTGCTTAAAAAGGTGCTAACTGCTAGTGCTAAACTTGAGGACGGTGTCCAACGTGAAAATATTTTCCATACATGCTGCTTGCTGAATGGTAGACTATGTTCTCTTATTGTCGATTCTGGTAGCTGTGCTAATGTTGTTAGTGCTGATTTGATTGCTCGTATGGGTTTACCTACTATTCCTCATCCCCACCCCTACAATTTGCAATGGTTGAATAGTGTGGGAGAGCTAAAGGTTACACAACAGGCGTTGATTTATTTTAGTATTGGGAAATACAAAGATGAGGTGTTATGTGATGTTGTCCCCTTGGAAGTCAGCCACATATTGTTAGGTCGCCCTTGGCAATATGATAGAAAGGTGTTGTTTGATGGGTTTTTGAATAAGTACACCATTCATCATAAGGGTAAGAATTATTCTTTATCAGCTCTTACCCCTAAACAAGTACGTCAAGATCAGCTTGCACTTGTTCGAGCTCGTGAGGAAAAGCATAAGAAAGAGGGAGAACAGTTGAAAAGTAAGGATAAAAAATTGACGGGAGAAAAAAAACATGAGGGTCTTAGGAATGAGGGCAAAATAAAAGTTGAAAAACAAAAAGCAAAGGAGGTCGATTTAGTTTCTCGTGGAGGGAGTAATAAAGTTGAAAATTCAATTGCGAGTGTCGGTGCCATCACTAGTGAGGGAGGTAATACAGTTGAAAAGTCAAAAGGTGCGCGCGTGTATAGGAATTTCTATGCCAAAGCCACAGAATTCATTGATACTATTGAATCCAATCAGGTTGTATTTATTTTCTTATTTAAAGTTCCTGTGATCCCTTCCCCTACACATGCAGCCGGCCCCACACACTCACCAAAGGTGACTTGGCCGAGTGGCTCCCCTCCCCTTTCCCCTTTCCCCTCCCCTTCCCCTTGTTTAATGCTTGTAAATGATCTCATCGGTTCTCTACCTAGTGTTGTGTGATCTGTCTTGCAGGAGTTTGCTGATGTCTTCCCCGAGGAGGAACCAAGTGGCTTGCCACCATTGCAAGGCGTGGAGCATCATATTGACCTCGTGCCGGGCTCTGCGTTGCCCAATCGTCCGGCTTATAGAGCCAACCCCGCGGAAACTTTAGAGATCAAGAAGCAAGTCGATGAGTTGCTAGCTAAAGGGAAAATTCAAGAATCTATGAGCCCTTGTCTTTGTGCGGTGTTAGTAGTGCCCAAGAAATGAGGTGAATGGAGAATGTGCATGGACAGTCGTGCCATTAATCAAATCACGGTAAAGTATCGTTATCCCATTCCTCGTTTAGATGACATGCTAGATGAACTTAGGGGTGCTAAAATTTTTACTAAAATTGATCTTAATAGTGGCTATCACCAAGTTTGAATTAGAGAGGGTGATGAATGGAAGACAGCTTTTAAAACCAAGTTTGGGTTATATGAATGGCTGGTCATGCCCTTTGGCTTGACTAATGCACCTAGTACTTTCATGCGTTTGATGAATGAGGTGCTTCGAGAGTTCATAAATAAATTTGTGGTAGTTTATTTTGATGATATTCTGATTTATAGCCACAATTTAGATGATCACCTAGTTCACCTACGTGCTGTTTTGTCTACACTCCGCGATGCTCAGCTCTATGCTAATCTTAAAAAATGCTCATTTTGTTTGGATAGAGTCGTTTTTCTTGGTTTTGTGGTAAGTGAACAAGGTGTTGAAGTTGATCGTGACAAGATTAAGGCTATTGAGGATTGGCCTACACCACAAACGGCGGCTGATGTGCGTAGTTTCCATGGCTTGGCGAGTTTCTATAGGCGTTTTGTCAAGGATTTCAGCAACATCGCAGCCCCTCTTAACGAGCTTGTGAAGAAGAATGTACCATTGTATTGGGGTCCACGACAAATGGAGTCTTTCGAAACTCTAAAAGCTCGTTTAATTTCAGCCCCTATACTTGCACTTCCTGATTTTAATAAGCACATTGAGATTGAATGTGATGCATCAGGTGTGGGTATTGGTGGTGTCTTAACTCAAGAGGGTAGACCTATTGCTTATTTTAGTGAGAAACTTAAGGGCTCCTCTTTGAATTATGCTACTTATGATAAGGAATTGTTTGCGTTAGTTAGAGCCCTTCAAACTTGGCGACACTATTTACGCATACTAGAGTTTATCATACACACCGATCATGAATCACTTAAGTACTTGAAGAAGCGGGGGTAAGTTAATTCCTCGGCATGTTCGTTGGGTTGAATTCATTGAGTCCTTTCATTATATCATTAAGTATAAGAAGGGTCAAGATAATGTTGTAGCTGATGCTTTATCTCGTAGACCTGCTTTAATTACCACTATGCAAACTAAATTCCTTGGTTTTGAGTTTATCAAGGATTTGTATGCTTCTGATGAGGATTTTCAGGATAATTGGCATAATACTGCTAATAAAACCGATGGTAGGTTCTTCCGACGCGAGGGTTTTTTGTATCGTGATCATGTTATTTGTATTCCTCGTTGTTCTATGCGTGACTTGTTGGTGCGTGAGGCACATAGTAGTGGTCTTATGGGTCATTTTGGAATTACTAAGATGCTTGATATGCTTAAGTCACATTTTTATTGGCCTCGTATGAAAGTTGATGTTTCTAAATATTGTGATGCTGCTAAATCTACGTCCAATTTCATGGTTTGTATCAGCCCATTCCCATTCCTACACAAACCTTGGGTGATTTATCTATGGATTTTGTGTTGGGCTTACCCGTTTTAAGAGTGGTAAGGATTCTGTGTTTGTGGTGGTGGATAGGTTTTCTAAGATGGCACACTTTATTGCATGCTCTAAAACTAATGATGCTTCTTATATTGCTGATTTGTTTCTTAAGGAAGTTGTTAGATTGCATGGTGTGCCTAGAACAATTGTGAGTTATAGGGATTCCAAGTTTATTAGTCATTTTTGGAGAGTTTTGTGGATGCGTTTAGGAACTAAGTTGCTTTATTCTACTGCATTTCATCCTCAAACTGATGGTCAAACTGAAGTTGTTAATCGTGTATTGGGTCAGTTGCTTCGTTGTCTTGTTTAGAATAATCTCAAGAATTGGGAAGCTCGTTTACATTTCGCTGAAATTTCTTATAATACGTGTAAACATTCAGCTTCTAAATTTACTCATTTTGAGATGGTTTATGGTTTTAATCCAGAAACACCTTTTACCTTGGCTCCTTTAACTGATGTTGCGCAGGTTAGCTTGGATGGTGAGCAGAAGGCCGTGCTTGTTCGTGAGCTACATGAGACAGCAAGGAAGAATGTGGAGGCAGCCACGGTGTGGTATGCAAAGCAAGCTAATAAGGGTCGCAAGGAAGTCATCTTTGAACCTGGCAATTATGTTTGGTTACACATGTGCAAGGATAGGTTCCGAAAGCAACGCAAGACCAAACAGCACATGAAAGGCGAAGGACCGTTACGAGTGGTGGAGCGGATCAACAACAATGTTTACAAGATTGACTTGCCACCAGATTGGAATATTTCTCCTTCTGTCAACGTGGCTGATTTGACACTTTTTGATAATTCCTTTGATCTGAGGACAGATCCTTCCCAACCGGGAGGGAATGATGTGATATATGATGAGCTTTATGATGAGGAGCCAGATCCTTTAGCACCCATGAAGAAGAGTGATCCATTGGTCATTAGAGATGGACCTTTGACAAGGCTCCAAAGGAAGAGAATGAGAGAAGCCTTGAATACATTGCTAAAAGAAATCCATGAAGAGTATGGGCAGCCCAAAAGGAGTGATGAAGCTTCGATATTATACATTCACTACGTTTTTGGGCTTAAGGAAAACACCTAGTTTAATCAGTCTTTTTATTTCAAGTTTTGTGTCAATAAAGGCTAGTTGGGCCTGAAGTGTGGTTTGGCGAAGCCCATCTAGTGGGAGGCGCATTTTTCATTTAGGTTTGTTTAGTTTTCGTTAGTTTTTCCGTCCCACATTGGAAGATGGAACTTTGAGTCGGTTTTTGTAGCCTATATATAGGCCAACACTATCTCTTTTATGAGCAACATATTTTTGAGTGAAATATTATTATTTGATTAAGCTTGTCTTAATTGTGCACGTTTATGTGTGAGATTCTCTTGGATTGGAGGATCACCCCTTTGAGAACTTATCAGCGTAACCGAGCATTACGTTGTGGCGTTCCAACCGTAGTCTTAGATTAACCTACGGATCATAACTCTCATTGGTTACAATTCAGTTTCTTCCTGGACAAAACAAAGGATTTGATTCGTAAGGATCACATCACTCTACCTACGACAACTTTAAATCATCGTCTGAGATGGATTTGATGCCATCACTTCCATATCTGACATGGAATTTATTGAACCTTATTCTTTGGATCTTGGTTAATTATATTTTATTGAATAAGGACAATATCAAAAAATGGGTAAGGGATACTCTGCATGGCTTGCACCGCACCTTTATCGTATAAAGTGTTATTTCCATTTTAGACACACAATCTAATTGCGTATCACAAAATGGTATCCTTCAAGGGAGAATCTGATTCCTTTTTTCAGACAACTTCTGAAACACCATTCAGATATTAATTCTTCAATCTAACTGAATATTGTATCCTAAGTAGTTCATCAATCTCATATTTGTACTAGCTCGAACTTTTTGGGCTTTCTGAATTTCGTACTTTACTAAGTACATGCGATTATTTCTAAAATAGTCAATAAGAGTAATAAGAAATAATATAATTTGTGGCATTAAATTTCATATGCCAATAAGCATCAGTATATTTAGGCTGCATGCAATTTCTAGAATTTATAATTTTTTCATAAAAAAGTTTTTTTAGTCATCTTTAGATAAGATACGTCTTACCCACATGATTCATAATAACATGGTTTGGATATCATCAGAATGACATTTGATTACACTTTTCACTTCGACAGAGACTACGTGTAGAAGAACCACATAATATCAAGGATAACAGACATCAAAATATTTGGTTGAGATTTTATTACCTATATCGACTATATAGTGACAACAATCTAGTATGTTAGATTCAATGACTATTCAATTTTATTGGAATGACATTTATTCTTTACAATTTATTTTTACTATTAAATCCTAACAGATGACTAAAAACGTGTTCTTCATATGAACCAGAACACAATAACATTTATTTAGTCCCTTTATCAGTTTACCAGATTCAGAATACAATATGGTAAAATGTTGCCACATTTTCTTCACTATCCAAATCTTAGAATATTATGTATATAATCAATATAATTTAATCATACTCGAAAGAAATCATATATCTAACAGTCGACTTGAGTATAGATAGAATTATCTCAAAATACATTCCTAGAATAGAGACTTTGATAAGTTCTCTTATTTTTACCACATGCCCTAACTTTCCTTTTAGTCCCTTAAGCTCTTGTAAAAATTTCTTAGTTTAGTCTTCATAAGACTTAAGAAAAATCATAAGAGCTAAATATTGAATTCTCTTCTCTAAAAATATCCAAAGTTTGTTAGATAGTTCATTTAACCTTTCGAATCATATTCAAAACATGAACTATTTAATTACCCTTCAAGCAATGATTAAAGAATTAAGTCGATACTTAAATCATATAATCATGAAAACAACCTTTTCCTAATTCTTTGTCGTCATTCTTTTTCAACGCATCTAATGTTTGAATTAATTGTCATTGTATGACAGAATGACCCACTGGATATCATCTTATCCAATGTATGATTAATTCATTGAGACTCATTTCAAGTTATTTAATCATATCATGAGCTTTCCTTTTGATTAATAATTAAAATCTTAAAGCACTCCATTAAATATATAGTCTCGTTTGTCTCTAACTACTATAAAGTAGTTGCTCGTGTCATTGCTTATTTTAAAAGGATTAGAAATTACTTAATCTTGTTTGAGAACTTTTCTCAAAAGGTGACAGTTGTTTAATTTGGTTTTAACAATCATGAATAAAACATGGAAATAAAAGTATTCTAAATAACTACAACATAAAAAAATAAAGACAAAAAGAGTGTCGTTGTTTATACATGGAAAATCTAAAATGGTCTTTTGGTTTAGGATTTTGTTCCCACTAGACAACTACTCCCAATTGACTTTCAAGAATTTTCTGAAATTCTTTAGTGGCCAAGATCTCATCTAGCTACCTTAATTCCTGACGTGGGCCGATCAACTGAGATAATTCGATAAGTAGGTAACACTTTACTAATCACATTTATATATGACTCTTGGTTGTTGACCAGACAACTTTTTGACACTGCACATCACCATTTGATAGCCAACCCCTTGCCTCTGAAATTAGATTGTCCTGAGGTGGGCCAATCACCTCAAAATTTTAGTTAAGTCATAACTGAATATTCGCGAGATCTCATATGATTATATCTCAATGATAACAATATACCTGAGATAGGTCAAATCCCGAAGTGGGCCGATCAGTTGGATCCAAAAAGGGCTCTTCACTGTCAATATAATAATATGAGACAAACTTTTGAATTAATATTTTTATTGTCGGAGTAATTTTGAATTAATTCACTTAATTAATTTCAATTAATTAATGTCTCACCAAACATGTCTTTCTCTATAGACATTCACCATGTACATTCATCTAGATCATGTCTAGTCATGTATCTATCGTATCGTATAAAATAAATACATGCCCAAAATAAATAAATTCGTAATTTAACCAGTATCACATGGACTATTGCTAAATGCGGTTTCGAATAAGCCCAGCGAAACCGCAGTCACATGTCTAATGGTAGCTGCAACCACCTTGGGATCTCTATGTCGTCTTTCTTTGGCGATCATCTTCTACTCTATCTTGTTACATAAAATTTATCTAATAAAATTTACACCCACCAGACATGGCCGGGAGCTAACGGGAATGTGATAAATGCAGAAAATAAACTAGGCTCGTTCTTCATCAGGGCCTAGGAAAAATTTTATACCAAAGGAAAATTAAACCATTCACATCTATACTATTGGTCAAGTACATGATCAATCGTGGTCCATATAATCATATTATATCTACAACATTTAATCCATACAATAAAATCTTATGGAAAAGATAAAAGCTAAAATTACCAACTTGCGTCTTATTTCATCAAATTAATTAATTAATTAACATTTCAATTAAACAATTTCAATCAAAATTAAAATTAACTATTAATTTCCAAATCAACTTTAATTTTAATTTTATTGTTTTGAACTATTCAAAATTAAATCAAAATAAAGTGGGTCTCTTATGTTTCCGTCCCTTTTGGTTAGGAACCAAAAGGGATGCCTTTGGTTTGGTCCAAACCAAACTAGAAGGCATCCTAGGCCTTATCATAATTTTTTTAGAAAGGCCTAGGTTAACCTTAGGTCCACAATTGTAAACAAAAGGTCCAACCCATTTACTCAACAAATTGAGTGATAGTACATTCATTCCATTTGGTATCCCAATGGTGCAAACTATTTGCACATTTGGGTAGCCAGATCACATCAACTAAACAAAAGAGAGTTTCAATGTACCATAAAGAATCACAAAACACATAAAACAAAATTCCAGGGTTGCACCGAAAAACCACCAGCCGACCACCCGGAAGAAGCCACAGCCGGCGCCGGCAGCGTATTTCCGGTGGGGGTGCCGCCGCCGATCGGCCGAGCACTCCAAACGCCGATTCTTATATTTTTTTTCGTTTTCTGTTTGTGAATCTATATCATGCATCTAGAAAATACCTAAGCTAATTTAAATGCTTATTGCTTAAGATCGAAGACCTCTCTGATACAACTGTTAGGAAATCAACACGAGAACTCGGCAGAATTTAAAATTTGAATTTCATTTTAACCATGATCGACTTTGTTTAAACAATAAACGTAGAAGTAGTAGATGAAGAAAATACCTTTGATGATTCGAAATAGATCGACGCTTTGTCTATGGTTGTAGTTTGTGAATGAAGCCGCCCAAGTGTTCGGCCTCTATTGTTGATCCACACAAACAACCACAGGAATCCTCCCAGAGGATTGCTACCGGAAAAGGTCAACTGCTATGCCGCCTTTTTCTTTCTCTGAAAATTCTCTCAAGAAGCTCTCTTAATTTTCATTTAGAAAATAAGACTTGTAATTGTGATACAAAAAATCTTGACACCCACAACATATTTATAGTGTAAGTGGCGCCCCAATGTCGTCCTGATCCTATTGGGAGAAGCTTCCTGCTTTGAGTAGGGATTAAGAAAACCAATTCCCAATATAATTAGAAAAATATTTTTTCTTGATTTAACTCATTATTATCTAATATATTGTAATAAATATTTCTAATATATATTGTCAATATCTAATAATGAATATATATTTATTATTTCACCATAAATCAATTTACACATGTGTATATATCATATATATACACTACATGCATATATCTATATATACATATACATATTAATATCCATTATTAATACATAATAATATAATACTATGATTAATTAATTTGCAAAATTCATGTGTATCTAATAAACATTTAAACATGTACCCCATACATTATAAAATGTATATTTAATTAATCAGCAAATTAATCTCTTGTATTATTTATTCAAAATAAATAAACACTACTATAGTAATTTATCACTATAACACTTTATAGTCGAGATAAAAGGTTTCCTTATTTGGTTATCACTATAGCAGCATTTTTATCCGGCTAGATGTTCTTATGTGTGTAACCTGATAGGCTCCCGATTATTTTGGCTGTAAGGATAAAGTGCATTTACTAAAATACCCTCCATACCTAACGATCATTTATAGCGTCTAGCAACATGTCATGACCCTTAATCATTGGAAGAGTCAAATGCAATGACTACTTCCCGTCATGTGAAACGGTTTCCATGTAAATAGAATCCTATCGTTGTTATAATATCCATACAGTCGTATCTCAAGTGTCATTCATTAACGACTGTATCTTATAATCTAGACAGCCTATTCTCTCGAAATAACACATTACTTTCGATTGTATTAAATAAAATTGTTGTTTTGATGATGATTCATCACTTGTTTAGTTATTATTTTAAACCTAATTGATGAAGTTCCATAACTAGCTGTTATAGTTAAAAGCAAAAGGATGTCTAGAACTGAATGTATCGGATTTATTAGAGTCTGATTATTGTATAAGTTGAATCAGACAAGCATTGCAATAGAATAGATTCAAAACTGAGAAACTAACTTTGGAAAACCTACAGAGTTTACAAACACAACTAGTCGTTATCTGAATATGGAGAAGATAAGTTCGTTGAGGGATCAAACTCAGTTGGCTTATCTATAGAAGCTGAAGGCTGAGGGGACAAACTTAGTTATGAAGAACTGAGGGACACAGACTCAGTTATTGATGATTGAAGAACTAAGGGTTCAAACTTAGTTTATGAAGATTATAAGCCGAGACTGTAAAGTTAGAATTCAGGTAAGTTTGTGAAGGCCTCAACTGACTTTATAAATCTTGGATGAAAACCTAAGATACATATGGACACTGATATGTTTGAGGATTTGGATTTATATGGTGGACTCTAATCAAGTCAATAATGATTAGATGAATAAATAGTACTAAGTTTTAAAGAAGAGTGAAAACTCAGTTAATGCTCTACGAACTGAAAAACTCAGTTTTACCAGCTAAAAACCGATTTACCCAAAATCTCAGTCTCAATGTGAAGTTATTCTATAACTGAAAAAATTGGAAATTTAGAATCAAACCATTTTGTTTGGATACAGAAATGTCAGAAATGACACTGACACCTAACGTATACTAGCAGCAACCAACGGTTATAGGAATTCAAATTCAAATGTTAAAGAACCCCTAAAAATAGACCACTTTTACTTCGAAGAAGTGCGTAGTTCTAAGATCATAAATCATCAAGAAAATACAAGAATCAATGGGGAAAGTTAATTTAAAGAACTCCAGCTACATACATTATTGGAAGATCAAGATCAAGATAAAAATTCTTTGAAGTGTACCAGAAGCATTCAAGGAATTATCCAGATACAACAACACTTGAAATAAGCAGAGCTCATTGTGCATACCATATATATCAAGATGAAAAAGCTCACACAAGTTGGATCATATCCTTGATTCAAAGTCTCAGCTTTGTTTGCACAAAGGTTAAAATATGAAACACCAAGAAGGTGTGAAGGAAAGTTGAGTTGCAGTCGGGAAGACTGTGTTTGTGGTGCAGCTGAAGAGGAGGAAATTCAACACTCTAAGGACCAGTGCAAGCAGTTGGGGAACAACAATCCAACATGTTCTTTGATTGTGTAGATAGTGAAGCTATAAGAATTATCCAAGGACTATTGTTTAGGACTTTTTGTAACCGGGCCACCTGAAGAAGTTCTAGTGAAATTTTCCTCCAACATTACATGGGAGAGAGGACTGACAGGATTACTGTTCGGTAAAAACGAGTTTTACAATTTATAACCGAAACACCCCAAGTATAAGGTTCGTAGTATAGGATGTTAACGGGTCGTCCTAAGGGAGTGGAATGTTTATCGGATCAAGGAACAATTATTCTATCGATTATGTCACGACTATTAACTAAACTAGGGTTTAAACTAATTATGAACAAGAAAAGCGACGATGAAGCAGATAACTTGATGAATAGTAAATTTGCAGAAAATTAACAATTAACAACTAGAATTTAAAACAACTAACTTAGCAATCAACGATTTATACTAATGATTCGATTTATCAAGTAATTAAAACAACGGCAAGGCAACGGGAATCCACCAATCAACCAACACAACCCCAACTAGACGGCAAGTTAAAGATATGATTTTTAGTAATGATCTATCACGAATTCGATTAAATTTCTCTAAACGAATTCTAGGGTTTCGTTTTCTTTTTCAAGTAAAACTAAACGACATGTAAAACAAGATCACGAGATTATTTCTAATACTCTTACTCAATTAACTATAAACGATCTCTCGAATTATAATTAATTGCATCAATTAAAAAGATCACAACTTGAACAATATTTTCATATAAATTCAAAGCATAAAAGATGGTTTCATCGATCTCTTGATTCAAATAAAACGTAAACGATAAATAACAAATTCTAATTGATGAAAAACTATAACTTTACTCACTAAACATGTAGCAAAAATCTCTCTAGTTGGTGTTGATGTTGATCGGTTTCATCCGTTGTTCCGCCGCGATGTGCTTAGCCAACAATCATGTTGTTAATCATGATCATTGGAATGGAGAGATTCATCTTTGAATCTCCTCTTTGAATGCTGCGGCTGCTGCTTTTTTCTTATGTGCGGCTGCTGCTGCAATTATGCGTATGGATTGGTAATAAATTAGGGTTGCAATTGCCGCTGTATTTATAAGGAAATAAGGCGGTTACCCTCAAAGTCGGTGGTGAACGGGCGTTTGCCATGATGGACGCCCGTCCAGGAGCTTCTGGACGCTACATGGACGTTCGTTTGAGGTCAAGCTGAAGGCTCTGTATCAAATTGCTGCTGTGAACGCTAGTTCAGCTCTGGACTCAAACTTCTAAAATTCATATCTTGAGTTGTAGACCTCCAAAAATTATGATCCAAATGTCATAATTAAGCTCTCGGAAAAATCTACAACTTTCATTAAGGACTCTTCTTCAGAAAACACCTTTTTTATTAGCCCGTCGTATTACGAGTATATTACGACATTTTCCAGTAGTTTCAGCAACAGCATCCAAACTTGTAATGCTCATATCTCGGGCCTCATAAGTCGGAATGAAGTGATTCAAAATCCTGTAGAATCCTATCTTCAAGCCCTACAAATATTCTCTTGAGGTCGAGAGTCAAATCAGTGTATATCATATCAAGAACTGCATCGGATGTTCGGCTGCTTGAAAGCTTCATTCCAAGCTTTATCTCCATCTTCCTTCCATTTCACTTCTCTTCCATTGAAAACCTCATCATTTAATCCTCTTGCATGCCAAAATATGTATCTATAACATAGGAAAATATACCAAAGCGTAACACAATCCCAAAATAACATAAAATCACAATTTAAGCACATAAATCGTTATATTTTGCAATTTATTATCTTTAAACATCATTTGCTCAGTTTATCCTTTTGGCGAGTAATTTTCTATAAGAATCACTAAAACATGGAAGATAATGTTACGAAATAACTCGATAAAAACCGTAAAATTAGTCGTAAACAACTCCCCCACACTTAAACTTTTGTTCGTCCCGAACAAAACAATCAAAACTAGATCACTTTATATGTAATCCAAATAGATTCCTAACTCACGTAACAAAATATACAACAACTATAGCAAGTAATACCAACATAGAGATAGATTCGGTGCATGTGTGACAAGCCCTTTTCAATCTCCACAATCCTTTCAAACAAATATCTTTTCAAACAATTTAATGACTATCCTAGGTATAGACAGTAATTACTCCACACAAAGTCTTCCCGAGCACTCAGTAGGATAATCCCTACAAGATATCTTTCGATTTATACTAGGTATAAGATTAACGATAACCAAGTCTTTAATTTAATTTTTATACTTGCAGATTAGAATGAGCTCGTACCCGTCATAGTAGAATAGGATGTTTCGTGATAACACCCTACCTTACTCAAATCATAAGGTAGCTTCTTCTAATTGTCGTGAGCTTTTAGTCATCATAGTGGTATAGGACATTTCGAGATAATACCCTACCTCACTCCAATCATCGACTAGCTTCCGACATACCATTTAATCATGTGATTACTTTAGATTTCTCGGGGTGGCAAGTGGTAAAAATTATTTTCTAGTAAACATGTACCACCATGAGCATAACACCTCAAGTAAACAATTTATTACTATTTCAAAGACTTAAGTTACGTTTCACTTATCACATTCAAACCGTCAGATATTCACAGTACACGTTCTGAACTTAGGTGTCACTTCACTGTTACTATTAAGAACAAATCTCTCTAAGATAAATCACCAAAATAATGAAAAGATACAGTTCAAAAGTTTTTGCTTCAATATCAAAGGCTTTCGTGAGTGTGAAATGAATACTATCTCAAATCAGTAAAAACATGCTATAATTATCTCTCAAAGTCACATAAAATCATCATCAGGAAACTACAACTAGCAAGCATTTGTTCCAATTACATGCTCAAGATTTACAATTATCCAAGTGCCAAAATTTTAAAATTCTAAAATTTATCAAGGATCACAAATATCTACTCATATTGTCGAAATAAAGCATGAATTGCACCCCCCAACACTTAAATCACATTATGTCCTCAGAATGTGCAAATAAAAGAAAAGAATACTTAGCTAGTTTCAAAGTGTGTTGTCGGACTGTAGGTTGGCAGGGGTCAGGCCGTAGCATGAATGAACCGCTGCACTCGTATCAGGGACAGACAACACTAAAAGTAGAAGCTTGCAAACACCTTTCGAAAATAAGCGCAACACTCGACATAACACATAATCTCGGGTACACGGGGTATATGAGTAAACATGCACGCGAGTAAAGCATTCACAAATAGGACAAGGATAACCAACACACAAACACCAAGGCTCTATTCCTAATAAAATAAAAACTCAACGAAAAAGAAATTAACTTAAAAGACTAGGCTGCCTCCTAGTAGCGCTCTTTTAATGTCAATAGCTTGACACAAAGTTCAAGAATCAACCCGGATCGGGCCACTTTGGCTTACTGCTGGCCACTTCCTCATCGGAATCAGAATGAAGGACAGGGGTGTGACCACAACAACTGCAAGTCAAGTGCTCTACTAAGTGTTTGAACTTAACTCTCCAGATAGCACTGACTCTTTTCTTCTTCTCGTTCTTGCGCAGAGTAAGCTTCGGTACACCGACATGTTCAGAAGGCTCGGAAGAAAGGTCCTCATGGGTAGATATATAAATGTCATCATCCGAACTAAATAAGTTGGATGGGATCTCATCGCATATCAGAATATCAGGCACCTCAACTCTCTTTTGAAAGTACAAGGTCTCAGGCTTTTCTCTTGGTTGCCCAAAATACTTTTTGAGTCTTTGACCATTGACCTTAAAGGGTTGATCACCATACCCGTTTAACGTGATCGCTCCACTTGGATGAACATCAAGAATCTCAAAGGGGCCAGACCATCTAGATTTGAGCTTACCGGCAAACAAATGGAGCCGGGTATTATAAAGTAAAGCCATATCACCCACTTTGAATTCTCGATCCTTGATCTTGGCATCGTGGAGTATCTTAGTTCTCTCCTAACTGATTCTTGCATTCTCATATGCTCTAAGTCTAAATTCATCGAGCTCGTTTAATTGCAATAATCTCTTCTCCCCACAGAGCTGGCTATCGAAATTCAAGAATTTAATAGCCCAGTAGGCTCTGTGCTCAAGCTCGACTGGTAAATGGCAAGCTTTGCCATAGACCATTTGGAAGGGTGACGTGCCCATCGGGGTCTTAAACGCGGTGCGATAGGCCCAAAGCGCGTCATCCAACTTTAGACTCCAGTTGGATCTATTTGAGTTCACGGTCTTTTCTAAAATCCTTTTAAGGCTCTGGTTGCTTATCTCAACTTGGCCACTTGTTTGGGGATGATATGGCGTACCGATTTTATGTCGCACACCATATTTTTCAAGAACTTTATCAAGCGGCGCGTTGCAAAAATGAGTACCTTCGTCACTAATGAGTGCTCTCGGACAGCCGAATCTGGTAAAGATATTCTTTTGCAAGAATTTCTTCACGACTTTATGATCATTAGTTTGGGTAGCTATGGATTCAACCCACTTGGAAACATAGTTGACACATGCACGCGAGATATATTTATTATTACATACGAAGATGGAAAGGGTCCCATAAAATCTATGCCCCAAACGTCGAAAACTTCGCATTCAAGAATGGGCTTAAGTGGCATTTCCATCCTACTACTCTGCCGCCCGGTTCTTTGGCACCTATCACAACCTTTACAAAAGGCCTGCGTCCTAAAAAGAGTCGGCCAAGTAGAATCCGGCTTGGAGGATTTTGCAAGCTGTCTTGGGTGCTCCGTAGTGTCCTCTGTGGGACCACTATGACATTGCTCGAGAATATCCCATTGCTCATGCTCCGAACACACCTTCTAAGCAACCCATCTTTACAAACCCCTGAACAAATAAGGATCCTCCCCCACACGAGATATTTTAGGTCGAGAAAAGAACTTCTTCCTCTCCCGACACGTCATTTCCTCTAAATGTCCACTTGCTAAATAGTTGGCGTAATCAGTATACCATGGCCTAACAAAGTATCAAGATTCATCAATTGCTCAGTAGGGAAATCGATGCCTATTTCCTTGTGATTTACGCCACCCTCATTCACTAGGCGAGAAAGATGATCAGCCACAACATTATCACTACCCTTCTTATCTTTGATCTCAAGGTCAAATTCTTGCAAAATTAGAATCCATCTGAGTAACCTTGGTTTTGCATCTGCTTTGTCCATAAGGTAGCGTAGGGCTGCATGGTCGGTCCAACGACAACTTGAGACCCTGAAGGTAACTTCTAAACTTGTCAATAGCAAAAGCGACGGCTAAGAATTCCTTCTCGATCGTAGTGTAATTGCATTGAGCCGGGTTCAAGGTGCGGCTCGCATAGTAAATGGGCCTGAGACTTTTTATCAATTCTTTGACCTAAAGCTGCGCTCTCTGCGTAGTTAGAGGCATCGCATAATAATTCAAAAGGCTTAGTCGGTCAGTGCGATTAAGATAGGGGCACTTATGAGCTTTTCCTTCAAGCAATTGAAAGCCTTCTTGCATTTCTCATCAAACAAGAACACAACATCATCTTTCAGAAGGTTGGACAGGGGCTTGGCGATGGTGGAAAAGTCCTTAATAAATCGTCTGTAGAATCCAACATGACCAAGAAAGCCGCGTACCTCTTTGACAGTTTTCGGGTACGACATTTTCTCAATGGCTTCCACTTTGGCCTTATCAACTTGAATACCAGTGCCGGACACCTTGTGTCCCAGAACGATCCCCTCATCAACTAGAAAATGACATTTCTCCCAGTTAAGCACTAAATTCTTTTCAACACAGCGTTGAAGTACCATATCTAGATTCGCCAAGATCTCATCGAAGCTATCACCATAGACTGAGAAGTCATCCATGAAGACTTCCATACATTTCTCCACAAGTCCATCAAAATGGCAAGCATACACCTTTGAAAAGTCGCAAGTGCATTGCATAAGCCAAAGGGCATTCGCATGGAACGCAAAGTGCTGATGGACACGTAAACGTAGTCTTCTCACGGTCATTAGGGTCGATGGCTATCTGGAAGTAAACGAGAATATCCATCGAGGAAACAATAATACTTGTGACCACTCGTCTTTCAATAAATTTGGTCAATGAAGGGTAAGGGGAAATGATCTTTGGCGGTGACTTCATTCAATCTGCGATAGTCAATCACAGACTCTATAGCCACCACAAGGCGTAAAGCTATCTCTTCCCCTTTTCATTCTTTTCAACGGTGATACCTCCTTCTTTGGCACAACTTGGGTGGGGCTAACCCACTCACTATCGGCAATTGCATAGATGATTCCCATGTCTAACCACTTTATAACTTCCTTCTTGACAACCTCCTGTGATATGCGGATTCGGCCTTCATTTGAGGTTTTCTTACTTTCTTAGCTCCTTCCTCCGTTCGGATTTTATGCATGCACACATCGAAGTGATTCCTCGATATCACCCACTTGCCATCCGAACGCGAGGATATTCTTTTCAAGCACTTTTATCGCAGTGCTTCTTGCTCAAGGCTCGAGTTTTGAAGAGATGATCAAGGGTAACTTATCACCATCCTTAAGAAAAATGTACTTAAGGTGTTGAGGAAGCGGTTTAAGCTCCAAGTCGGTAGGTGGTTGCTCAATACTAGATTTTTAAGGGCCACCTTTTTCCTTTTGGGCTTGAAGTGGTTGATGGTAGAACACCTCATCCTCCCGAGGCATAACCCCGTAAAGATCTTGGATAACATCATCTATATGGATTCTTTTGTCGATGCACTGCTTCCTCCTTACGATGCTTGATCATCTTTCTCAACTCTTCATCTTCTAGCTCCTCTCGCTAGCTATTCCCAATCATCAACCTCCCAATGAGTTGCTTCTCTCCGTAAATCCACTTCATCCCAACTACCCATCAGGCTTCCTCTTCTCCAGGGTTAAAGTCATTACGATGCGACTCTTTTAAATCATCGTTCATTCTTTGGGAAATTCCATGTTTCTTTCTCATTGACAAGCTCGGTGTGAGCAAGTCATGAAGATGACTCGTCGAGACTACGGCCTGTAATGAACTAGAAGATGGTCCAGAGTCACTTGATCTTCAATGTTTATAACCCGAAAACACCTATCTCTGTCGACTCTTGACTTCCTCGATTTGGCATCTTCTTCGTCCTCATAAATTGCTTCAATGAACGAGATTTCTTCACTCAAAGTGTTCTCTAGACTTTTCCCTTGTGTAAAGGTAAATGATGTATCATCAACTCTAAGTGTAATCGACCCTTACAAAAATCAATGAGGGCGGCAGAGGTGTCTCAAAAAGGTCCGGCCTAGAATTAGAGGCATCTCTCTCGTCAAGGTGGGTAGTCTAAGATAACCCGAGTCGGTAGGAAAACCAAATGTTCAACATAGAGAAGAACATTAGTGACACAACCGACCCGCCGATCCTGATCGGTCTACCATCCAAGAGAAATAGGTGTTCCCGCATTCTTTTGTCTAAACCGAGCTTTTTACTGACACGTTCAATGGCATCACATTTATAGAGGCCCCTGAGTCGCATAAGACATTCTGGAACTTGTTGGCCTTCAATCTCACAGGAGATTGAAGGTCTTCCGGGGTCACCTCGCTTAATAGCAACTTTTTGTGAGACCATGGAACATTCTTCTCTTAAAACTTCTTCTGCCATCCCTTGAAGCTTCTTCTTGCTTCCACAAACTTCTTTAAGATACTTAGAGCACTTGGGCATTTCAGTCAATACCTCAGCTAGGGGTATACTCACTTTGGTGTCTCTAAGCATCCTCCTCACTCCGTCATATTGTCTGTCAAGACTGAGGGTATTCTCTTTCCTCTTTGGTGGATAAGGAAGGGCTTTATCATTGTTAGGGGAACAGCCACCTGACTTTTTTATGGCCTCGTCTTCCTTATCCTTTCATCTCACAAAATTTTCCTCTCTCCTCTTTGTCAGGGGAACAGCCACCTGACTTTTCCTCGAATCAGAATAATCCTCATCCCCCGAAGAACCGTCGTCATTAAGCTCCTCCTCACTGTTGGTTTCTTCAGTATAAGATTTCTGATTGCCCCCTCCTGAACTTATTGCGTCAGGAGGGGCTGCTCGTTTCCCGACACCTTTCCGGGTCCCGCCTGCTTACCACTTCTCAAGGTAACTTCATTCAATTCTTGGTCTCCATACTCTCATTGAGGTGTGATGGCAGTGCAAACATTGATATCTGCTTTTGGATTTCTCTCGGTATAACTTGGAAGTTTACCGTGGGGTCTGCTTGCTTGCTGATCTGCCATCTGCCCGACCTATCTCTCTATTGCCTTGACACTAGTGAACAAGGTCTTCACCATATCTACTAGCTCATCAAACTTATGTTGAGGGACACATGAGGTGGTATGATTTTGATGTTGGCTTTGATTCCAACCACCTTGAGGTCTTTGGGAGTTGGGATTATGAGCTTGATTAACCACCCCAGGAGGTGGTCTTTGATAACCTGGGTTGAAAGAAGGGTTAGAATTGGATGGGCCAGGTGGTGCATTTTGACGTTGAAATCCAGAATAATTCCGGTTCTGATTGGAGTTTCCGAAGGTCTGGTTGAAATTCACTTCCTCAGTAATTTCATCTCCCGCCTGCATTCCCAGGTAGTTCACATCTGGCTGCCCTTGTTGCTGCTGCATTTGTAAAGTGGCTAGCTGCTTGCTAATTGCTTCCATTTGAGCAACTAACACCTTAGTCTCAGAATTGCTTGCAGCAGATTCTTTCTTATTAACATTGGTCTTCCTTGGAGTTGACCACATGTTATTCTTGGCTATGGTTTCAGCTACCCTGTAAGCAGCATCATCACCTCCCCCTAGGAAGGATCCATGGGCAGTTGAATCAAGGAAATCTCTATTGGGTTGAGTAACACCACGATAGAATAATTCTAGTAGCTCATGTCTCTCTGTATCCATGGTTGGGGCACTTCCTCATCAATGATTTAATCTCTCCCATGCTTTCCCCACACTCTCACCATCAAGTTGTTCAAATGTGGCTATCTCCTTTTCATGTCCATGATTGTCCACAGTGAGACAAACTTGAGCAAAGGCTCTTTTGACATCATTCCGGAGCGGAGAGAATGATGGGCTAGAGATTTAAACCAACGGTTCGCTTCACCCTTGAGAGCAAGCGGGAAGAGTTTTAACTTGACAATCTCAGAATCAACACCAGGATAGTGGCACGCTTCACGATTTGAGCGAAAGTGGACAAGAAGTCATGAGGATCTTCGCAAGCGAGTGCCATGAAAGGAACTATTCGGACCGATCCTACCACTCCATTTTTGGATCGAAATTAACTTGCCCCATTTACGGAGGCCGAATGGGTCTATGCCCTTCCGAGGAAGTCTTGGTCAAGATAGGGAGCATAGGGTCTTGGTTTAAGCTGGTTTAAATTTGGTTTTGACGGAATTGTTGAAACTAATTATTTATGCCGACTTGTTGATTCTGTTGTTCTTTGTATTGCTTGCATCTGTTGAAGGATCGATTCATCGGGGTTGAAGTGCATTCGGGACTTCGTTAGCCATGATGTCCGGATTGGGAAAGAGCTTTCTCATGATAATAGATCGCTCAGGCTCGGGATTAAAGATAAGAGGTCCTTTCTTGCTCCTGGTTTGCATAAACCAGAAGAGCAAAATGGAAAGAAATCAACCTTAGGGTTGATGAGAACGAAATGTAGAGGAAATTAGAGGGTTTAGAAAGAGAGAAGAGAAAAGAAGTGTCAATTGAAGAGAGTGAACTGGCGTTCAGTATGAGTGAACGCTCGTTCAGAGGAAATTCTGGAAGTGGACGCTCGTTCAGATCACTGAACTGGCGTTCAGAAGATAGATTGGGGAGAAACGGGCGTTTAGAGGCTGGACAAGCGTTTGGTAGTTCAGACGCTCGTCGATCGCCTTAAACGATGCAGAGAAGAAGATTTTAGAACAGACGGGCGTCTCGAAAGGATGGACGCCCGTTTAGAAGAAACCGAAAAACGAAGCAGATAAAGAAAAGAATAGCAGGAAAGAAAATAAAACCTAAAATAGTAATAATTAAGGCAACAAATTTATACGATCTAAAATCTAAGGCAAATCTAAGCTTAATCTAAATTTGCTAAAATCTAAGATCTAAAGAAAAATCTAAGGCTAAATGTAAAATATGAAAATTAAAATTAACAGTGAATACGAAAAATAGAAAAATAAAAAGAAGAAAAACTTATGAAAGATCTAAAATCTAAACTATAAAAATTATGATAAAATAAAGGTCTAATAAAAATCTATGGCAAAGTCTAAAGTCCTAAAAAAATAACATAAAAAAAAAACTAAAAATAAAAATGTAACTATTAGATTATCACCTAAAAGAGATTAGCATCGATACAAAAAATTGCACCTAGAAGAATCCGACAACCGTTACCGACTCCCCGGCAACGGCGCCACTTTTGTTGGAGGGATTTTGCATCATTAAACAAAAGAAAATTTATAAACCCTAACTACCATGCAAAACTAACTCCTAACCGGCCGAATACCGGGTAATTGATAGTAGAGCGAAGTGAGTAAGGGGTCGATCCACAGGGAATTGGGATGTTGAATCTAATTTCACTAATTCCTTTCAATTGTTACTTAGGAAAAACGAATAAACGAAAGAACAAATAAAATAAACGAAAGAGCAATTAAAATAAATCTAACCTACGAAATAAAATAACACAACCTAAACTAAACTAAAGATATATGGGATCAAACAGTGCACAAACCAAGTGATTTCAATCCTAGTTCATCTCATTTGCAACATGACACGTATATAATAAACGTCTACCAGATAATGACAGGTTACGATAAAGCGGCAAGATCGTTTCATTACATGCAGTGTAGACGCGCTTTAAGACTCGTCAAAGGTGATAGCATTATGGAAAACCAATAGTTAGCTATACTAAACAGATATAACTCATAAGGTTTCCACGTAGCAACGGAAAACCGACAGTTACTACCCAAATGAGTTATAAAAATAACAAGGAAGCACATAAGTCTCAAAGCTCACAAGATTCATCACAGCGGTATGCAGCATACGGAAACCGACATTAGCTACTAATTAACACGAAGACCCGGTTATAGCATATGAGAACCGACAAGAACTATAACTTGCATAGATGAATCATGTATAAGGAATAAGATCATTTACTTAGCATGAATTCATAGATGGAAAGGTATAACATTCATATTCAGGACATCTATGTAAAAAATAAATAAACCACAGATGCTCGAATGTAAGCAATCCATACTAAACAAAAGCATTAGGAATGAGATCAAGAAAAACCGGGACTACTGAATCGGCAAAGACGGCTGTGACGGGCGTTCACCTCAAAATACTGACTTTGGACGGCGTTCAAGCAAAACAAAACGCTCGTTTGACTTGAAAACCAACCGGACGGACGCTCGAAAGCAAAGACGCTCGTCTGGTCCTTTAAAACGTAAGCAGTCGAAAATATTTGAACGGACGGCGCCCAATACTTTCAAACGCTCGTTTACTGCAGCTAAAAGCTGGGCGGGCGTTCACTAACTTGAACGCTTCGTCCATATAACGAAATACACAGCAGAGAGCAGCAGAAACGCAGACAAACCCTAAAAACTTAAAACACATATTAACACAGATCACAAAGCGAGCCACTTTCAATTAAAGCACAAAGAGGTTAGATCGGAAAACACATAAACACATACTTCACGTTTAAACAAATCGAGTAAAAACTTTTGCACATTCTTAACCTTATGGTCATCGAAACACGGCAAAATAAAAACTCGATTTGGTAAATGCTACTTTTATTAAAACCGAAAAATAAACGTAACAAAATCGAGAAATAACAAGATCGATTCAACATGACACCTATTCCCCGGCAACGGCGCCAAAAACTTGTTCGGTAAAAACGAGTTTTACAATTTATAACCGAAACACCCCAAGTATAAGGTTCGTAGTATAGGATGTTAACGGGTCGTCCTAAGGGAGTGGAATGTTTATCGGATCAAGGAACAATTATTCTATCGATTATGTCACGACTATTAACTAAACTAGGGTTTAAACTAATTATGAACAGTAAAAACGACGATGAATAGTAACTTCGATGAATAGTAAATTTGCAGAAAATTAACAATTAACAACTAGAATTTAAAACAACTAACTTAGCAATCAACGATTTATACTAATGATTCGATTTATCAAGTAATTAAAACAACGGCAAGGCAACGGGAATCCACCAATCAACCAACACAACCCCAACTAGACGACAAGTTAAAGATATGATTTTTAGTAATGATCTATCACGAATTCGATTAAATTTCTCTAAACGAATTCTAGGGTTTCGTTTTCTTTTTCAAGTAAAACTAAACGACATGTAAAACAAGATCACGAGATTATTTCTAATACTCTTACTCAATTAACTATAAACGATCTCTCGAATTATAATTAATTGCATCAATTAAAAAGATCACAACTTGAACAATATTTTCATATAAATTCAAAGCATAAAAGATGGTTTCATCGATCTCTTGATTCAAATAAAAGCGTAAGCGATAAATAACAAATTCTAATTGATGAAAAACTATAACTTTACTCACTAAACATGTAGCAAAAATCTCTAGTTGGTGTTGATGTTGATCGGTTTCATCCGTTGTTCCGCCGCTGATGTGCTTAGCCAACAATCATGTTGTTAATCATGATCATTGGAATGGAGAGATTCATCTTTGAATCTCTCTTTGAATCTTTGTGGGTCGCTGCTTTTTCTTATGTGCATTTCTCGCTTTGCAATTATGCGTATGGATTGGTAATAAATTAGGGTTGCAATTGCCATTTGTATTTATAAGGAAATAAGGCGGCTACCCTCAAAGTCGGTGGTGAGCAGGCGTTTGCCATGATGGACGCCCGTCCAGGAGCTTCTGGACGCTACATGGACGTTCGTTTGAGGTCAAGCTGAAGGCTCTGTATCAAATTGCTGCTGTGAACGCTAGTTCACCTCTGGACTCAAACTTCTAAAATTCATATCTTGAGTTATAGAACTCCAAAAATTATGATCCGAATGTCATAATTAAGCTCTCGGAAAACTCTACAACTTTCATTAAGGACTCTTCTTCAGAAAACACCTTTTTGATTAGCCCGTCGTATTACGAGTATATTACGACATTTTCCGAGAGTTTCAGCAACAGCATCCAAACTTGTAACGCTCATATCTCGGGCCTCATAAGTCGGAATGAAGTGATTCAAAATCCTGTAGAATCCTCTCTTCAAGACCTACAAATCTTCTCTTGAGGTCGAGAGTCAAATCAATGTATATCATATCAAGAACTGCATCGGAAGTTCGGCTGCTTGAAAGCTTCATTCCAAGCTTTATCTCCATCTTCCTTCCATTTCACTTCTCTTCCATGCAAAACCTCATCATTTAATCCTCTTGCATGCCAAAATATGTATCTATAACATAGGAAAATATACCAAAGCGTAACACAATCCCAAAATAACATAAAATCACAATTTAAGCACATAAATCGTTACATTTTGCAATTTATTATCTTTAAACATCATTTGCTCAGTTTATCCTTTTGGCGAGTAATTTTCTATAAGAATCACTAAAACATGGAAGATAATGTTACGAAATAACTCGATAAAAACCGTAAAATTAGTCGTAAACAATTACACCACTTAGAACCTCTATACATTTTGTGTTAGTTACGTTATGCATTTTACTTACAACACTTATCATTGTTACTATATTATCCATCAGAATACAAACTCAGCTAACATCATTCACCGAGTGTTAAGGGTGATTTTATACGTTTTATAAGGATATATTTTGTAACAATTCTCTCCATATTCGTATGTTTCTCATAGAAATCGAGCATTATATTGAAATATTGAGCAAATGAGTTTTAGAAGTATTAAAGTGCAAAATCGAGCTAATTATGTGATTTTATTGGATAAATATCTTTAGATGTAAGATGTTACATTTTGCATGTTTTTATCGTGATGTAGGTACGCTTGCATGAGGTGAAAGGAGCTTAAAACATGTTCAAGTGATGATTTGCATGGAAGGAAAGAGATAGAGATGAAGTTGGAATGAAGATCAAGATGAATTTTGAAGAAAAAGGGTCTGAACGGGCGTCCAAGTCCCGTCCAGAGTGGACTGGCGTCCAAATAAGTGGACTGGCATCTAGGAGGAGTTTACGTTTTATAAGGATATATTTTGTAACAATTCTTTCCATATTCGTATGTTTCTCATAGAAATCGAGCTTTATATTGAAATATTGAGCAAATGAGTTTTAGAAGTATTAAAGTGCAAAATCGAGCTAATTATGTGATTTTATTGGATAAATATCTTTAGATGTAAGATGTTACATTTTGCATGTTTTTATCGTGATGTAGGTACGCTTGCATGAGGTGAAAGGAGCTTAAAAGATGTTCAAGTGATGATTTGCAAGGAAGGAAAGAGATAGAGATGAAGTTGGAATGAAGATCAAGATGAATTTGGAAGAAAAAGGGTCTGAACGGGCGTCCAAGTCCCGTCCAGAGTGGACTGGCGTCCAGGAGGAGTTTTTGATTCAGAGAGTTTGGACGCCATAGTGAAGAAAGCGTCGAGGCGGTGGATCAAGCGCCCGAGAAAGTCAGACGGGCGTCGCGCGCCGACTTATGCAGCAACCGACCTAGTTTCCTATAAATACAACGCATTATCAAACCCTAGGACATATAATTTTACGGCCGCATACTTAGAAAACCCTAATTTGAGATCAAGTCACCTCGGCCGGTGAGCCTTGGTGCTTGGCGGCCGAGGTGTTTTTTTCTGTTTTTATTTCCGTTTTGCTGATGTCTTGATGCTGAATGCTTGGGGCTGAACATGTTCAAACGATTTGAATCTTTTCCATCAAGTTTTTCTATTTCCAATCTGAGTTTATGTTGTGATTTTAATTCAAAGTTGTTATCTTTCCTTTGATTATTTGTTATGCAATCAATATCGAAAGATGAATTGTTGTTGATGTTTACCATATGACGAGAGTCGGTGTAAACCCTAGATCACCATAGGAAAGATGGGATTTTTAACCTTGACATAACGAGAGTTGATAGGTTAGATATCTAGGTTGCTAGATTGAGAGATCTTACACCTTGTTTTGATAGCGTCGATCTCATATATATCGAGAGATGAGAGATTGATAGGCGAATTATCTACTAGAGTAGAATTCATACTTTTGAGAGGTGAACCACAACCTTAATTAAATCATCACAAGATACTTTAGAGAGGAAATAGAGGGTTGCGGGATGGTGGATTATTGTTTGTTCATTGTTTAATCACCATGATCATCTTCTTGTTTACTTTATAGTTTATAGTTTAGATTTCGTTTTCGCTTTTATCCTTCCTGGCTTTGGACTGACAATCCTCTGTCCAGTTTATTTTCCGTTTTAGTTTAGGTTTAGTAATAAATAGTAGTGACAATCTTAGGAAAATTAATGAACTAGATACCCGATTCCTCGTGATCGACTCGGTATTAATCGCTATGCTACGATCCCTACACTTGGGAATACCGGATTTATAAATTTTATTACTTGTTTGTTTTGTTAGATAAAATCCGTGACAAGTTTTTGGCGCCGTTCTTTGGGGAATCGATACGGTCGTCTAGTTTCTTATTAATTAATTTTTCTAAGGTTGTTCTGCTTTTGTTTTTCGTAGGTAGTTTGTGTTATCTAGTGATTATTAATTTTTCATAGGTTTGTGTTTAGGTTCCAATTAGGGTTTTGTCTAGTTTTCGTGTTTTGTTTGGACTGCTTTTCGTGTTTAAGCGTTATGTTCTTGATTTGAACGTAAACGGGCGTCTCGAGCTATTGGACGCCCGTCCGTCCAAATCGATCGTCTCTGTTGTGTTTTGCCCAGCAGACGAGCGGCCCAAAGAACGTGAACGCCCGTCTGTTCTTTCTCAGCAGACGTCCGTCAAGACTTGGGACGCCCGTCTCGCCTGTCTATCACCGATTTTTATTTATTTTTGTTTTAGGTAGATATCTTGGTTTGTCTTTCTTTTGCTTATTAAATAAATGTACTAGGGTTTCATTTTTTCGTAGGTAGGTTTCGTAGGTAGGGTTACGAGGTTGAATCATCGACTCCATGTTTTTAGCGGTCAAATTTTTGGATAAAAGGATCGTTTAGCACTCGTTAGTATTTTGGCGTAACTTTTTGGCTCGAGTGTCCGTTTGGAGCGCAGGACCCCATTCGGAAAGCTCGTTCCCAATTCGAGGTCAAAATCCACTGTTTTCCCTTCCATTTTGGGCTCAGAAGATTTCAACACGTTTTTCTCCCTTTTATCGTTTTCTTGTTTTTTGTTTTAAATTTTTCGTAGGTAGGTTTCTGTTTAGGTTTTCTGTATCTTTTCTGTTTCTGTTTCTTTATTTCTTTCAATAAAAAGTACCGTTAAATAAATTGAGGTTGTTTTGTTTTGCCGTGTTTCGATAACCATTGGGTTAAGAATGTGCAAAACCTTTTTTTACTCGATTTATGAAACGTGAACTTAGGTTTCATAGTTTTGTTTTCAATAAACACTAGGGTTTCTGTTTTAATGATATGGTATTAGGTTATGATTTTAGGGTTCTTTGCTTTGTTTTACGGTATCAATCGAGTCTGCTTTGTCTTTATTCTGCTTTGAGTCGACGGGCGTCCATAGTAAGTGAACGCCCGTCCGTCCAACTTGCACCAACTCTGTTATGTCTTAAGAGAACCAAACGAGTGTTTGTCCTTTCCAAACGCCCGTCCAGTTCATCATTAACTGCAGAGGACGGCGTCAGATACACGAACATCCGTCCGCCCTGAATATGCTTTAAACGTCCGTCTGTATTGACTGAACGCCAGTCCAGTCTGTCAGTTTCTTGTGAATAGATTTTATCTTGATTACATACGTCTATTATTTGACATGGTTGTTCCTATATGAGCTTCTGTGGCTAATTATTTTTACGTAGATGTTCTGAACTTGCCTGTTTACATCTTTCCATCTACCGATCCATGTTAAATAATTGATTAATTATTATTTACATGATTCATCTATGCATGTTATAGTTAATGTCGGTTCTCGTATGCTATAACTGTTCTTATTGTTATTTAGTAGCTAATGTCGGTTTCCGTATGCTACATATCGTTGTGATGAATCTTGTGAGCTTTGAGACCTATGTGCTTTCTTGTTATTTTTGTAACTCATATGGGTAGCTACTGTCGGTTTTCCGTTGCTACTATCTTTGGCTTATGAGTTATATCTGTTTAGTATAGCTAACTGTTGGTTTTCCATAATGCTATCACCTTTGATGAGTCTTAAGGCGCGTCTACACTGCATATAATGAATAGTACTGTCGTTTATCATAAACTATCATTATTTGGTAGACGTTTATTATATACATGTCGTGTTGCAAATGAGTGGGCTAGTTTTATTTCTTTTAATTTTGCATATCATTTAATTGCATATCATGTAGATTGCATTGTAATATATTTTCATGTAGTTGCACCTAGCCTACTATTTTGTAATGTTCCATGTATATGTTCCATCTTTATATGAGCTTAATCTGAAAAAATCTCTATGACTTCTTTTCCATGTGAGCCTCTGTGGCCTTTGTATATAAGCGTAGAGAACCTGTTCTCTCACCGTTATGGTTTTCTTTCCATCTATTGCAATCCATGTTGAGTAATTCACCTAGTTAGATGTGATTCCAATTTGATATATGCTGTTCCTTTTGTCGTCTATCTAGGGTGTTAGGGTTGTTAAAGGCACGTCTACACTTTACATGGCAAGCTTCTGTGCTTTGCATAATCGAATTTTGTTACGCTTCTGTGGCGTTATTTAGTAGACGTTTATATTTTTGACCGTGCTTAGTTTAGGGCGACATCTATGGAATTAGTTAGGCTAGTTTATTTTCTTTATTTTCTTTTTGTTTTTTTTAGTATAGTTGCATATCATTTAGTTGCATTGTATTTTATTCTGTTTTGTCTTTTTATTTTTTATTTATCTTTTTAGTGCACCTAGCCCCGCTACTTTGTAGTGTCCTCTATCCTTAGTTCTTTATGCACATGTGGTCCTTATTTGTATTGTAAAGCTTCTGTGGCTTTATATTTGACGCTTAGGTGTCCTGTGTTTTCCTCGTGTGGTGATTTTTCCATTTGAGCAATTATATCATGTGCTTACTTCTTGTCTTTCCTTATAGTGATTTGTTATATTCCCCCGTGTTCCCCGAGATACTGCCATGTTTTTCAAGTGGTGCAGGTACATTTTTAGCTGTTTTTGTTAAGCTAGCCTTGGAAGTGAATCTGGAGAGGAATACCTATGACATCTCGTGCCTCGGAAACGCGGATCGTTTATCTATCCTTCTTCAGCCCATCTTCATATCATTACCAAATCAGCTAAGTTCTTTTATCTTTTCTTTAATTCTGCACAACATGAGGACATGTTGTCATTTAAGTGTGGGGGAGGGGAATGGTTTGGTGTATCTACATATCATTTGCTTGATTTATTATGTTTCTATGCAAAAGAGCTAAATTTTTCGACATTTTTGTTTTTTGTTTTGTCCCGAGTGAGCAATGCATATCGATGTTCGTTATTTTTATAGTCATCCAAGCTATATATCATATGTTTGATAAGGTAGTTGTTTCACCTGAGATCTATTTTTCACAAGCCATAGTGAATGATGAGCTATAATATAAAGTTATACCCTTTTTTGGACGAGTGATTTCTGATTTTCTTATAAGTCATGTGCTTAGTGCTACGTACGTATCTTGAGATTTATGATAGTTTGTATTTAGATCCGGAGTATGATATACTGTGAATATCTAAGGTTTGAATGTGATAAGTAACACGTAACTTATTGTCAAATGAAAAAGTTGAGTTTATAATGAAGTAATTTGGGTGTGTCGGAAGCTAGTCGATGATTTGAGTGTGATAGGGTATACCACGTATGTCCTATACCACTATGATGACTAAAAGTTCACGACAGTCAGAAAAAGCTGCCTTATGATTGGAGTAAGGTAGGGTATATCTCGAATATCCTATTCTGCTATGACAGGGCAAGAGCTCATTCTGATGTGTGTTAAAAGTGAAATAGTTGAATCAACTAAAGAATTGTTATGAAATGAATGAAAGACTAAGTTATCGTCAATCCTATCCCCAGTAGAAACTGATGGATATGCTGTAGGGATTATCCTCTGAGTATCTCAGAAAGGCCCTAGATATACTCGATCATCCTTTTCGGGATATGTCACGTTTGTAGGGTACATCTTATGAGTGTCATTTATTGCTAGTCTACGAGGGGGGTATTAGCTAGTTTTGCTTTGAGTTTCTCAAGTTTGGATTTAGTGGAAGTTTTCTATGGCTTTGCACACACACAGTGGTGGACTTCTGATTTATTGGATCTATGCTATATTGTCTGAGATGTCTGTTCTTTTTCTGAGCCTTGGTTTTCGTTTTGTTTTGCTCGGGACGAGCAAAAGCTAAGTGTGGGGGAGTTGTTAAGGGTGATTTTATACGTTTTATAAGGATATATTTTGTAACAATTCTCTCCATATTCGTATGTTTCTCATAGAAATCGAGTTTTATATTGAGATATTGAGCAAATGAGTTTTAGAAGTTTAAAGTGCAAAATCGAGCTAATTATGTGATTTTATTGGATAAATATCTTTAGATGTAAGATGTTACATTTTGCATGTTTTTATCGTGATGTACGTACGCTTGCATGAGGTGAAAGGAGCTTAAAATATGTTCAAGTGATGATTTGCATGGAAGGAAAGAGATAGAGATGAAGTTGGAATGAAGATCAAGATGAATTTGGAAGAAAAAGGGTCTGAACGGGCGTCCAAGTCCCGTCCAAAGTGGACTGGCATCCAAATAAGTGGACTGGCGTCCAGGAGGAGTTTTTGATTCAGAGAGTTTGGACGCCATAGTCAACGAGCGTCCAGAGGCAGCAGACTGGCGTCCAGAAAGTCAGACGGGCGTCCGCGGCCTACTTAAGCAGCAGCCGACCTAGTTTCCTATAAATACAACGCATTATCAAACCCTAGGACATATAATTTTACACAGCCGCATACTTAGAAAACCCTAATTTCGTGATCATGTCACCTCGGCCGGCTGAGCCTTGGTGCTTGGCCGGCCGAGGAAGTTTCTTTTCTGTTTTTATTTCCGTTTTGCTGATGTCTTGATGCTGAATGCTTGAAATTTGAACATGTTCAAACGATTTGAATCTTTTCCATCAAGTTTTTCTATTTCCAATCTGAGTTTATGTTGTGATTTTAATTCAAAGTTGTTATCTTTCCTTTGATTATTTGTTATGCAATCAATATCGAAAGATGAATTGTTGTTGATGTTTACCATATGACGAGAGTCGGTGTAAACCCTAGATCACCATAGGAAAGATGGGATTTTTAACTTTGACATAACGAGAGTTGATAGGTTAGATATCTAGGTTGCTAGATTGAGAGATCTTACACCTTGTTTTGATAGCGTCGATCTCATATATCGAGAGATGAGAGATTGATAGGCGAATTATCTACGAGAGTAGGAATTCATACTTTTGAGAGGTGAACCACAACCTTAATTAAATCATCACAAGATACTTTAGAGAGGAAATAGAGGGTTTCGGGATGGTGGATTATTGTTTGTTCATTGTTTAATCACCATGATCATCTTCTTGTTTACTTTATAGTTTATAGTTTAGATTTCGTTTTCGCTTTAATCCTTCCTGGCTTTGGACTGACAATCTTCTGTCCAGTTTATTTTCCGTTTTAGTTTAGGTTTAGTAATAAATAGTAGTGACAATCTTAGGAAAATTAATGAACTAGATACCCCGATTCCCTGTGATCGACTCCGGTATTAATCGCTATGCTACGATCCCTACACTTGGGGAATACCGGATTTATAAATTTTATTACTTGTTTGTTTTGTTAGATAAAATCCGTGACACCGAGTCAGCATAGTATATTTCAAATCAACTGATAACTGAATATTTAATAAAAAGGCTAAAAATTAATCCTTTGCTGGTTAATTCAATTTGAGCAAAAGTCAGTTGACCTTTACTCAGCTAAGTTAGCTTAACTTTTGACAAGTTTATAACTAAACCTACTTTAGTTCAACTATCATGTTTTTTGTGACATGTTTATTCACCCCCTCTAAACTTGTGTCTAGCATTTTCACAGGACCAACAGTTTGTATCGGAGCGATTTTTCTGCTCTGAAAATATTTTTAGCTGACCTCTATATCAGCTTGTTGGTTTTTAGTAACTGGTATTCAGTTATTTTTGATACCAATCCAACAATTGGTATCAGAGCAGGTCTTTATACCTCAATGGATCAATTGTTGACTTACATCAGCTTGTTGTTCTAAAGTTTTCAAAAGAATTTTCAAAATTGCATCATGGACTCAGTAAATCACTTTGAAAGCTTACTTGATTGCTCATTTATGAGATTTGATGGATACAAAATCATAATTGAAGGCATTTGTTGTTGATACTCAAGGAAGGCTACTTGAAGCCTTCACTGAGGATCCAGTTGCTCAACCTAAAATCATAGACTCATTCGAGAAGACTGAAATACTATCATTAATCTATGCAACAGGAAGTCACACTTAAAGTGATGAAGAAATCATTGTGTTTGGAACAGATCTCACCGAACAAATATATGAATCCATCAAAGGCAAACAAGCCATAATTGAAAGATGTGAAGAAGTTAGAACAAAGAAAATGTTGACCAATTCTAATGAGGTAAATGTTTCTACATCTAATTATTTTAAAGCCATGACCAGTCAAGAAAATTTAGAGTTGAATGAAACTCTTGACATACTCCTAAAAGAATTAGAGGAAACTCAAAGGAATTATGAGAATGTCAACAAAGAAAGAGATTCAATGAAAACTGAAGTTTCAAGACCTAAAGCTGAAGTCAATCTTATCAAGTCTAATAGGAAAACACAAGAAGTTAGTTCTATTGAAGATCCATCTTTGAAAGTTTATTTGAACCATCAAAGCCATATGATGTGAGATCAGGCTTAGGATTTGATAATCAAACAACATTCTAAAATTTGGACCTAGTTTATTTGCACAAAAGTCCACAACTCGGAAAATTGATGAAACTATTAGAACTGATAAAAACTCAGCTAAGCCTTGTTGTAAAACTAACAAAATTGGAAGATCGGCTTGTGGTACTCAACTAACTGATAGATCTTATAGAAAAATTCAGAAGGCTAGAACTAGCAAAACTGATCAAGAATCAGTTAATAGATCGTTCAAGTCTAATATGCCGAAGAATGATTTCATTCAAAGAATACAAGATTCAGGGGGAAAGGTAGATTCTATCCTACTGATGAAGACTAGAATGTTCTTGCTACCACTGCATTAACTCAGTTTCACAAAACTCATAAAGATGAGCCTCATTACAAAACCGTCAATCCGAGACATGAACAGTAGTAAGTCAAAAAGCCAAGAAAGGTATACGATAAAAATGAGCTCAATCTTTAAGATATTCAAGACTCTTGAAAAATATATTAATTCAATAAAGAAGAAACCATCTTCAAGAATTAATCCAAAAACTAACCAAAAAGGACCCAAACAGGTATGGGTACCAAAGAAATCTTAATTTGTCTTGCAGGTGAAAAACTGACTCGAGATGAAATATCAAAGCTGACCACCAAAAATCTATGTCCCGAAGTCCGGAACTGATTGTCATAGTCTTAATTTACTCTCAAGATCCAAAGTGGAACTGATTCATAAGTTTAAAAGCTCTGAATTGAAAAAGTTGTGCAACTAGAGATACATTGCAATGAACGTATTTACTGATACAAGCTACAGATGTCAGAAAAGTCATAACCTACTTTTATCTTAACCATCCATCTACACTATATACCACATTTTCCGTATCTCAAGGTAGAGACATGAATTATAACAAGACGTTTATCCTATTCAATTTCTGCAAACTGTTCATCTACCTCAAACCTTTAAATAGCCTTCTTTTCTATTTATCAAAACCTTTACAAAATCAGTTTATTATCTCTTTTCTCTTCATCTTTGAAATCTTCAAAGTAATATTTCAATATAAACCATATTTGATACAAGAGTGGAACCTGGATTGATCATTTCACTTGACCAATATATTGAGAGGAATGGGAATTTTAAACTTGCAAAACAAATTGCAGTGAAGATTCACAAAATCAAAGGTCTCGAAGAAGTCTTCAACATTAATCTAGACACTGTGCTTGGAAAGCATAAGAGATTTGTTAGGAACATTTTATTTTTTTGATGATGGCCATACTAGCTGTTATAGCAAGCCAGAAATAAGTTAGAAAGTTTTGTATAAGTCTTTACATAGAGTCTAACATGTTGTATAAGTTCATTCAGGCAAGTACTATACTGGACTGGTAGGATGGCTAAGTGAAAGACAGAAGATCAGCAAAATAACGGCAGCCAAGTACCAGCAGAGTCAAGTGAAGACATATGGACTGACTTTTAACCAGGGAGGTCTGTGATGACTATGGATAAGTCTAAGATACATTTCAAGTGATGAAAACTATTGTTTTAATATTGTGTACACTGATCTCACATAAATAAAGGATCAGTGAAGTGCAAGCATACTTGTAAAATCAAAGAAGGAAAAGAAACAGCAAAACGGTGAAGTAAAAGCTCTACCAGCTGATTAAAGAAAAATAGTGAGTTGGATCTCAACAGCAAAGGGAAAATATTCACTAAGCCGGTCAAGCAACAGCTTAAAAAACAATGTCAAGCATACTGCCTTAAGCAAGTACAGAGCTAGATTCAAGGTATCTAATATGAAGTAACTAGCCAAGCCCTAAGATTAGCAGTCGGACTATGAACCATAGGCCTTAGGATTGGAATCCCTTACAGAAGAACTACTTCTCTTAGATAGCGGTCGATCGGGTCTGCATTTTATTCAGAACGTGGAAAATAAGCAAGTCAAGCAGTTAGTGCAGAATCAATCATGGATGGATTTTATGAAGAATGTTTGAATAAAATCCGGATCACTGAAATCAATGAGAATATAATCAAGGAGGAATGAAGAAGTAAATCAAAGATTATTCTCCACATTAAATAGTCAATGGACGAATTTTCGAATCAAGGAGATCATGGCTATAAATAGACGGCATTGGCAGGCAAAAAAAATAATGATTTGAATTAAGGAAAAGAAGTATTGAAACTCTGCAAAATTCTCTAGCCTTAATTTGAACTTTCATTGCTCAATCAAGAGAATCATGTTCTGAATTATCAAGGACTCAATTAGAATCATTGAAGTCTGAACCTGATAAAGTTTGGTGAATTTCCCAAATTCACATTAATCTCAAGCAACTGAATCAGAGAAGTCTGAGAAGAAGTTGTGCTCTTGTGATAGCTGCTGAATGATTTGTTCCCAAGGAGCAGTGTTGAAGACCGAGTCACTGAAGCTTCTATAGCCAGGGAGTGATGGTCTTGAAGAAGGTGAGGTTTGTGTAGCCCGGAACAATCACACTATTGTATTGGTGAAAGTCAATAGTGAATTCCTCCAATCATCACAACAAAATAGTGGATTAAGGGATTACACCACCTTGAACCACTATAAACCTTTGTGTTCATTTACTTACAACACTTTACTTTACAAAATTTATTTACTGCATCTTACTTATACTCTGTGTATAATATACTTTGAACAACTTTAGGAAGGGACTTATCCGCAGTTCAGAAGCTTTTATAGATAAGAAAAGTTTTTGAAACTCCAATATAGTCATCAACCCCCCCTCTGGCTATACTCTCACCCTTCTCTAGGACCAACAATTGGTAGCAGAGCAGTGTTCTTAGTATCAAAACCTATTCAGATCTGATTTCTGGTAACAAGGAGATCATAAACTTTCAAAGTAGTTTTCAAATCTTTGTTTTCTATATACATCCTGTGACAATGGACTCTTCGAATTTCATGACTAATGTTCCTATATTCAATGTTAACAATTTTGATAATATGAAATAAGAATGTTATCTCATCGTGCAGCAACTCATGAGGAGATGCTGGATGTTATTAATGATGGACAAATCAAGATCACGAATGTGATAGCCACAGGTGCAGATCAAGGAAAAGAAATAGAAAAGCTAAAAAAGGATTGGACCAAAGATGATAGAAGAAGAGCAAATCTGGATTTTATTGCAAAGAATATGGTCTTGAAGACTCTGGACAGCAATAAATTCATGAGAATCAAAGACTGCAAAATAGCAAAGGAGATGTAGGACAAATTGAAACTTATCAATGAAGGATCAGCGGCAGTCAAGGGAAACAAAATATATGTTGCTAAACAGAAATTTGAAAACTTCAAACTGAAGACTGTTGAATCCATTGATCAAGTGGATAATAGATTCTCAAGCATCATCAGTGAACTACAACAGCTGGGACATACATAACCACAAAAAGAAGTTTGAATGAAAATATTGAGAGGTCTACCTGAAAGATAGAAGATCATCACATCAGTACTCAAAGTCACAATAAATCTTGTAGAAACCGACAACTTGACACTCATATCACAATTAAAAGCTCATGAATTTGAGATAAACAGTAAAGACGGTGTACCAGTTGAGCAACACAAGGTCAGTGCATTGGTTGCACCCCAGCAAAGCAAAGCAGCTGACTCAACCAGCAAATAGACTCAAAAGCTGAAAGAACAGATTGCTTTACTGATCAAACATTTTGACAGATTCAGTAAAAGGAATTACAAAGGAAGCTCTTCATCAAACAAGAAGTCAAATTCAAGCAAAGACAAAGGAAAAAAGATGATGAATACAGATGGTTCAATTGCAAAAAGAAAGGACACTTCAAGGCTGATTGTCCTGAATAAAAAGACAAGGATGAAGAAAAGAAAAAATAGAAGTCATCAGATAAAAGAAAGAGCAATAAAGCACTGCACACTGAAACCAGTAGTTAAAGTGATGAAGAATCATCTGATAATGTTTCAGATGACATCAACGGCACTATCTCAGACAATGACAAAGCCTATTTATGCTTAATGGCAAAAGAAATTGAAGAAACAGACTATCTATATTATGCTCATCTAATGCATCCACAACTGACACTGCACAATCTTCCATTTTCCCATTAGATTGTACACGTCTAATTCAAAATCTCATGAATAGATTTGAATAAAATGAATCAAATCAAGAAAATCTTGAACAAGAATGTGAGAATCTGAGAAAGGAAAATGAAAGATTAAAGCAAGAACTAGATGAACTAAAAGCTGAATCAACTTGTAAGGAAGTACACTTAACTGATCAACAAGCAACAGATGATCACTCATGCAGTCTTTGAAAACCACATTGAGAAAACCTCCCTACCAGTTAAGACCACCACTAAACCACTAGAAGCACCATCTTACAAACCCCCAAAAAGGATTAGATCCATATATGGTCTAGGCTACAATAGTCAAGATGAGAAAGGAAACAATTGTGAACACAAATCTGAACCAAGGACCAACACTGGACCTAAATTCAGAAAAGGACAGACCATAATTTCAACTACTTATCCTGCATTAGTAAAGTCAAATATGAGTGCAGTGAGACAACATAATAAATCATCTGACCAACCTACTAAGGGCAAAGGTATCTTGAAAGGTAAGGGCAGACTTTACCCTTCAGAAGATGATTGGAATGCTCCCCCTCCAAAATACAAAAGAAAACCATTTCACCTACAACCAAATATATTTGGGAAAATCCAGAAGTGGCATGGTCCTGGATACAAGAAGAAATGTGAAAACAAACCTTCTACTGTGAATTGGAAAGTTAAATAGGATGCCAAGAGACCAAAAGGTAGATAAATGTATCAGAATACTTTTAGTAAACCTATTAGAAACTATTCTGCCATGCCTTACACATATGAGGTTGATGACTTCAACCATCCAAGGAGAAAATCCTTTGGATATACACATGGAGTAGGAGGCATGACCGCTAACAGGTATGGACCCAAATAGTGTTGGGAACCTAAACTTGCTTAATTTGTTTTGTAGGATGTATGGTACATAGACAGTGGATGTTCCAGACACATGACAGGAAATAAAGGATGGGTGACTGAATTTAAAGCTTTCGATGGACCCAAAGTTACTTTTGGAGGTGAAGAAAACACCGGCAAGATTCATAGGGAATGCATCATGTTGAAGAAAAATCTGAAGATTCAGAATGTGGCATATGTCAAGGGATTGAACATCAATCCTCTAAGCATTAGTCAGTTCTGTGACAAAGGCTACAATGTAAACTTCAGCAAAGAAGGATGCAAAGTGTTTCACAATCAGACCAGCACAGTTGTATTGGCAAGTAGAAGAGAGGACAATATGTATGTGGTAGATTGAAAGATAGCCAAAGCAGAAACATGTCTTCTTGTTAAGACCAATCAATCACCTAACTGGATTTTGCATAGAAGACTGAATCATATGAACCACAAGACGATCAACAAACTATCAAAGAACAAGCTAGTGGAAGGCCTACATGACATAACTGTTAGGTGTAGTGCCCGAAATACAATTTGTGTAACTGATTTGAATAATGGATGACAGAATTTATCTCACCATATTACTTGCTTTGTGCTTGTAAAGTAATACACAGCCGCAAACCCTAAGTATATCTGTATGTAACCACTTAACTCAGTGTATGGATTACACGTGAGGATTGAGTTAGTAGGGATATGCTTAAACTGTTAGTCCATGGTGAACTTAATCGGAGTTTAGGGTCTCATTATTAAAACACCAATAATGCGCCCAGATCACCTTAGGGTGTGATAGTCTTATCCGGACTGTCGGTAGAGGGTACCTACGTGGGGCATTTATATATGATGGCATTCATATAGGACTGCACCGATTTAATCTGAATTTCTCGATATAATTCGTTAATCAAGGAATCTTATTAAATCATTAGATAATCATATATGGATCAACCTTAATCCTGAGGTGATCACATGGTGCTACTTGTCTCGGGGTAGTGTTTGATGTGTTAGTTACGGTTCACTTAAATATGTGTTCCAAGCCACTTCTCATTGGCACTATCTCACGATGAGTGAGTAGTTACGATTTTCACTGAGACATGGAATCCATTCCTTCCCCGCAGAAGTAGAGAGACGATCCCTTATTTGTTAGCCCTAAGAAAGTGATCGATCCGGGAGTTCACATTTGACTAATTAGCTACTAGTCGGATATGTGTACTAATTGATCATCAGGGGGTTAATGGTAAATAAGGATAAGATATTCCGAGTCGGGTTTACGGAGACGTCCCACACAGAGTGGACAGTCTATGGAGGGTTAATCCGTATGTAGTGATTATATCAATGGACGCTTATTCACTCTATGGGTTGAGTATAAGTATACATCTATCATCGGTAGAGTTCAGTTTCGGGTTTATGGTGGCGTAATCCCGGAATTAATAATTAATGTAGTTATTCTGTTCGATTAAAAAATTAATTATTGGAGCTACTGGTTATAGGTCCATGGTCCCCGTTGTGGCTTTTGTAATTCGGACTAATAATCATGTTATCTGGGCCTCAGTGATAATTAATTGGCTGGGCTAATTAATTGATATGCATGGATATTATTTTGTTGAGCTAAATAATATAATACATATAAAAGACATTTTATGTGGGCTTAGTAACCCTAGTATTGTGGCGCCAATGTGAGTCATTTAATTAGAGAGAAATTAGTTTTCTTGGATAATTATTTGACATGTGATTTATCTTTTATTTGTTAAATGATAATTCATTGAATATTAGATAATAATATGATTTATCCTAATTTGTTTGGGATAACTCTCTTTATTTATCTTTTATTTGAAATAAATGATTAATGTAATTATTAAATCCTTGGAGGACAAGGATTACTCTTCTATATAAAGAGAGTTCTCCCAAGCCTTAGGCATTGGCAAAAATTTCGACCATCACATAAAAAGGAGAGAAAAAATTAGTTTTCTTATCTTGGGTTTTAGAAGAAGAAAAACTCTAAGTTTTTCTTGGTGTTGCATACCAAGGAGGTTCGTGTATCAAGAAGGGTGTCCACCAACCGCCGTTTGGAGAACACATTGGAAGATCTTGGCTTCTCTTCCTACTATTGGTAACATGATCTTAACCCCCTTGTAGTAGTTTAAGTCCTTTAATTATGTATTGTGATGTATAAGTCGTGATCCATCCATTTGTGGCGTAGATCTAACTCGTTTAGATCTAAGAACTGCATCCTTCATGTGGTATCGAGAGGCAGTTCCACGGTTTATATAGTCACAATTATAATTAAACGATTTAAAGGAGTGAAATTGCATGTAGGTAAATTTTATTTATTGGTTTATGTTTTGATAATGATAAATTGCTATGGTTGAAGAGATGGATTGGGGGTTGGCACTGTTTACCTGTTAGATCTATTGTAAACTCATATAAATGATGAAAATTCGTTCATATGAGTATAGGAAATTATGTAATTTATTTTTATTGCAATTTTAATTTCCAGAAAATAGATCTGTTTAGTAGCTGTCTAGTTATTTCGTATGTCCCGTTGATCGAGCCGTTGAAACGAAGATCCCTCCGGTCAGAATCAATACTGTAAGATGATGAACAATTCCACAAAATTTGCCTTCGATCGGAGTCCTTTTTGATATCCGTTCTTTGCTGCAAGGAAGCTGTTGTAACAGAAAAAACGCAGGATTCACAGAAACCCTACCTGTGACTTCCTCGAATTTCTGGGAGATTTTGGCCGTTGAAAAGCAAATCTAACCGGTCAGATCGATAAATATGGAGTTTTTGACGTGACATAAAAATTTCAGGTCGATCGGGATTCATCTCGATTCCCGATCGGCCTCGGGAAGTCTTTGATGCACTGCGGTAAAAATCGGATTCAGCAGCAAGTTGGGCGGCTTACTGGAGAAAATTGACAAGTCAAAGCTCCGATCCAACCGTCCATATTGAAGCCCGAGGAATGAAGAACAGATCTGGAAAGTTTCGTCACGATCCGAGTTCGTTTGTTTTGACGATCGTCGAAGATTTTAAACAGCTACAGATTAGGGTTTCTATTTTTATTTTATAGATTAGATACAGGGGTGCCAACGGTCCATCTCGATGTTTATTTTCCGCACTAGTATACATGTTTAGATTGTATGTGTAGAACCGGAAAATTGCCATGACATGCATCATATCATGAATTCCACTCCATATGCATACATGTAGAAATTAATTCGAGGAATTAGTTAGGCATGTATAAAACATGCAATTAGTTTTAATTAATTGTTTGATATTAATTAGAAACTAATTAGGGTAAAAACCGAGGATCACGGATTTTTTCAATCGTCGAGGTTGGGTGATGGATTCTCGGTGAATCCCACTCTGCGAAAGCATAGGGAGTAAAATCCTGAAACCTCGTGGTTAAGGTGTTGGATTCTCGGTGAATTCCACCTTACCTAGACGAGATTACGTTTCTTGTTCCGTAGTGTCTACGTGAAAGTTTGATGTTTAAGGATTGGATAATCACGGGCAAACATGGTTAGAAATTGGTTTAACCACGGTTGGGTGGTCAACAGTAGCTACGGCTCGATCGACTTCACCCTCCACATGTGGCGTTTGCATGGGGGTCCAGCAAGGCTGAGCCATCCGAAGAGCCACTACGGCTCAACGGAGCTCCCCTAGTCTTGACCCGTCCGACGGCCACATATGTTCCAACGATTAGGTCGGGTGGGCTAGCACACATAACCGACACCATTCGGGCCTGTGATTTATTGTTCCTTAATGTAACATCATGTCCAAAAACGTGATCAATAAACCTAGCACTTTTTCAAAATATTGAGTGGGAGCGGGAGAGGCGCGACCGACCCCACGCCTCTCTTGTTGACACAAGCAACGTGAGAGAATGGTGACGCCTCGTGCTGGCCTGGGACCGGCCTCCCTAAGGAAGGCCTTCACCGCTATCAAAATTCAAGGCTTGGTCTCCTAAAGGATAGGATTTTGGGTACTCGTCGGGTCACTGACCGACCCTAAGGCGGCACACTCGGGGTCTACCTAAAAATCTGAGACAGTAGGTCACACTCATAAAGGGTATTTTTTGTAGTACCTTGGCTGAAAAAGAAAAGGTGATTGACGATCACAAATGAGATGTTTGATTCTCAATTTGATCTTCAATATTAATCGAAACCTCTTTGACCTACCCTAAGGCGGCACTGAGGTATTAGATTAAATCCTTGGAACGGTAGGATAGACTATAAGTACATAGTTTATAGTTCCTAAAATTTATTAGTTGTGTATGATTTGGATTTATTCTGTCAATTTTATTTACAACTGTTATACATATCTCTCTAGGGTGCTAGACTGCTAGTGTGAAATTGACTAGTAATGACTTCGTTAAAAAGTGGTAAGTAACTAGAACGTTGTACTTATTAATCTCACATGCGATTAATTTTTCGGAAGAGGTATTTCTCTCAAGACTTCAAAACGCCTTCAAAACTTAACTGACGTAAATAAGTATAAACATTGTTGTCACTCGTGCGAACGAGAGACAACCGTGAGTTAGTTTGAAAGATGATTGGGACGATAAAATTCTTCTAGTGAATTTTAATTGTGTAGTGTCTACACGAGAAATTTTCTAATAGAAAAATTGGAGAATCATAAATTAAAGTGTCGCTAGTTAGACGGTATTTGGAACCGATAAACTAGTGGGAGCTTTTATCTTATGTTCATCTGATTTATTAGAAAATTAGTCCCACTGGGTGACGCTTTCATTAGACATCCCACAGTTCACGAGTAGTGTCAACTCAAACGAACTGCTAGTTCAAGACTATTTCATTTAAAGGAAAGTCAAGAATGGGAAAGAATGTCTGCAAGTGTTAATCATCTAAACTAAGTTTGAGGCTAAACCGAAACATTAATTAAAGAAAGTATAGGATAAGGAAAGTGATTTGGATCACTTAACCAATGAATCTTAGCGACTTTCTTAACCGAGTAACTTGACTCGGTAGCTTAGTTCTTTGGAAGAACAAGGAAGTCGTGCATTAACAATTAATAGAGTAGACAACGGGCGCTTTTTTTCACTAGAATAGTGGGAGTGATATAAGGAAATGAATTTGGATTCTATCCTTGAATATCACGAGAAAAATTTATTTTTCATTTACTGATTCGTTGAAACAAGTGGATTCACTTTCATCTCGATACTACGATTGCTTTAAACGAAGTGAAGATGACATTTATAGTACGAATCGAGACTCGGACTTTGCTTGATAAAGACCGAACCACTAAGAAAAGCTGAATAGGTATGTGTAACACATCTAAAACTATTAAAGGTAAAAGGTTTCCGTATTAAGATAAACGACCCTTCAATATCTATTAATTAGTGCATATATCCTAGAGATAAGACCGACGATCGGCTAAGGGTGATTCCTATCTCCGATCTGGGAACACTATCTCAAAGGAACAATGACTAAGTTTCCTTTCAATCGGGAGAGGGTAATAGATTTGAAGGGGTAACATAGCTTGTTCATCATGACCTTCGGGTGCAGTGAGAGACACAAGCTAGTGGGAGTTTTTGAGTGGTGACATTCTGTCTGATAACTACTCGAAACGCGATTTAGTTTATCGAAAGAATACGAGGAGGAGTCTCTGATTTTAGCAGAGAATAGAGTATTCCATGCTCAGAAATAGGCTATTGCATAGTCTTTGGACTGATGCTCGGCCTGCCTTCAAGTGGAGTGATTTTCACTAAGGAAGAAACCGTAGCCTCGCCTTGCATAGTTATTTATGTGCAACAATACACTGCTTAAGTCGATTAAGATATTGTTGCAAAATAACGGTTAACATTATTATGTAAACCGAGAAGTCTACCCAGAAGATGCTTGTGAATTTATGGAAAGGGATTGAATTCGGTTTACTCCACTTCCGTAAATATAAGCATTTAACACTTAATGCTTGAAGGTAGGACTAGAGATTTTGCGCATACATTCAGATTGTGACTGTTCGTGAAATATCTTAATGCGACGAGTGAAGGTTGGTTATAAGGTTCTTGAGATCAGAAAGTGAAGGTTGAACTGTCACAAACCTTCTGATAGAATCTATAAGTAACAGCCTTAAGCCTTGGAGTACGGTTACCCAAAGGTAGTTACTATCTGCTTTAATCAGACCACGTCCAACATCGGTTGTTGGTGACTACACTGATAAATACTACTAGATCAGAATGTCAATCCACCTAAAACACAGTGGGAGTATGGTTTAACCGTTGACCTATTGTGGTTTTGTGGACTTCAGATATCGTTGGGGTGATTGATAACCTATGGCTCTTTGTGGGCTGTATAGATTCCGATCATAGAGGTTGGTTTGAAAGCCTTAACCTCGTGAATGGAGTTTTGGTACTCAGATTATTCAGCCTCTTGTAGAACCACCTGAGTGTCTCAGGCCCAGTGGGAGTAATTGGATCTACGTCGAAAAAAGTCAAATGAATAGGAAAGTTTAACTTTCAGCACAAAGCTGAGTGGTCTAGGGGCGATTCCTTAAAAAGTAGAGAGTTAACCAGACCTTGAACTCTCTCACCACTCAGTCTTGCTAGATTTCGTTAGAAAGCAGAAAATAGGGGTGATTCCCGGAGACTTTCTTGCCGAAAAATGGAGTCTGGATTCATTCGGAACATAAGGGTCTTGGTTAGAACAAATGGCAGGTTGACTGCCGGGAATTATGTCCTTTGTGGATGTAAGAGAACTCTCGGTCATTAAAAGTCACATGTTTTAAAATATGTGGACTTGACCAGAATATTGACTAGTCTTTTGTAGACTGGTATCAATATTGGTAAGATAGTACTATTAGTGTTCACGATAGGTAACGCTGAAACTGTTGGAAACAACATGAGTGTTCTATCTGAAATCGGAAACTGAAACGCCAAGATTCTCTGGATGAGAGAATTGGACAATATTCTAAGAATTTGATTCGGTCAAATTCACAAGAATGAGTTATTGGCTATCCCTTCCGTCTTATTGGTTAAGATGATCTTGCATATACGGATGCAACATTCAGCGAGAGTAGTCCTACCCTACCTCTCAGGAATGATTCTCCAAATCTTCGAATAAAGAGAAAATGGGATAGAGTCTCTCTAGGATAAGGGCAAGTCAGCTTAACACGAGTCAATTGCAATCGAATCTTGGATTCGAGCAATAAGTAGAGGTTTAGTACGTCCTCAAGTATCCTTAGAGAACGAGGAATCATATGCTTGTATATTCAGGTGCAAACTTGAATATGGTTGACTACACTGATTCTGACTTGTAGTCAGATTAAGGATGATCATTAAGTTGATCTTGGGCTCAGTGTTTACTCATAGTGCTTAGGATTTCATTTTTGGTCTGGGAGTAATTCCAGGTCTGATAAGCCGATATCACTTCATTGTGAAAACAGAGAATAGATAGCTTAGAAGGATTTTCTCAGTCCCAAGAAGTCAAAAGCATATTGAGAGAGAGTACCACTTGATTGGAAGGACCGGCAACGTTTCAATCCTAAAGATCGTCTCGAGTCGACAACCTAACTAATCAGTGTACCAAGTCGAGTGCTTGGAGGGTACGGCATTGATGAATATGTCTCATCTGCTTTTAGAGCAAGTGGCAGAGTGTTGTGAATAAGATGAGAAATGGTGTGCTCTAAAAACAATCGTTGCTTCTCATTTCGTGCAAGTGGGAGATTGTTAGGGGTAGTGCCCGAAATACAATTTGTGTAATTGTTTTTAATAATGGTTGACATAATTTATCTCACCTTATTACTTGCTTTGTGCTTGTAAAGTAATACACTGCTGCAAACCCAAAAGTACATCTGTATGTAACCACTTAACTCAGTGTATGGATTACACGTGAGGATTGAGTTAGTAGGGATATGCTTAAACTGTTAGTCCGTGGTGAACTTAATCAGAGTTTAGGGTCTCATGATTAAAACACCAATAATGCGCCCAGAACACCTTAGGGTGTGATAGTCTTATCCGGACTGTCGGTAGAGGGTACCTACGTGGGGCATTTATATATGATGGCATTCATATAGGACTGGACCGATTTAATCTGAATTTCTCGATATAATTCCGTAATTGAGGATTCTTATTAAATCATTAGATGGTCATATATGGATCAACCTTAATCCTGAGGTGATCACAGGGTGCTACTTGTCTCGGGGTAGTGTTTGATGTGTTAGTTACGGTTCACTTAAATATGTGTTCCAAGCCACTTCTCATTGGTACTATCTCCAGATGAGTGAGTAATTCTGATTTTCACAGACATGGAATCCATTCCTTCCCGGGAAGTAGAGAGACACGATCCCTTATTTGTTAGCCCTAAGAAAGTGATTGATCCCGGAGTTCACATTTGACTAATTAGCTACTAGTCCGATATGTGTACTAATTGATCATCAGGGGGTTAATGGTAAATAAGGATAAGATATTCTGAGTCGGGTTTTCGGAGAGATCCCACACAGAGTGGACAGTCTATGGAGGGTTAATCCGTATGTAGTGATTATATCAATGGACGCTTATTCATTCTATGGGCTGAGTATAAGTATACATCTATAATCGGTAGATTTCAGTTTCGGGTTTATGGTGGCGTAATCCCGGAATTAATAATTAATGTACTTATTCTGTTCGATGAATAATTAATTATCGGAGCTACTGTTTGTAGGTCCATGGTCCCCGATGTGGCTTCTGTAATTCAGACTAATAATCTTGTTATCTGGGCCTCAGTGATAATTAATTGGCTGGGCTAATTAATTGATATGCATGGATATTATTTAGTTGGGCTAAATAATATAATACACATAAAAGACATTTTATGTGGGCTTAGTAACCCTAGTATTGTGGCGCCAATGTGAGTCATTTAATTAGAGAGAAACTAGTTTTCTTGGATAATTATTTGACATGTGATTTATCTTTTATTTATTAAATGATAATTCATGGAATATTAGAAAATAATATGATTTATCCTAATTTGTTTGGGATAACTCTCTTTATTTATCTTTTATTTGGAATAAAGGATTAATGTAATTATTAAATCCTTGGAGGACAAGGATTACTCTCCTATATAAAGAGAGTTCTCCCAAGCCTTAGGCATTGGCAAAAATTTCGACCACCACATAAAAAGGAGAGAAAAATTTAGTTTTCTTATCTTGGGTTTTAGAAGAAGAAAAACTCTAAGTTTTTCTTGGTGTTGCATATCAAGGAGGTTCGTGTATCAAGAAGGGTGTCCACCAACCGCCGTTTGGAGAACACATTGGAAGATCTTGGCTTCTCTTCCTACTATTGGTAACATGATCTTAACCCCCTTGTAGTAGTTTAAGTCCTTTAATTATGTATTGTGATGTATAAGTCATGATCCATCCGCTGCGCGTAGATCTAACTCGTTTAGATCTAAGAACCTGCATCCTTCAATAACCTTCAAGAAAGAAAGTCTTTGTGATGCATGTTAGAATGGGAAACAGATCATGAGTTCTTTCTAGTCAAAGCCACATCAATCAACATCTAGAATCTTACATCTTTTACATATGGATCTTTTAGGACTTGTTTCACCAGCGAGTGTAAGTGGAAAGAAATACACTTTAGTAGTGATTGATGACTTTTCAAAGCTCACATGGACTATTTTCATGAACAAGAAAAGAGAATCTCTCAAGAAACTTTCATATTTACTGAGAAGAATTCAGAATGAAAAGGAGTTGAAGATCATCAACATAGATCAGAGAGAGGCACCAAGTTCCTAAATAAAATGATCAGAACTTACGGTGAAGAAAATGGAGTTGTACATCAACTATCAGCAGCAGGAACTCCACAACAAATGGAGAAGCAGAAAGAAGAAATTGAACTCTGAAGGAAGAAGTTAGAACCATGATAGCAGAAGCAAGCTTACCAAAAAGATTTTGGGCTGAAGTAACAAGCACAACATGTTAAACTCAAAACAGATCCATCATCAATAAACATCAAAGGAAAACACCCTAGGAAATGTGAAATGGAAGAAAACCTAACATATCTCATTTACACATGTTTGGATCTATATGTTTTGTTTTGAAGATGAATCAGCTTCATAATTTTAATGAAAAAAGCTGATGAAGCAATATTCATGGGATACTCAGACACCATCAAAACCTTCAGAGTACTCAACAAAAGAACTCTGGTGATTGAAGAATCAATTCATGTAGTGTTTAATGAACCAAACACCAGTAGTGAAGACTTACACTCTTTTGAAGAAGAAGCTGCACAAGGACAAGTCTACATGAATACAACAGTACCAGCTACAATTATGGACAACACTTTTCATAATCAAGAGGAAGTACCAGCAACCATAACAACAGAGCCACCAACACAAGCTCAAGAAGTTGATGCACAAGCAGGAACAGTCGAAGAAACAGAACAGGCACAACTTCACCCAGACTTAAACTTGCTCAGAGATCATCTAGAAGAACCAGTCATTAGAGATGTTCATACATGTGCCAGAACCAGAAGGCCACTGTAGAGCTTCCTAACTTGTTTACTGTCACAGGTGGAACCCAAGACAATCGATGATGCAATCCAAGATGCTGATTGGATTACAATCAGGCACGAAGACCTCAATGAACTTGAGAGAAATGAGGTTTGGGAACTTGTTGAGAGACCAGACATGGCCAACATCATTGAAACAAAATGGATATTCAGAAACAAGATGGATGAACAAGGAACTGTTGTCAGAAACAAAGCAACACTAGTTGCAAAAGGATATTCACAAGAAGAAGGCATAGATTATGATGAAACCTTTGCACCAGCAGCATGATTGGAAGCAATTAGACTTTTTCTTGCTTTTACAGCCCACAAGGACTTCAAAGTATATCTGATGGATGTCAAGAGTGCATTTCTGAATGTGTTGGAAATAAAATTTTTGTTTTGATGATGAATCATTAATTTTTTTAATAACCCCAATGATGAAGTGTCATAACAAGCTGTTATAGTGAAAAGCAAAAAGATATCTAGAAATCAATGTATAGGATTTAATATAGTATGATATTTTTATAAGTAAATTAGACAAGCACTGTAAAAGTTCTAGGACCAGAACTGAGAAAATGAGAAACCGACTTGATGTTACAAAGATTATTGAGTTAGAAAACTGACTCAGAACACATCAACTGAAGAACTGAAAAAGGTAAGTTCGCTGAGGGACACGGACTCGGTTGACTTATCTAGAAGTAGAAGGCTGAGGGAACAAACTCAGTAGATTAAAAACTGAGGGTCTAGACTCGCTTATAGAAAATTGAAGAATCGAGGGTCCGCACTCGCTTATATAAGATTGAAGAACTGAGGGTTCAAACTTAGTTATGGAACATAAAGCTGAGACTGTAAAGATAGAATTCATGAAAGTCTGTGATGACCTGAACTGATTTTATGGATCCTGAAAGAATACCTAAGATACATAAGGACAATCATATCTTAGCTGATTTATGAATTATGGTGTACTCTGATTAAGTCAATCACAATTAGTTGAAGAATAAAGTACTGAGCTTTTTGAAGAAGAGTAAAATCTCAGTTAATGCTCTTAAGCTGAAAACTGACTATTTCAGTAAGACAAGTTTTCATGCTGAGGTCAAGAAAAACTGAATGAGAACCTGACCGTTATAAAGTAAGCAATTTTATTGGTTGCATGTAAATGTCGAAAGACGCCGACATTCAATGTAATAAGCAGGACCACCAACGGTTACAGGGATTCAAATTCAAACGTTCAAATTCATCTAACCATTTGAGAAATCCCTATAAATAGGCCACTTCTGCCTCAAGAAGAACTGCAAAGCTCTAAGGTTTAATTTATCAAGAAAGATTCAAGAAAGGGAAAAAGTGTATCAAAGGAACTCCTGCTAATTTGTATATTGCAAGATCAAGAAATCTTCAAGTGTTCATAAGGATTCAAAGAAAGATCAAGACCAATCATTTGATGAAAAACAGAGATGAGTATATCATATACATCTAGAAGAAGAAGATCGAAACACATATTGAATCATAGTTATTGATTCAAGTCTCAACTTTAATTTTATCAAAGGTTTAGACTATGAAACACCAAGAATGTGTGAAGGGAAGTGGAGTGCAGTTAGGAAAAATTTGTTTGTGTAGAGCCGGTGAAGAGGAAATCCTAACCTAAAATGACTAATGTAGCAAGCTTAGTTCAAACAGCAATTCTACATGTTGAAGATTGAAGCTGGAAGATTGTGAAGCTAGGGATTAGTGAAGGACAATCAGTGTATAAATTTACTTTGTGTCTTGTAACTGTAAAACTGAAGAACATAGTGAATTTGGCCTCCTACATCACTGGGGAAGAGAGGACTGACGGGATTGCACCACCTGGAACCTCTATAATTTTTTTCTCATTTACTTACTTTACACATTTAATTACCCCATCTAAGTTTATATTGAAGCAGATCACACTCAGCAAACATAAGAAACTGAGTTAGCACAGCACTGTATTTCACGTAGACAAACTGATAAATTCTAGTTTCATATAAAGGCTTAACATAATCCGCTACCGGTTAACTCAGTTCAGGATAAGTCAGTCTTGACTGATACTCAGCTAAGTTAACTTAACACCACACAAGTTTAAAGATGAACTCAATCTGTTCAAGATTTAGTTTTTAGTTGGTTTTTGGGACAATTTTACTCACCCCACCCCCTCTAAACTTGTGTTAGCCTTTCCAAGGGACCAACAATTGGTATCAGAGCATTTCTTCCTTTTGGAGGTGATCCAAAGTTATTACTGCTTCGAGTCTTTAGCTTAATTTACTGGGCTTCAATTATTTCTGATACCAATAATTGGTATCGGAGCGGTGCTTCTGTTCTGAAGAGATCCATAGCTGAAGCTCTTTATCAGTTTTTTTACTCTATGTAACTGGGTATCAGTTATTTCCAATACCCACAATTGGTATCGGAGCAAATCTTTTATCTTGAAGAGAACTCCCAACTAAGTTCTATCAGTTCTCAGTTATTGCATCATGGAATCACATATTCCTTTTCGAAATATGCTTAGCTATTCATTTTTAAGATTTGATGAATACAAAATCAAACTGCAGGCTCTTGTTACTGATACTCAAGAAAAATTGATTGAGACATTCATTGAAGATCCATCCATTACAAACAATGAATATAATGCTGAAATACTACCATAAGCTCTAGAGGAAATGATCATGGTGAAAGTGATGAAGAAATCATACATTTTGGAACTAATCTGATGAGCAACACTGCTGGATCAAACCAAGGCAAGCAGATAGTAGAAGATGAAGAAGCTAGAACTGAAAATTTATCTATCGAACATCGTAAGGTAAATGCTTCTACATCCAATTGTCACACTGCCATGAACAATCATAGAAATGAAGATTTCAATAAAAAACCTGGATATACTCATAAAGGAAGTAGAGGAAATTCAAAAGAATTATGAGAATGTCAAAAAGGAAAAAGATTTGTTGAAAGCTGAAGTTCTAAGATTGAATGCTGAGATTAACCTTATCAAGGCTAACAATGGAATCAAGGAGAATTACTCAACTAATGAACTAACAGACGTAATAAACATCACAGAATCATCAGTTGATCCATCTCCAGTGTTCAGTTCAAACTAGGAAAACCATTTGGAGAGAGAACTGGTTTAGGGTTTGACAATCAACAAAATTCTAAGTTCAGACCTAGTACAACTGCACCTTAGTTTGTAGCTGCACAAAAGTCAGGAACTCAGAAAACTGACAAAATCGTTAGAACTAACAAAAACTCAGCACAGCCTCAACCTAAAACTGACAAAACTGTAAAATCATTTGGTGGCAACTCACAAACTAACAGATTCTACTGAAAAACTCAGAAGGCTAAAAAGGGCAGAACTGATCAGAGATCAGTTAAAAGAACATTCAAGTCATATCCATCAAGAATGATAATCATTCATAGAATAACAAATTCAGGGGGAAAGGAAGAATCTTTCCAACAGATGAAGACTGGAATACACCAATGATCACTAAAAGATCATACCAGTTCCACAAAATGAATGGGCAAAAGGCTGTTAGACCAAAAGAGCAAAATTTTGTGAAAACTGACTCTACTCAGTCAAAATATCATGAAAGGTATAAGGCTAAGATTGAAAAGTCATCTAAGAAATACAGAAACACAAAAACTAATCAAAAAGGACCCAAGCAGATATGAGTACCAAAAATATCTCAATTTGTTTTGCAGGAGAAAATCAAAAGCTGAGAGGACTGAGAACAAGTAATTTTTCAAAACTGAGTCATATACTCAACTATGTTTTGGTATTGACCAAAAGGACAACTGATTCAAGTTTTGGATAAGATCAAGCTGGACCTTTACAGCTGGAGATAAACCGTATCTATTGCAGTTACTGATACAAGCTACGGATGACAGAATAATTGTGACCTACATTGGTCTCGACCGTCCATCCTCTCCACTCACCATCTTTTTTGCAATCTCAACGCCAGATGTGACTTATGAAAAGACCTCCTAAAACCCACTCAAAACTTTCTAACTACCTCATCTACTACCTATAAATACTCTCGCATTTTTCACATAAACTCTTTACACTCGGTTTTTGCATTATCCCCCACTTAAATCTTTTCTCTAATCCTCAAATTTCTCCAATTGCAATTCTACCATAAAAAATCATGACTTTTACCAAAGTTGAACCTAGAATGATCTTATCTCTTGATCACTGTATTGCGAGATATACATATCAATCACTAGCCCAGAAAATAGCAGAGAAAATATGAAAAATTAAAGGTCTGGAGCAAGTTTTCAACATCAATTTGAAGGATGTATGTCTGGATAGCATCGGCGACTTCTATGAGTTAAAAAGCATAGAAGATGAAAGGATCTTTACCTATATAACCCAAGTCAATGGGAAAGAAATCAAAGTCATTGAAGATCTTATTGCAGATATATTCAGATTCGAGAAATCTGGATATTCTTCAGCGTTGAAAGTAACTAAAGAACAAAGGGAAAAGTTATGGAAAGTCATCGCAATCAAGGAAGACTTAAATTTTTTATTATCTGGAAGTACAAGTATCCTCAAACCTAAATTCAGTTTTCTAATCAAGATGCTCGCAAATTGCATAATTGAAAATGCAGGCAATTTCAGCAATCTTTCTGGCACCAAGATAGATTTCCTGTACGTTATCTGGTTTGAATAAGATTTCAATTGGCAGAGATACATTTGGACCAATTGATAGCACAATCTTCAGATGTACCCAAGAAGAAAACTGACGAGAAGAAAGAAAGATTTTACCATAAGAAGACTCTTGCACTTTTGGCTCAAAGGATTATTGACCACTTCGGTATTGCAAGGAGAAAGGAAACTGAAATTGTAGATGGGAAAATTGCAGCAAAATAAGAAAAATCTGGGAAGAGGAAAGCTGAAGGTTCTACGGCTGAACCTAAAAAGAAGAAAAGATCATCCAAGAAAATGACAACCGGAGAAGCATTGGAAGATTTTGAAAAGTTAAGAGAAAAGATGAGAAAATGGGAAGAATTGGAAAATCCAACACCGCGGTAATTGCTGAGAAAATCATGGATCCTTCGCCAACAAAATCTGCTACCTCAGTTGCCGAAAATCAAGCAAAGAAACCTAGAACTGGGGAAACAGCCAAAAAACCAGTTACCACTGAAAAGAAATGGAAGATGGCAGTTTTATCAATAAAGCTAAGTACACAAATGAATTGATACATAATATGGAATGGACACAAGTGGAACATCAGACACACCAATGTATGCAAGGATTGTTCTTGGAAAAGATGAAAAAGGAAAAGATGTTGATCCGAAGATATACAGAGGAATTATTGGCTCCTTACTTTTCTTAACTGCAAACAGACATGACATTGCATTTGCAGTAGGAGTATGTGCAAGATTTCAAGCTCAACCTAAGGAATCTCACTTGCCAACAGCTAAGAGAATCATCAAATACCTGAAGCACACAATCAATGTAGGGATTGGGTATCCAAAAGATGGTGGATTCAAACTAATATCTTTTTTAGATTTAGACTATGCTGGATGTAAAATTGTTAAAGAAAGCACTTCTGGAACTTGTCAGATGCTAGGAAGTACACTAGTATCATCGTTTAGTAAAAATCAAGATTCCATATCTACTTCAATAGATGAAGCAGAATATATATAGGAGAAGACAATTCCAATAATGTGTGATAATACAAGTGCAGTATCAATTACAGAGAATCCAATGCTTCACTCAAGAACAAAGCATATTGATGTGAGACATCATTTTATCAGGGATCATATGGAGAAAGGAGATGTAATCTTGAGATATATATCTACAGAAGATCAATTGCTGATATTTTCACAAAACCACTTAGTCATGAAAGATTTTGTAAGTTGAGAACTGAGTTGGGATTAATTGAAATTGACTAAGTTACAATGAGTAGCAACTGGAGTAATCAGCTGAGTGACTTCACCAACTGACTGAACCTTTTCCATTTTGGGTGCCCTCACTTGGCAGGTAAGGTACTGGTACCAGCGAAGTTCACTTCACCGATTTTTAGGAACAGTTTTGATGAAGTAGCTCAGTGAAAGACCGGAAAAGTATCCAGCATATTAATCTCATCACTCCACTGGTGAAAGAATTATCAAGGAAGTGTGGAATGAATAATGCATTTACACATGGGAAAATGTGAGGATTTATCTATTTACCCACATGGATTTTATTTTAAATCGTGGAGGTTATTTTTGAATTGATGGAATGACTACAACGCCTCGATTCCCGGGATTGATCATTACATGCCTCAATCCTCTCCTCCAATACACTCAAAAACAAGGATTTATATAGACAAAATTGCGCCATTACTCCACCACAATCCTTCCACATTCAACTGCTTTCACATTATCAAAATCTTCACCTATATAAACAACACTTCAGTTTTACACAAACTCTACGGCCCCTTTTGGAACTCTTAAACCCTATTTCTCTGAATTTCAAAGCTTTTTCCAATAAAAAATTTCTAAGACTATGTCATCACCGGATAGTTTTTTAGAACAGAGCACTATCTCACATTGTGCAACAATGACCCTTAACCACAAAGATTGGTGGATGGATGCACCAACCTTGGATTAATGACCATTCTTAACCTCCAATCACAGGTATCTGCTATGAAACCCTAATTTCATTCTGGCGAAATGAAAAGTTCGTTCCATGCAAGAAGAATGGATCACTGGATAGGTGTCTCAAACTCTCTAACACCGGACCCTCGGAGATAAAAAAATGTGAAAATCAACATCAATACCTTCTGGACAGAGATTTCCAAGAATCCAAGTCTTACGGCAAAGAAACTCAACTATCCAAGATCGGCACTCAAACAGTCGCTTGCAGAATTTGCCCGCCTAATCACTAAAAGTATTGAAGGGTAGAAAGGATCTATGCATGGGATGACAGAGGTCAGGACCAGACTAATGGCCGTCATTTATCAGAGCTTTGAGTTCAACTGGTCAGTCTACTTTTTCAACAGACTGAAAGAACAAATTCAATGAGAAATTGAACTTGATAAGTTAGCGGCAAAGAAGGGGCAGCAGAAGCAGGACACCCGCTGGGAGAAGAATCCTATGGGATCCTCTCCGAATAACATTTGATCAAATGTAAGTGAAACCTATTCACTTATAAAAATTACATGAGGCAAAAGTGATGTTCAGTTATGTTAAGTCTTCACAAAAATTGCAAACAGCATCAGGAAAGAAAAGAAAAAAAACCAGATCTCAAACCACAAAAGCCCAACAAAGGAGTGTACCAAGCAGCGAAGATAGCCCTTGGGTGATTAAGGAGGATAAAGAAGATCCAAAGGAAAAATTTCATCCTGAAGAAGAGGAAGAGGATGCAGAAGCTTACTATCTAACCCCTGATGAAGATGAAGAAGATGAAGAAGATGAAGAGAATAATGAAGATTTCATCTTACAAAAGGTGAAGTAGAAGAGAGAGAAAGTGATCATCATAGTGATGAGGATTCTGATTATAATCAAACACTCCAGGATGTCATTCAATGGATTAAAGCTTATGGTAAAAAGCAGCTAAGTGGCTCAGCTAAGGAAATTACACTAGCTAACTCGAGAAGGACCCCCAGCATTGATCAAGAGGAATGACAGCTGAGGAAGTTGCAATTGCAACTAATGAAGAAGAAGGACAGTCCCAACCGGGACTTAAAGATGCAAGCCTCCCCAACAATCTCTACCTGATCAGGAGATTGAAGAAGAAAAAGAAGAAGAACCAGCTGATAGATCTGCACTAGTAAAGGAGAATACAGACAGGGCATTTCATTTGGACATTGATCCACTAATTATGGATATGCATAGGCAAAATCTGAGTAGAGAAAATCACAATACAGCATTGAGAAGCGGATGTGCCTCAATGGATCACAAGATTGAGGCTTTAATCAGTCACATTAAAGTTCAAGATGCTGTAATGGAAAGGCAAGAAGACTTGATATGCCAACTGAGTTCTCTTATCCCTCAGCATGTCCACACAAATCTAGAGTTTTTAGCAGGGGTGGTTGATGATAAGCTCAACCCCATGGTTGACACTCTGAATGATCACACTCTTCAAATTCAGAATATTAAAAGCATCTTGGATGATTCACTCAAGCAGCTTGACACACTCATACAAGTGTTTGAAGCCACCAATCCAATTTTTTAAGAAACGTTTGATGCTACCAAAAAGGGGGAAGGCAGTAATAAGCCTGGAAGCTCAAAGACAAGGGCAAGGAAAGCACAAGTAAAGGCAACATGTTTAAATAGAATAAGTAGATTGTAAAAAATTTCCTTATTTGCCTTTAAATGAGTTTATGACCCTTATGGATGAATAAAATTTTTGAGTTTTATTCTTTTTATCATATGAAAACATGCTTACTTATGTTCAGGATTATGAGGGTTTTTGCATCATAAAAAATGTGGAATTTGTTAGGAACATTTTATTTGTTTTGATGATGGCCATACTAGCTGTTATAGCATGCCTGAAATAAGATAGAAATTTTTGTATAAGTCTTTACTTAGAGTCTGACATGTTGTATAGGTTTAGTTAGACAAGTATTGTACTAGACTGGTAGGATGTGATGACCATGGATAAGTCTAAGATACGTTTCATGTGATGAAAACTATTGATTTAATAGGGTGTACACTGATCTCACATAAATAATGGATCAGTGAAGTGCAAGCATACTTGGAAAATCAAAGAAGGAAAAGAAACAACAAAACGGAAAAATAAAAGCTCTACCGGCTGATTAAAGAAAAACAGTGAAGGAGATCTCAATAGCAAAGGAAAAAGATTCACCAAGAGGTCAAGCAACAGCTTAAACAACAAAGTCAAGCATACTGTCTGCATTTTATTCAGAACGTGGAAAATAAGTAAATCAAAACATTAATACAGAATCAATCAAGGACGGATTTTATGAAGAACATTTAAATAAAATCCGGATCACTAAAATCAAAAGAGAATATAAGCATGGAGGAACCAAGAATGAAATCAAGGATTATTCTCCACATTAAATATCCAGCGGACGAATTTTCAAATCAATGAGATCACGACGATAAATAGAAGGAATTGGCAGAGGAGAATAATAACTATTTGAATTAAGGACAAGAAGTACTGAAACTCTGCAAAATTCTCTAGCCTTCATTCGAACGTTCATTTCTCAATCCAGAGAATCAAGTTCAGAATTATCAAGGACTCAATTAGAATCATTCAAGTCAGAACCTGATCAAATTTGGTGAATTTCCCAAATTCACATTCATCTCAAGTAAGTGAATTAGAGAAGTCCAAGAAGTAGTTTTGCTCTTGTGATGATATTCTTTGAAGGATTTGATCTCGGGAGTGTGTTGAACCTTTGAGTCATCAAGATTTTGTAGCCAATGAGTGATATTCTTGGAGAGTGTGAAGCTTCTGTAGCCAGGGACAATCAAACTATTGTATTGGTGAAAGTCAATAGTGAATTCCACCATTCGTCATAGGAGAAGGGTGGATCAAGGGATTAGACCACCCTGAACCACTATAAACCTTTGTGTTCATTTACTTACAAAGACTTTACTTTACAACAATTATTTACTGCATCTTACTTATACTCTGTGTGTGTATAATCTACTTGGAACAACATTTAAGAATTGACTTATCCACTGCCCAAAAGCTTTTAAAGATCAAAAAAGTTTTTGAAACTCCAATATAGTCATTTGCCCCCCCTGACTATATTGTCACCCTTATCTGGGGCCAACAAGATTTCTAGGGAAAATGAGGAACTACCATTTAGGAAGATGTCTACACTTATATCACCAACATCAATCAAAAGGAAATAAAAGTTACTGAGAACCTCATAGCAGCTATATTTGGATTTGAATAATCTGACCATTTATCTGTTATCAAATCGGACAAAGAAAAGAGAGAGAAGCAGTGGAAAGTGGTTGCAAATGATTCCAACAAAGAAGTGTCCCCGTCAGGAAAACATGGACTTCTGAAACCGGAATTTGGCTATTTAACTCAGATGTTGGCCAAATGTGTCATTGGAAGCACTGAAAACTTTGGTAACCTATCAGGAACCAAGATAGATCTACATTATGTCATCTGGTTTGAAGAAATGCTCAATTGGCAGAGATACATTCTCAACCAGTTGGTAGGAGAGCTTACATAAGAGAAACCGAAGAAGAAAACTTATGTCAAGAAAGGCAGATTCTATCACAAAAAGACTATAGCCTTATTGGTTCAAAGGATTCTCAATCATTTTGAAATTGCCAAAAGATAATAAACTGCAATAGTGGATGGGAAGATTGCAGTCAAAGATGAGAAGACAAGTCGGGAAAAAGAAAATCTGACAGATCAGATGATGAACCAAAGAAGAAGAAGAAGAAAAACTCCAAGAAAGTTCTCACATCAAAAGAAGCCTTGGAAGACCTTGAGAAACTGAAAGACGGAAGAAGAAAGGTAGAAGAAATTGCTCCTGCTTCTGCTGAAAAGAGAAAAGAAATCTCCCCGACAAAATTAATGCCATCAGACACTGAAAGCAGATCAATTAAAAATGCAAAAATTGATGAAGAAACTCCCACAAAACCATAAGAAATCATTGTTGCTAAGGAATGGGCTACAAAGCTACATGAAATTGTTCTAAAAGCACCTGAAGATGACACTCAGGGGGAACAAGCTTTGGAAAACGAAGTGGATAAAGAAGCTACTAAGAGTGAAGATGAGGAAATTACTTTAGAGATTGCAGGCATGTTGAATCTTATAGCCAAAGCTAAATCACTCCACATAAATCAGCATCCATAATAGCTTATAAGGATTCAATCAAAGAAGCTGAAGCTTCTCAATATGAAAACAAAGAAGAAACTGAGAAGTCTGTCCAGTAACAAGTCATAACACAATATGATGTTGTTGAAGAAGTGAATCAAGAAAAAGCATCTACAGTAGAAACTACTGAGAAAAATGAGGAAGGATATGTTGCTGAACCTGTAATTAATCCAGAAGTTGAAACTAACAAAGTTGACAAACCGGTTATTGCGTTGAGGAAGAAATCAGCAAAATTGAAACTGAGAAAGTTGATACCGCAGTTGCTATAACAATTGAAGCCCATAGAGCAACTAAAGTTACTACAACTCCAAATGATCCCAGTTCACAAACTAAACATGATCCTACATCTGACATTGCTCTAAAGATTGCAGCTGACTGAAGAAGTCTAGATGCTTATCACTACTAGAAGTTCAGTTCAATCTGGAATCAAGAATAAAAGAAAGCATTCATGGATGTTGAAGAACCAAGGGTATTTGGCTATATGACATCACTCATCTGTCACGGTTATTTGATGCCAGTGAATTTCTAAGCACTGGATACTCTGCGATTAGAAATAGACATTGGATGAGACTAACAGGAAGTGGACCTTTAAAATCAACCAAAAAGAAATATGTTGATAGTGATGATGATAATTCACAAGGAGATCTAAATCTTCGAAAAGAGATTCTTGCATCTCTACAGACATGCAATTCAGTTGGACCTGATGAATCAACCAGTGAAGATAGTTTAGAAGAAACGGATGAATCAACTTCATCAGATTCGAAACTCAGTCTGAATCAGAATTGAAGGAAGAACCGAACTAAAGGTTATGAATCATCTATTGATAGAGGAGTTCTAGAAATATCTAAGGATGTAGATGATGAAAGAGGAGAACTTGAAAATGAAGAAACTGATGACGAATTTGATGTAAAATTATCACGGTGATAGTTTATCATTAGATGAAGTAAGAAGGCAACCTGCAAAACGTAGAAAATCTGAAGACTACAAGAATCAGTTGAAAAATATTGTATACACTTCTCTCAAAGGAGATTTAAGTGAAAGATTGAAAGATGAAGAATTTCCAAAAACTGACGTTGTTGGAAATAAGTCAATAATGGAAAAAGAAACCAGAACTTACAAGCTTGAAGAAATTCCAACTAGAGAGAAAGATGTTCCTACACAAGTTGAGTTGATAAAGTAAAAATGCAACGAGGTTGTCATGATTCAAAAGGAATATCTGAGCATCTTTGAAAAAGTTCTGAATTTAATGGAAGAAAACAAGGCAGAAAGAAAGGAAATGATCAAAGAAATGCTAGACGTCAAGAACAATCGTCATGACATATTAATGAAATCCGGAAAACCTCTATTGAGTCTTAAGCAAGGAAAACTAAGACTCAGGATCAACTCGAAAATCTTGCCAATGATGTTCACAATAGACTACTTCTAGTTGAGTACACTCTAAAAGACTCAGTGGTAGCCAAGACAACTTTGGCATCAAATCAGCAACACCTTAGTTCCTTCATTCAAAGTTTGATTCAGAAGGATGAAGCCAATAAGGGGAAAATATGGATGTCCTTAAAGTCAATGTTGAGGACATGACAAGAGTTTGTGGAGCAATAGGTGAAAAGCTCACTAAACTGATGAAAGCTAGAGCTGACATTGATGATGAAGAAATGAAACTGATTGTCGAATTTTCAGAACCGACCGACACTACTAGAATTTCCCGGATTTTTGTGACGGCGTTTTTCGTCGCTAATTCGTCCCAAATGGCCGTTGCAAATTTTTGCGTCAAAAGTAACCTTGTCACTGCGTTTTGTGACAAAATTTTAACGAAAGTCATACTTTGTGACAAAAAATTTGGTGTTGAATCTGCGGCATAAGTTATATTTTGTGACGGATGTGTGACAAAATTTTCCAATAAGTTATTGATGGAGTGTTGTGTCAAATTTGCTTCATAAAATAGCAACAACTGTGTGACAAAAAACTATGACAATTTTGTAACCGAAATTATTGATGAAATAGTGACAACCATATGCTACAAATTTGATATGAATTTATAACGAATGTGTACGATAAAATTGTGACAAAATTTTAGTCATTATTATGGGATGAGTTTTAGTGACAATTTTTCTACCAAATTTACTGATAAAAATGTGACATTTATTTCGTACAATTTTGAATTAATGTCTCGGTGTTTTATGACAAAATTGTGACAAAGTATCTTCATAAATTTGTGAATTTTACCGATATTTATAACGAATTATTGTGTCAAATGTTTATTTGTAACGAATTATTGTGTCAAATGTATGACCAACGTATCAATAGTTGCAATGACTTTATGACAATACTATAATTATTATTTAAAATAATTATATTCAATAATATAATTGTTCACTTAAAAAATGTTTCAATACCTTAAATAATCAAAACACTTACAGGGTCATGAAAATCAAGCAAATCTTTTTATTCATAATCGAGTCAAATAACATTTCAAAACATGAAATCAAAATTATTCATGATTAATGGACAAATTCGAAAGACTAATGGCTTTATCACCGAAAACAACTCAATCTTGTGAACGAGCAATCATCTCTAAAAGTGTCTTGAGTTCTGCATCCCACTCAGATTCTTGACGATCTTGTTAAACATACGGAAGAACATGGTTAAAATCATGACGATCTCACTTGCACCGCCATCACATGTCTATTGGGGCCTTTTTCGGCATATCATCTAGAATCCGGGTCCTTTTGTTCCTAAGATATGGTAGGAACCTATCACTGCTTCCTTAAACCTTTGTTGCCATCACTTAAAATCAAAAGTTGTTTCATTCTCTAGAATAATGGAATTATATAAAATGGTTGAAAACTAGATAATACATCATATATCATTGATAGGAATTTTAAACTTAAAAAACTGCTGAAAAAATTATCACCTCAGTATCTGTTGCTAGATCATCAATATGACTCTTATCATTTTTACTCGTATGCGTATATGTGAATACCTCCGCTGCAGAAACTTGACGCTTTCAAAAATTCTCTTAAAAACATAATGATTGTTTATAAATGAGACAACTAGACATCCAAATGAATAATGGTCGTGATACCTTTGCATCTCTCCCAGCTTTTATCCACAAACTGACTTCAACGATGAACCATAGCAAAGCATATGCAGAGCAAGCAGCAACTGAGATTCACAACACACAATCAATTATCCAAATAATGTATAGAATCAAATCGACATTAAAACAACAAAGGGAAGCCAGCGCACCAAATGAATAATTTACCATAAAACCAAATAATATAGAGATGGAATTTAAATACAAAAATAAACACACAGAACAAGAAAACAATAGCAACACCAGCTAAATTTAAGGAAATTTACAAGTGAGAGAAAAGGGAAAAAACATATATACATAGCGATTCCTCATAAATCTATATTGCTCCCAACAATGGCCCTATGACGAGGCATATGTAAATCATGCGACTTAGGGTTCTTTATACATAAGGTTCTTCAGCAGGATGAATTTAGAATGAACACGGCATAAATGAGTGGCCTAAAGAAAAATCATACTCAACACGATAAGTACTATAACCTATAGGCATTCCTAACATTGCATTACAAAAGGTCAGTAGTTAGTCTTTATCAATCAATCCAACAGAGAAATTGATTAGAGTTTGTAATAAGTACGAAGTAGAAACCTTATAACTCCCAAAAACCCATCCTTCCATAAAAAGGTGTTTTCCAGACATCAAATCCACACGGAAAAGAAAAGGTTTCATAAAAACCTTAGAAACTACCTGTCATTCTACGACAAAATGGAAATGGACCGGTAAATCCAGTATTTGGATATAATCACAGAGTTTAAACAATGGATTTTTTTCACCATTAATGAGAAAGACATTTACAGATCCAAAATTGGCAATCTGAACCCCAACCAGACAAAATTTACAAGGTAAAACCCTATCAATTTCTTATTAATCTCAAACTCACAAACTCTGGTCACTTAATTTGAACAGAAGCCCCCAAAAAAACATCTTGGGGTTTAAACCAAATCATTTTCTTTATCAATATGAAAAAATCTCATTCACTCGTAACAAGAAAAGACTGAAATTATAGTCTACGCAATTAATATTGAATAAAAAAAGCATGCAAGAATTTAATATCTTCACAAAATTAAGAAGGAACTCCCACAGCAGCTTGAATGGGACCTCTGAATACAATTGGCACTGCAATTTGGCCAACAGAAATATAATTCGACTTTGCAGCATAATTTTTTTATATGGTCGATAGTCCACATTAAGAAGTTAAATGTTTAAGCTAATGGTTTCTTTTTTGAAATCATAAAAATACTATTTGGATAAACACCGAGTAAAATATAGGGAATAACACTATCACTACCGATATCTATTTCTTTTCCCGCTACGGTGCGAGCCTTCTTGAGGAACATAATGTATGCTAACCACTTTATCATGGTAAATCTTCCGGAAATTTAAGATCATGTCCAAACACGAAAAAATTAGCTTCACTTAACAAGAGGTATGGTTGTAGGTATACATCTAGATAGCATCAAACCGGAAAACGTCCAGAAACCAAACCTTCTCTAGGTCAAAAATGATAAATAAACAGAAAGAAAAGTATTTAAAGAGAATGCTGAGTCATACCATGACATGCCACAATCTCCAGTAATGAAAGGAAGTCCATACAGTGGCCCGAATCTTCATCAAGGGCAAATTTTGATGAATGGGCATTTACAAAAGAAGGAGCTTCATTTCCCACTCCATTAGACAAGTGTCCACCAAATAACATGTTTGACGTCCTAGAACTCGCATACACCTGAAGCTTATCAAGGAGCAGTATTGCAATGTCATAAACTGAAGCTACACCATTAGCAAATGGGCATTTAGTGCATGATGAATACTGTGACGAGTCTATGAATACTCATGCCGTTTCTCCTTTCACCACCGCAAAATAATCACTCCCAAAACGAATCCTTTATACTAGATAAAGAAAGAAAGCAAATCGTTTTAGTACTGATAAAGTTCTGATTTGTTACAGCCTAAAGTCGAGAATAACATAAATTAACACAAAGAACTAAGGCTCATTTCGTATCTGAAAAAACATGGAATTTATGAATTAATTGATGAAAGGAAATGTTAAAGTTGTCCCACATTGGACACTTGCTATTGTATCACCCACCAAATTAAAAGATGGACTTCCCTCACCTCACAACCTAGGTTTTGGGGATGAGGCTCTTCCCCTTATATGGGTTTAGGCCAAGATTTTCTACATGGTATCAGAGACATCCCTTTATTGTGCAAGTGTTGGGCCTCTTTGTTGGCTTTGTGTGCCCGGCCCACACTTGTGTTGGGCCTCTTTATTGGCCTTGTGTGCCCGGCCTACACTTGAGGGGGCGTTTCAAAGTTGTCCGACATTTGCTATTGTATCACCCACCATATGGCCCAGACTTGAGAGGCGTGTACACTTGAGGAGGCGTATTAAAGTTGTCCCACATTGGGCACTTGCTATTGTATCAAACCTAGGTTCGGAAAAATCTAGTCAATCTACAAAAGCCCATTTTAATCCCTCGTGGCTATTGAAATGTAGGGAGATGAGAGTTCCTATCAATTTTATGCAAAAAAAAAAAAGACCAAGCTCATTCACGATGTCAACATTGCAATATTCTTACTTGGTTAGCAACCTTGATACTCACCAACCTATGCACTCGTGATAAAAGCTTGAGGTTCTGCCCATATTTCTTCATCCACGCAGAATTAATTATAAGCCTAACAAACATTAATCACTTTTCCGGATGAAGAGTAATTTGTCGATCCAATTACTCGAAATCCAGATATGCGAATTCTTCCACTGGCGGCAACCAGGTTTCTTACCAACCCTACCCGTGTGCCCTTGGGGTTTTGATTTTATTTGGTGTTTTTGATGTGCTTTTCATCATTCCTCAAAAAACAAATTAAATAAAACTAAAAATAAATACTCACGATTTTTTTTCTTGAAATATTTCACAATTTGGAAATCAAAATAAATTTTAGGTGTTAAATACTTTTGGTCACAGTTTCAAACAGACGTCTCCATGTGAAATATCACATCGATCACAATTAAAATTTTATATATATATATATATATATATATATATATATATATATATATATATATATATATATATATATATATATATATATATATATGTCAGTACAAATCATCTCGTCTTATAAAAAAGTTATAAAAGAATATCAAGCGTGATTATATTGCTTTTCTCATTTTACATTGTATCAGTTTTTATAAAACTTAGATCTATTAATCTTTTTAAGTGTGATTTTTATACATAAAACATCATATTATTTTAATCACATTCAAAAACAGAGATGAAATGTCACAATTTATCTCAGTTTCTTAAAATCTGTGATAAAAAAAAAATTTAAGTGTCATGATAATATAATTCTCACATTCCTTCTCTTAGTTTTTTTAAATCCATGATCTTTATCATTTTTCAAGTGTTATCTTTAACAATTTTTGTAGTAGTGCATTGTTAGACACTTCCACGCACCATTGTATTGTAAAGGATAAAGCCATTGTAACGTGGTTCTGAAGATTGAGGATGATTATCCTTATATAGAACTCTGACGTGAGAGTTATAGCTCAAATATTTGTTCTTGGAGCCTGCGTTTGAGGGCGATAGTGAAGCCGGACATATGACAGTCATGGCTAAATGAGGTTAAGATCATATGATGTGAGTACTCATGGGTTATAGAAATTAATGGAGATCCCGCCCATTGATGCTCAAGAGTTGACTTTTAGGGGGTGGGAGTCAACATGTTCTGTTGAGGAGCAACTTGTAGGGCCAAGTCGATCAAAAAGTTGTAGGGTTGGGTTAGCTGGTTGATACTCGGGACAACATTGATAGATCATTGAGAGAGACCTTCCTAAGGTCGCGGATTGAACTTCGGATAGCTAGAGACCCAACTATGGGCTTGTATTGATCTGGCCCGCTTGACCATTTTGACCTTCTTTTAGCCCAAAACGTCTATGGGCTTGTGTTGATTTGGCCCTCTTGACCATTATGACCCGCTTTTGGCCCAATATGTCCAATGTAGATAATTTTGCGTTATACCCATGTCAATTTTTGTATATTATATGTATTATAAATACTTGAATAAATACACTATATAATTATATAATATACCGAAGTATAACACTCCTACACATGTGCACTGAGTAGGGCTCGAACCCAGTACTAAGAGGTGGTCGTGGGCCTTAACTTTGACTGCTAAATCAAGGGCTCATTGGCCTTTATAATTTGATTTGTTAAGCTTTAAACTTTAATTATTTTTTTCTACCAAAAGTTTTTTATCCAAGATAACATATTATTCCCTATACCTAAGTCCAAAAACATCAATTTTATAACTGATTTTTTTATGTCTAATAATTGGTTTTTTTCTAATTTAAATTGTGCTATATATTTCATCTACTTAGTGTCTTCTATCATTAAATAGACTAAATCAAACCACGGAACATTGTCACACATGAGTGACCGAATATATTCATCCTAAATTTTGTCACTAATTTGACGATAAATATACATGGAAAAACTTATCCGTCATTATTGGAAATAAAATGTATGTTTTGATGATGACTCATCAGTTATTCTGTTATTGTTTTTAAACCCCATTGATAAAGTGTCGTAACTAGCTATTATAGTGCAAAGCAAAAAGATGTCTAAAAATCAATGTATTGGATTTTAATAGAGTCTGATATTTGTATAGGTAAATCAGACAAGCACTGTAATAGTTCTAGGATCAGAAGTGAGAAAACGTGAAACTGACTTGATCTCACTTAGTATGCTGAGTTCACAACTGAAGTTATTAAACTGACTTAGAGTACACAACTGAAGAACTGAAGAAGGTAAGTTCGTTGAGGGACACGGACTCGGTTGACTAATCTAGAAGCTGAAGAACTGAGGGTTCAAACTCAGTTACGGGAGATAAATCTAAGACTGTAAAGTTAGAATTCAGGAAAGTCTGTGGTGACCTGAACTGACTTTAAGGATCTTAGAAGAAGACCTAAGATACATAAGGAAAATGTTGTCTTAGTGGATTTATGAGTTATGGTGTACTATGATAAAGTCAATTGTAATCAAATGAAAAATGGAGTACTGAATTTTTGAGAAAGAGTAAAAATTCAGTTAATACTCTTTAGCTGAAAACTTACTAAGACCAGTTTTCATGCTGAGGTCAAAGAAAAGAAAACGGAAGAGAAGCTGACCGTTATAAAGCAAGCAATCTTATTGGCCGCACAGAAATGTCAGAAAGGACACTGACATTCATCAGGACAAGCAGGACCCCTAACGGATGAAGGATGTAGGAGCTCAGATCTGTACAAAATAGCGCAGCGGATGAATCACGATCTATAAACTACATATCATAAATAAAGGATCTAAACTTCCTACAAGGGAGTTTAGATCTACTTACCAATAGTTGCATGAGTAGCCACAATCTTCCAACGTGTTCTCCAAACGGCGGGTGGTGGACACCGATCCTTGGAATTGAAACCTCCTTGATATGCATCAAGAAAAACTACAAGTTTTTCTTCAACCAGAAACCCAAGACAAGAAACAAGTTTTTCTCACTATTTTGTGTGTGTATGTCGAAAATTTCATCTCTCGTATGTCTTGGAAGAACTCTCTTTATATAGGAGAGTAAATCCTTGGCCTCCAAGTTTCTAATTAATTAAATAAATAATTATAAAGAAATCACAATAAAAGATAATTCCATTTATAAAAGATTGTGATTAATCAAATAATCAATCACAAATCAATTATCTTTTATTAATTAATTACTTACCAAGTAAATAATTAATCACATAAGAAAATAAATTCTTGCATTTTATGAGAGGTAGGCGCCACACCTTAGGGTTTTAGGCCCACAGAAAATGTCTTTTCTGTGTATTATATTATTTAGCCCAACTAAATAATATTTCGCATATCAATTAATTGGCCGAGCCAATAAATTATCACTGAGGCCCAATAACAAGAAAATACTCATATTATAGGAGCCACGTTGGGGACCATGGACCTATAACCAGTAGCTCCAATAAATTAAGTAAAATATTCATCGAACAGAATATTCACACTTAAATTATTAATTTCGTGTTTACGCCACCATAAACCCGAAACTGAACTCTACAAATTTTAGATATATACTTACACTCAATCCTATGAGTAAATAAGCGTCCATTGATATTCATTACATACGGACTAACCCTCCATAGACTGTCCATTCTGAGTGGGAAGTCTTCGTAAACCCGACTCAGAATATCTTATACTTATTTACCATTAACCCCCTAGTGATCAATTAGTTCACATACCGGACTAGTAGTTAATTAGTCTAATATGAACTCCCAGGATCTATCATTTTTTTAAGGCTAACAAATAAGGGGACTGTCTCTCTACTTCCCACGGGAAGGAATGGATTCCGTGTCTGTGAAACACAGAACTACTCACTCATCAGGGAATAGTTCCAACGAGAAGTGACTCAGATCACATATCAAAGTGATCATTAACTAACACATCAAACACTACCCCGAGACAAACAGTACGTTGTGATCACCTCAGGATTAAAGTCAATCCATATATGATCATCTAATGATTTAATAAGTTTTCTCGATTACAGAATTATATCGAGAAACCCAGATTAAATCGGTCCAGTCCTATATGAATGCCATCATATATAAATGCTCCACTTATGTACCCTCTACCGACAGTCCTGATAAGACTATCACACCTTAAGGTGTTCTGGGCGCATTATTGGTGTTTTAATCATGAGACCCTAAACTCTGATTAAGTTCACCACGGACTAACAGTTTAAGTATATCACCACTAACTCAATCCTCACGTGCATGCCATACACTGAGTTAAGCGGTTATATACTGATATACTTAGGGTTTACAGCAGTGTATTATTTACAAGCACAAAGCAAGTAATAAGGTGAGATAAATTATGTTATCCATTATCAAAAACAATTACACAAATTGTCCTTCGGGCACTACACCTAACAATCTCCCACTTGCATGAAATGACAAGCAACGATTGTTTTTAGAGCACACCCTTTCTCATCTTATTCACAACACTCTCCCACTTGCTCTAAAAGCATATGAGACATATCCCTCAATGCCATACCAAGCACTCGACTTGGTAGACTGATTAGTTAGGTTGTCGGCTCTAGACGATCTTTAGGATCGAAACGTCACCGGTCCATCTAATCAGGCGGTACTCTCTCTCAATATGCTTTTGACCTCTAGTGACTGAGAAGATCCTTCTAAGCTATCTTTTCACTATTTTCACAATCAAGTGATATCGGATCACCAGACCTGGAATTAGTCCCAGATCAGGAAGGAAATTCCTAAGCTATATCGCCACTCTAGCTGCTCCGAAAGCTGCTATGTATCCGATTAATTAAAGTCTGGCGGTGCTAGATTTCTCCAGACTATAGCTCCATCACAATGAGTAAACACTTAGCCCGAGATCGTCCCAACGATCATCCTTAATCTGACTATAAGTCAGAATTAGTGTAGTCAACCATATTCAAGTTTGCACCCGAATATACAAGCACATTATTCCTCGTTCTTCAAAGATACTTGTGGACGTACTAAACCGCTATTCAATGCTCCAATCTGAGATTCGACTACTATTGACTTGTGATAACCTGACTTGCCGTTATCCAAGAGAGACTCTATCTCATTTTCTCTTTATCCAAAGATTTAGAGAATCGTTCCTGGGAGGTAGGGTAGGAATACTCTCATTGAATGTTGCATACGTATATGCAAGATCATCTTAACCAATAAGACGGATATGATAGCCAATGACTCATTCTTGTGAATTTGACCGAATCAAATTCTTAGAATATAGTCCAATTCTCTCATCCAGGGAATCTTGGCATGTCAGTTTCTGACTTCAGATAGCACAACCATGTTGTTTCCAACCTTTGCAGTGTTATCATTCATGAACACTAATACTACTACTTTACCAATATTGATATCCAGTCTACGAAAGACTTATCAATATTCTGGTCAAGTCCACATATTTTAAAACATGTGACTTTAAATGACCGAGAGGTTCTCTTATATTCACAAAGGATATAAGCCCCTGCTGTCATCATGCCATTTGTTCTAACCAATACCAATCTGTTCCGAATGAATCCAGACTCCGTTTTTTGGCCAGAAATTCTCAGGGAATCACCCCTATTTTTTGCTTTCTAACGAAATCTAGCAAGACTGAGTGGTGAGAGAGTTCAAGGTCTGGTTAACTCTCTACTTGTCAGGGAATCACCCCTAGACCACTCAGCTTTGCACTGAAAGTTTAAACTTTCCTATTCATTCGACTCTTTTCCGTGTAGATCCAATTGCTCCCACTGGGCCTGAGACACTCAGGTGGTTCTACAAGAGGCTGAACAGGAATGGAGTACCAAAACTCCATTCACAGGGTTAAGGCTTTCAAACCAACCTCTATGATCAGAATCCTATACAGCCCACCAATAGCCATAGGTTATCAATCACCCTAGCAGACTGTAAAGTCCACAAAACCACAATGGGTCAACGGTTAAACAATACTCCTAAAGCGTTTGGGGTGGATTGACATTCTGATCTAGTAGTATTTATCTGTGTAATCACCAACAACCGATGTTGGACGTGGTCTGATTAAATCAGATAGTAACTACCTTTGGGTAACCGTACTCTAAGGTTTAAGGTCATTACTTATAGATTTTATCGAAGGCTTGTGATAGATTCAACCGTCACTTTCGATCTCATGAATCTTATAACCAACCTTCACACGTCACATTAAGACATTTCATGAACAAATACAATCGAGCGTATGCGTAAAATCTCCAGTCCTACCTTCAAGAATTAAGTGCTAAATGCCTACATTTACGGAAGTGGTGTGAACCGAATTCATTCCTTATCCATAAATTCACTAGCATCTTCTAGGTAGACTTATCGGTTTACATAATAATGTTAACCATTATTTTGCAACCAATTATCTTAATCGAGTTTAGCAGTGTATTGTAGCACATCAATAACTATATAGGGCAAGTCTACGGTTTCTTCCTCAGTGAAAAACATTCCACTATGAGGCAGGCCGAGCATCAGTCCCAAGACTATGTGATAGCCAATTTCTGAGCATAGAATACTCTATTCTCTGCTAAAATCAGAGACTCTTCCTCGTATTCTTTAGATAAACTAAACCGTGTTTCGAGTAGTTACCAGACAAAATGTCACCACTCAAAAGCTCCCATTAGCTTGTATCTTTCACTAGACCCTAAAGGTCATTATAAACAAGCTACGTTACTTCTTCAGATCTATTACCCTTTCCCAATTGAAAGGAAGCTTAGTCATTGTTCCTTTGAGACAGTGTTCCGAGACTGGGAGATAGGAATCATCCTTAGCCAGTCGTTAGGTCTTATCTCTAGGATATATGCACTAATTAATAGATTTTGAAGAATCGTTCATCTTAATACGGAAACCGTTTGCCTATAATAGTTTAAGACGTGTTACATATACCTTTTCAGCATTTCTTAGTGGTTCTGACTTTATCAAACAAAAGTCCGAGTCTCGGATTCATACTACAAATGTCACATTCACTTTCTATGAGGCAACAATGTGTCGAGTTGAAAGTGAATCCATTTGTTCCAACGAATCTGAAAACAGAAAAATAAATTTTCCAGATATGCAATGATAGAATCCAAAGTTCATTTCCTCATACCACTCCCACTATTCTAGCTGAAATTACTGCCCATTGTCTACTCTATTAATCGTTAATGCAAAACTTCATTGTTCTTCCAAAGAACATAGCTCCCGAGTCGAGTTACTCGGTTAAGAAAGTCGCTAAGGATTCATTGGTTAGTGATCCGAAATCACTTTCCTTATCCTCCACTTTCTTTAATTAATATTTCGGTTTAGCCTCAAACTTAGTTTAGATGATTTCCCATTCTTGACTTTCCTCAAAAGGAAATAGTCTTGAACTAGCAGTTCGTTTGAGTAGACACTACTCGTGAACTGTGGGATGTCTAATGAAAGCGTTACCCAGTGGGACAAATTTTCTAATAAATTAGAAAAACAATAAAAAAAACATAATAGTAAAGCTCCCACTAGTTTATCGGTTCCAAATACGTCTAACTAGCAACACTTTAATTTATGATTCTCCAATTTTTATATTAGAAAATTTCTCGTGTAGTCACTACACAATTAAAAATTCACTAGAAGAATTTTACCGTCCCAACCATCTTTTAATCCAACTACGGTTGTCTCTCGTTCAACACGAGTGACAACAGTGACATATTTATTTACGTCACTTAAGTCTTGAAGGCTCAAGAGAAATATCTCTTTTGAAAGATTAATCGAATGTATGATTAATAAGTACAATGTTCTAGTCACTTACCACTTTTAACGAAGTCGTTACTAGTCCATTTAAAACATACACCAGCAGTCTAGTACCCTATAGAGATATACAAATTGTTGTAAATAAAATTGACAGAAAATAAATCCAAATTACACACTACTAATTGATTTCAGGAACTTTAAACTAATGCATAGTCTATCCTACCGTTCCAAGGATTTAGTCTCACACCTCAGTGCCGCCTTAGGGTAGGTCAAAGAGGTGACGACTAAATTGAGATCAACTCTATCGATGATTAAATGGAATCGAACATCCAATTTTAATCCTCGATTACCTTTCTTTTTCAACCAAGGAATTACCAAAAATACCCATAATGAGTGTTACCTACTGTTTCAGATTTTTTGGTAGACCCGAGTATGCCACCTTAGGGTCGGTCAGTGACCTGACGAGTACCCAAAATCCTATCCTTTCGGAGACCAAGCCTTGAATTTTGATAGCGGTGAAAGCCTTCTTTAGGGAGGCCGGTCCCAGGCCGGCATAAGGCGTCACCATTCTCTCATGTTGCTTGTGTCAACAGTAGAGGCCTTGGGGTCGGCTGTCACCTTCCCCGCTCCCACTCAATATTTTGAAAAAGTGGTGGGTTTACTGATTTCGTTTTTGGACTTGATGTATCTTTAAGGAACAATAAATCGTGGGCCCGAATGGTGTCGGTTATGTGGACTAGCCCACTCGACCTATTCGTTGGAACATATGTGGCCGCCGGACGGATCAGGGCTAGGGGAGCTCCGTTGAGCCGTAATCGCTCGTCGGATAGCTCAGCCTTGCCGGACCCCTACTGAACTTAAAGCTACTGATCCAGAGAAATTCTTCAAGTGTTTTCTACATTCAAGCTACATCAAGCATACACACTTGAAGACTGCAAGCTACTGATTATATCATCCTAATCAAGTTGTCGCGAATCGAATCATTTACTTGATTCAATCTTTATTTTATAAAGAAACTCACAAGACAGTGAAGCACTTTGGTGTGAAAGATCGTTGTTTGTGGTGGAAGTGGTGAAGAGGCAATCCTACCCCTCAAGGACCAGTGGAAGACTTAGGAGCAAACAATCCTACCTGCTCCAGCGAGTTTGTGAAGCCATAGTTATTGGTGAAGGACAAGCAACTTAGGAATCTTTGTAACAGCTACATCAAAGATCTCTAGTGAATTTCCTCTAACATCACAGGAGAAGAGTGGAGTGACAGGATTACACCACCTGGAACCACTATAAAAGCGCCTACTTACTTTCAAAGATTTATATTCGCACTTAGTTTATTTTACACATCAACCTCATTGAATCTAGCAACCTGAAATCACACACATACACTAATGAGTATCTAATACTTAGTATCATATTTAACAACAAGTATTAAGGCTTAATTTTGATATTATTCATTGCACAAATTCAAGAACCTCAACTATCGTGAGACTCATCGTTTATCGAGAGCTATGAAGTCTCAAGCAGACTCTCAAGCATCGCAGTCTGTTGAAGTGCTGAATTTTGTTAACTCCAAAGTTTTAAGTGTTAAGTTTATTCACCCCCCTCCCCTCTCTAAACTTAACCAAAGCCTTTTCAAGGACCAACACTTAGCATTTATTTCTTTTGTCATTCATTTGTTAGACTATTGGAGTACTTTTGGTTAAGACTTTTGGTCTTTCGAGACTTGTAGTATGTTACGTTTCTTTTGAGAATATCGTACGTTTCTTTTGGATTTCGTATTTTCCTTGAATGTAATAAGTTACATTTCCATCTTTAGATTTCATTTCTATTCTTGGATGTTTGGAGATTTATTGCCCGAGTCTTTTGCTTCCGTTTGCTTATTTTTGATACGACGTAGTAGAGGCTTACGTATAAAGTGAATTTATTTTTATTTTATACGTGCCGAACGTTCCTTTTCCGGATAAGGACTCGGTGTCCGGGAACGGGTCTTTACAGACAGTTGATTTGATTTATATAAATTGTAACTTAAGATGTAGTTACAGTACTATACCTAATTTGGTTTTCGTAAAGTGTAACTGAACATGTCCTAAAAACCTATAATTATCATTGTATCTTCATTTGTCACTGCTTATTCAACTTTCACTGCATCTCCAATTGTGCCCGTCACTGCATGCTAAGATCCAAGCAACTTCAATAGCACTACATCCATCGTCACTGCAAGTTTATATCCTAGCAACTTCAACGTCACTACATCAATTTTATGTCACTGCATCCGTTGCGATTAACAAAATCCATCGTCGCTGCATGTGTAGATCCTACCAATGTCAATGTCACTACATCCAATGTATGTCACTATATATGTTGTGAACTATTAAAAAAATAGAATTTCAGAAATTACGTCACAAAAATATTAAATTGATATCAAAATAAAGAAGATAAAAAAAACTTGAATTATAGTGAAAATATAATGATGATCGGAGATGTATATCAAAGATATGGATATTCAAAAAAATGAAGTAGGAAACTTAATACGGGTGGTGGGCCTAAAGGACAAAATAAGATCCAAAATGAGGAAATAGGACAAAAATAAAGACATTGGTTGAGAAGGACAAAAAAAATAGAGATGTACAAAAACACCCTTAATGATAGTGTAAGACTTTTTTTTCCACATCAAATACAGGGAAATAAATGCACTTAATTTTATTCCTTTTATTCGTAGAAAGATGGGGAGTTTTGTATCGGGAATTCATAGGAGCCTTAACTACCACCGGAAATCGCGGCCACTACATCCAGTATCTGTTAATGCGTTTCATACAGCGTGGCTTGAACAACAAATAAAGAGTCCATATACTCAGGGTCCTCACACTTTGATTTAGGTCCGGTTGTAAAGAAAAAAAGATATTTTCCGGCGACCAAGAAACCCATTGACGGGAGGATATGGCGAAAGGCAAACAGAAAAGAAGCCACACCGAGTAAGTGTCAACTCTCTTCTCATACCGATAGAAATCGAGAATTTTTTGCTTGTAATTGCTTCAGATATGATTTATTCTGCGTTGGGCTGAGAAAATGAAATTGGGCGGATCGATTGGGAATTCATTAATTTAGGGTTTAAGTATGAAACGAATCCCGAATATTCATAATTGAGTTCGGAATATTTTTAAACGAGTTGTGCATGTCGATTAGAATTACTGAGTATTCAATTGGGTAGTGGGCTATTCATTCATATGAACCGTTTGTTGTACTGGGATGAAGCTTTTTTCCAGGTGTTACTACATGTACTAGTGCGTTACTACATTTCAATGTAATTGTACTGTGTGTGTATACATAAGTGTGTTCAGTGTGTGAGATTACAACTTGTTTTGGGAGATACCTAATTGAAAACACGTGTTAGTTCTGATGAATTTTGTTCAGATTTGTTACTACGTCCATCAGTGTGTTACTACATTTGCGTGGAATTGTATTGTGTGTTTCTACATGTAAGTGTGTTGAGAGTGTGAATTTTCAACATGTCTAGGGTGATACCTAATGGTAATCAAGTGTTACTTCTGATAAATGTTTCTAATGTGTGTTACTACGTCCAGCACTGAGTTACTACATGTCAATATAAAAGGACAGTGTGGTTTTACATATCAGTGTGCTCAATGTTTGCATTTACAACATTTCTTAACTGATACATAATGGGAATTTCTGCATTTACTTCATTATATTCACGTGTTGTTACTCAATTGGGATCATGTCATGAAGGAATAGTTACTACATTGTTTGAAATATAAGCTTAACATTTTATTAAGCTATTACTACATTATTTTGAATTGTGACTACATTTTTTTGAATGTTGCTACATAGTCTTGAATTGTTACTACATTTTTCTATCATTGTTAGTACAGTTTTATGAAGTGTTTATACATTATTTTGTATGTTGCTACATGTTGTTGCAGTGTTACTACATTTCTATAAATTGTTACTACATTGTTTTCAATGTTACTAGAACGTTTTGGATGTGACTTCATTCATCTCGTTGAAAAAGTACACTTGGATATAACATGTGACTGAGTCGATGTAACCACGTGGTGGATGTTAGTACATTTTGTTTAAATTGCATTTGTGATTATGTGTGTTTACGTTCGATTGAAAGATACTCAATATGATGACTTGTTAACGTTTGAGATATATGAAACAGAGAGGCGAGATCAATACCGTGCACGTTGATGTCGATTGTATAACTTATATAAGTCCATTTCAAAGTCGATAACAGAAAAGCATCGAATTGTCATGTGAAGAACGCGGTTTAGTGCATTACTCAATGCTTTGGACGAGGAGAAGATTGTGTAGTGGCCTCTTTCTCTCAAATTCAAAATTATTTACATATGATCACTGAAAATAATTCCATGACAACAATAATTGATCATACATGCCCTTAAAGATGAATACCTTGGGTGAGTAAAGACTCATAGACAATTCAAAAATACTGCAAAAATGCAGCAAAGCCGAAACAAAAAGACCGCCAAATATGATTAGGTTGGATAAACACACAACATCGTATAGCAATATTTTTCTTCTTCAATCCTGGAACTCTTCTTTTAGTGTGGAAATTCCGACTTTTTAATGATCTAATCGAAGGAAATTCAGAATTTTTTTTTCTGCGAATCCAATCAATGGATACGGACATAACTGTATTTGGCTAATCTGATCTTCCGTTTGTGACCCAAATTCCAATATGTGGAGTTGATAATGGCATGAAAATATGACACAATCTGATTTGCAGTAATTCAAACAGCATTTAATAGCTTTTACGCAAAAAAAAAAACGCCATTCACTACAATTAAAGGAAAATATCAGCAAATAAAAAATCGCTGTAGATTTTGGATATACGTTATTTTTGTCTTTTTTACAACCAAAGTCGTTTATTTTCAGACTTTTACCCAAATAAGATGTGAACTCGCCCATATACTGACATTTTCCTGAACTTAACTATTCCTTTCAAAAAAAAATTTATTTTCTACTTTTTTTTAAGATGTGCGTGAGTTTTTTTTGTTTTTTTTTGTTTTTTTTCAGCCGCTAATTTTAAGGACAATTTGGTATATTTTCATCGCATTTGTTTGTCCTTCTAAACAATATAAAATTAAAGTTGTCCTATTTGTCAATTTTTATTGCTTCTTTGTCCTTTTGGCCACTTCCTCCTAAGTTTTCTATTGGGTGTACTTTTATCAAAAATTAATTAAATTCTGAAAATCAAAACATAATACAGTTACCACTAAAACAAAATGAATATTGGCATGCTATAATTTGAAGTTTGAATATTATGAAATTACTTATGTTTGTCGCAATGTATGAATAGAATTCACATATTAACGACAGCATAATAACTGAATATAACAAGTTTTAGAACAAAAGCTTTTGCGTCTACTGCTGTTGCCACATATTTTAATTATTAACTTTGAAGCACTTTACTTGGGGCAAAGTTGATGCAAGATTTAGTTCCTATGGTTTCTGCTCTTCTGCATAAAGCTCTTTGATCTCCTCAACGTCGTCGTAACTACCAAGAAATATCGGTGAGCGGTCGTGTATCTTCTCAGGTACAATGTCAAGTGCCTGCCAAAATGTTACACACATCAGCAAGCACATGAACAAAGAAAGAAAAAAAAAAAAAAGGATAAAATGTTTCGAATAAAAATTCAGAGAATTCAGAAGTTCTGTCTTTGACACTTCAAGGGCATTAGACCGATATTAGCACATAGAATTGTAAAAAACCCGAAAGGGATATTACACTCTAAACCTACGCTCCAGGTTTTGTACAAATGATATTAGAATCACAACAGAACAATCAGTAACCCCAACATCAATCAGTGGATCAACGGCTACGGGTCAGTTGGATTGAATTTGGAGCGTGAGAAACATTATTGTTGTACAACCCCAGTTTATAAGACAAATTAACTCACAAAACCGAAGAAACCTTATTCTGGAAACAATTGACACAACATTTTTCTCCTTTATCTAATTAAACAGAAAGTTGAGATAGACATACCCGTTGATTTCCGGTGAATGCTTGGCCTCCAGCATGTTCCATCAAGAAGGACATAGGGAAGACTTCATAGAGAACCCTAGGTGTAGAGAGAAGTGAATTAAACCTCAGGCTTTTTGAACAGGGATCTTTCAATATAAGAAGATAGCTTACCTCAGTTTTCCTTTGGGACTTTTCTTGTCGGCTGGGTACATGAAGATACCTCCATATAGTAATGTGCGATGGACATCAGCAACCATGCTTCAAGTCACATTAAGAGGAAAACATGAATAATCGACACAATATTAATTGATAATTTAGCTTCAACAAAATAATAGTACTTGTTTCATTTTGTCGAGGATACACTACGATAATTAGATTATTATTATTATTATCTTTTGTATTTATTTTGTAATGTCTTGTTCCCTAAGAAACCCAAAGCTATATAGTTGTACTCTACAACACAATGAATCAATGAGAAAAAATTACAATTCAGTATTACAATATGGTATCAGAGCGGGTTAACAGCCTCTCTCGTTACCCCAATTTCCTAAACCCGGACTTTCTTCTCTTCACGAAAAAAAAAAACCCTGCTTTCGTCTTCTTCCAGCCTTGTTCATGTCAGAACTCACAGCCACTTCCGGCAAGGCCACTCCGGCCATCCCCTCCTTCACCCCTTCCACCTCTGTTCACATCACAAAGCTTACCCGACAAAATTATCATCTTTGGAGGGCCCAACTCTTACCCTATCTTCATGGTCAAGGTGTTTTCGGTTACGTCGACGGCACAATCAAACCACCACCGGCTACCATCACCGATGCGGATGGAAACGCCAAACCGAACCCCTCTTTTGCTGATTGGACAAGATATGACAACCTGATCCTAAGCACGATTACGTCATCGCTCTCCGGCGATGTTCTCTCGCAGGTTTATACCACCACCACGTCAGCGGAGATATGGGCGGCCTTACAAGAGTCGTTTGTTTCTCAAAGCCGTGCAAAGCTAGTGCATTTGTGAACCGAATTAGCTTCTACACATAAAGGTGACCTTTCTGCGGCAGATTATTACTTCCGCGTCAAGAAACTTGCCGATGAACTAGCTTTGGCTAGCCACCCTTTGAACGCCGATGACCATGGACTATATAGTTGTTACCTTGATTTCCAGTCGCTCCTATATTACCCTTGATGAAGTTTACTCGTTGCTCCTTACTACGGAATCGCGCCTCCAACACCATAAGCCGGTTGTGGTCAGCTCGGCTTTTCAAACCCCACCGCAGTCGTCAGCTTCTGCATATTTAGCCGGCCCGTCAGCTCCATCTCCTTCGAACGAGGGGCACGGCTTTAACAATTATCGAGGCCGGAGGCATGGCCGTGGTCGTGGCTCACCTAGACCTCCGTATTCTAGCTCATACTCCGGTGAGCCTTCACCCACATGTCAAATATGTGCTAAGACTGGAAACACTGCTCAGACTTGCTATTTCATACATAAGTACTCTCATCCTCCGGCTCCTCATCCTCCTCCACCTAGACCCCCTCATGCGTATGCAACTTATCCTTACTCATAGCCGACCTCTGATTGGATTCCTGGCACAGGTGCTACTCATCATCTCACTCCGGATTTCTGCAATATGAATTTATGATCAGAAACTTACGATAAGGTTCATGTCGGCGACGGTACATGTTATCTATTTCACATTACGGCTCTTCTTTTGTTCATTCCCCCTCCCAGTCATTTTACTTGTCCAATGTCCTTGTTACCCTTCCCTCACCAAAAATCTTTTGTCAGTAGATACATTCGCATCGGATAACTCCGTATATATTGAGTTCCATGACACGTATTTCTTGTGAAGGATTACTCGAGACACGTCCAAGGTTATGTTAAGTTTAGCTTGTTGGCTCTGCCGACATCTAGGCACATGTTCTTTTTGGGAGGCAATTTCTTTCTTTGATTTCACGAACCTTCGTACGAGTTGCACTTCAAGGGCATGGATCAGTTGAATAGAAACAAACAGCTATACATCAAATGGAAGGGTAACAAGGCACAACTGTTGTGTCCAAGAACGCTTCTCAATATAAGAAAAATGAGGCTCAAGGTGACTACGTTCTGTTGAAATTGATGCTCAAAGGCAAAACAACTCAGCAATTTTGTCAACCATCGATCTTGAGACAGGGTGAGGGTAGAATTAAGAACTTTGCTATCTTCCATTCCTTGATGCTCTGGTTTATTTCAAAGTCCATTCAGGGTGGAAACAGTCAAGACCATGATGTGTTGCACATATATGCTCTCTATCATATAGTGAGGGCACCATTGTCTCCCAAAGATTCGGAAGGGTATCTTTTGAGGCCACAACTCTTGGGCTCTTTTTGGATAGACCACTCTTTGAAGATTGAATTTGTAACTATCCATAAAGGGTGGCTTGAAAATTAGTTATTTGAGCGGGTTTTCTTATACCCATCTCATCGAAGTATTTAGGGCAAAAAAAGATGTAAGATAAGGCTTGGATGACACAACAACAAAAGCTTTCGTCGGTCTTCTTCATTTTGCAGGATTGTTGCCAGCAATTACAACAATTGAGACGCCGGCCTCGATTCTCTGGGATCCCTTTGTGGCGGTAACCCTTCATCCTCGGGCTCATTCAGAACTTGAGGGTTTGATCCCTTAACGGTCTCTACAGCAAGTACAATATGAGCTACTTCTTGAGCACTATTGAGTCTAAGCCATCTCTGCTATTAAATGATATGGGGAAGGCGTAACTAAAAGGAAGTAACAACCATTATAATATGAAAACAAAACATCGATCAAATCCTTACTCTTGGCGAGAGCTTTATGCTCGAGGGGTTGAGGTATAGATCAGCTAGTAGGATCGGAGAGGCATTGTAGATGTGGAGTGTAACTCCAAAACCCTTGATCAGATCCGTCACCATCCTGATGACATTTAGGGCCAGTTGAGAAATAAGGAGACTAAAGGAGAGCCAAATTAGGTCTAAATGTAGGCATAACCGTTAGTTTAAATGGTTTGCATACACAATTTCACATTCACGTGAGGGTTAATTGCTCTTTATTCAGGCTTCGAGCCCTTATCTTGAACTCTAGAGGAATTTCCTATCGATTAATGTAACTATGTAGCTCCAAGGGAGTAGCCTTCAAGACAATAACACTAGCTACTCTGTAATATTCCACTTGGGTACCTTCAAGAACGCTCATGTAGGTGTTTAATGTATTATCAATCTTTATTAAAGGAGCGGAATCAGACATTTGCCTCGAGAATTCTAGGAGTCTTAAAAGGCAATGTAATGGTAAAGCATTTTTCTTATATTGATCCCTAAGGTTTCCCACTCATAAGTCATTTCAAATTACAGAGGTCACAATTGGACATTTTAAATAAACGGTATTACCTTTAAAAAAAACGGTATCTTTTATGTCACTCCTACCAGTTATAGTATATCGATAACTAGGTATGACGGGGCAAGTGATATGAGTATAAAATAACTACATTGACACGTGGATATCCAACCCAGAACTTCTAAGGGCTCGAATGCATGCTCTCCATTTAGGAAGCTCTCGAAGGGATCGAAACAAAGGCCTCGTGAAAGGCACGATGAGACCTGCTCTACTCAAAGGCTCTATGCCCTCATAGGCTGGCCATTCGAGGCAAGTCTTACGCTCGAGGTGTTGCTTGGCCTGGAGGCCTGGAGGCAATTTCAATACTAAGTGTCAGGCATCAAGTCCTCAGATACTAAACGTGTTTCTTTCACATAATGTTGAGGCCACAAGTAAAGCTCTGGGTCGAGGCATGTGATCACCCAAAACATGCAAGTTATGTCTTTGCTTCTGACATGTGAACCTCATTGCTTTGTAACAGGATATGCATATCAACACTACATTCTCTCTCTCACACTCACGTTGATTCTACAACATTCCTGATGTAAGCATTTTGTTACAAGCTTAAAGATCACATTATTCCTCACTACATAAACCTCCATTTCTCAATGGGTCTGGTACTCTTTGACTGTTTACTAAATGTTGAACCCCAACATTAAGGGTCCCCACTCCCCTGTCTCAAATGATGAGTGGAGAAGTTAATCAGGAACCCAGTGGCTCGGAGTCATGGGCTTGCCATTATACCACAAACTGAGAGAAGTTCCTCCTTTACGGGATTCGAACCTTCACACCCCAGCTTAAGGTCCAGCTGCCTTAAGCACCCAAGCCCTTTACCACTAGGCTATGTCTTGGGGACCTCTTTGACTGTTTACTAACTTGGGCATCGGATGGAGTATACTGCAGGTATCATCAAGTAAAAGTGGACATCGTTGTCCTGAGGTAACATGTTTGGGTTGTGATAATAACGACATATAGTAATAAACAGTATGCCCATGCGAAATGGATTTACATGGCCCAGCGATTTTTGAATCGTACTTAGGCGGGATATATATGCCTCTGGTCGCCATTTTTGTTCTATGGGATAAAATGGCTTATATATCAAATTGGACAAATGTTCACAAGCTTACTGGACCCAAACATGGGACATTTTAATCCCAAGGCCTCAACTTTTTAACAACTATCCCCTTCAGTAAATTCTAAACCTGATTAACAAGCATAACTTTCCGAGACACAGACTTACTCAAATATTCAACCCCAAGAAACTCTTTAACAGTTGAGCTTATAGAAGTCTTGTCATTCAAGGTAAGAAAAGTTTCACAAGTTCCAAGTCCTAAATCCATATTGCCGTTTGCACGGAAGCCAAATAATACAGCCCATTACTCTCTTGATGAACAATCGGCATTTTCTTTTGTGGCTGTCTGTCTCCAATATAAATTTCCTCTAAGTTGTACTACAGAAAGAAAATGTAAAGTGGATTTTCTATATTGGAGATGTAAAAGTTTGTATTTACTCTCTTGTTACACAGGAAAGCATAAAAATATACTAATTCAGGTAACAATGAAGAGAAAGTAATACCTACTTCCTTTTAGAGGCCAGAAAATCCCAAAGGCTTATGAACTTCTTATAATCACATAGAACTAATATGAAGGTGATGCAAGAGGAGACATAGAACTATCATATGCGTTGACGATCTTATAATCAAAGGGAAGACGTGGGAATTTTGATTCTGGAACAAGTACCCAAAAAATGTAACATCAATTTACAGCAACAGAATTTCTGGCTTACTAGCAAAGCTGAAAACTTCTTATGTGACCGACAAAGAACAGAATCAGCAAGGCTTTTCGTTATTTGCCTCCAGTTTCTTCATCCTTTAACAGTTTACGCTTGTGTATAGAAACCGAAACCATGCTGATGTGAATATTTCATGAATAACTCATAGTTTCAGTCTTTCATATTTTCGCAGATAAACTAGAGAATCAGGAAGGGAAAAAAAAGTCTAACAGCCATAGCATAGGCAATTTGATATAAATGATAATATATTATATTACCTTTTAAGTTAAATGTTTACGTCTTCATTTGGCAGTGAGTAGATTAAAGTTTCACCTCTCAAATTTCTGGTTCTGGATTTTGATGTTTCTAAGGGCAGCCCAGTGAATGGAAATGTCTCACTTATATGGGCTAATGGATGGAGCGGGTCATTTAGGCCTACTGTACGACATTACCTAGTGCTTTCATAAGATGTTTACGCCGTGTAAATCTATAGCTGCACTCACATGGGATAGTTTTTACTGCTGAATAAAGGCTCCCCTTCAATCATCACTATGTAACTACAGTGCCAATCTTCAACGAGTTTTTAGTAACATAAAGTAGGCCTTTAAGAAATTAGTAGTGAACGCTATGTTCCAATAGCAGAACAACAAAAAGAGCTTAAATTTGAACACTATTGTAAACATCATTTCAATGTGAATCTAAAGAGCAGATAAAAACGAAACCACAGCGGAAAATTTCTGTTGCCACATCGATCATATGAAAGAATGAAGTCGTTTAAGAAATAGAATACATTCTACCAAGAAGAATTGAGTACCTTCCAATGTATCTTAAAGACTTGGGTGATGAACCATCTTTTGGAAATTTGCACCTTTCCACATACCTGAGACTCAAAGCCGTTAAGCCAACACATACCACTAATTCAGAAAATTAGACCTTCATTGTAACATACTTGGTTGTTGGACCATCCCAGTTCTTTGCATTTCCTTCATTCACAGAATAAATCTTCCCTTGCTTGGGAATCTGCAGCAAAACAGAAAAAAATTAGTAAAAATGAACAAATTTAGTAAAACATCATCTAGAATTCAAATTGGTGACCACCGATAATGCCGGACATTAAAATGCAGATGCCATATTTAGAGATTTTTGCTTTACACTCTTAGTTTTACGTTTTCCCTTTTTACCCTCTAATGTTAATAGAGAGAACGAAATTTCGATCTATAGTCTATACATATTACAAAAAGGTGCTCCAATATCAATTGGACATGCATATATTTCTCGCTAGATTAAAGCATGAGACCTAAACAAACAGACATTTCGAAATCAGAGAAACAATTTATCAAGGACTTGTCATTTTCTTTTGTCTACTGACTCTACTCTTTTCCTTGCATATCATCGGTCTACCGACAGAAAACAATGGAAATGCTTACCATGTTAATCATGAGGGTGAAAACCAAAAGAAGCATGAAGGTATTTATTAAAGAAACCGATTAGGGTATATGCACAAGAAAATCAATTGTGATACATCTACGAAATTGTGTACACATAAAAGATTCAGAAATTGATCTGGACCAAACATTTTACATAGAAAATATAAAAATCCCACAAGACAGAAACACCTCATCCGTTGATTGTTGATTTCTGTGTAATTTCTGTAAACAAATCACGCAAACTTACATTTCTGGTGAGAAAACAGTCCATGTTCAAGTGAGAGGTTCTTATAGAAGATGAAACAAACCGATTACCTTAATATCTGGATGTGTAAGTATGAATTCCCCAAGAGATGGATCAAGGGTAAACCCATTGACACCAGTTCCAGTGCTTAGCACAAGCTGCAAGGAATGACTTCCATCATTTAGAATGCAAGTAGTTTTCGAAAGGAACCAGCAAAACAAATAATCTCAAGAACGGAAGGCACATTTCAGGCATCGGATGGTTTAGAAGCAATGATACAACAAAGAAATTGCATCATATAAATGAAAGGGTGACCATACCATGCAAGAGCTACCATACATGCAGTAGCCAGCAGCTACCATATTCTTCCCTGGTTGCAGGACATCATCCAGTGTTGGTTCACTGCCATCTTTTATAGCATAAATACCAAAGATCTACAAGAACCACGAAATACGTTAATTGTCTACCACAAGGCCATCGTTTCTTTCTTCTTTATCTTCACGGGTCGAGAGGGGAGGGAGTGGTTACATATGGCAGAACCCATTAACAGGAAGTTTAGAAACATACAGTTCCAATAGATACACCACAATCAATATTGGAAGATCCATCCAATGGGTCAAAGACAACACAGTATCTGCAAATCATGAACGGAGATTTTTAAGTTTATAATAACTCAATATCAAAAGCTAATAGCATCATCCTTCACAGAAAATCAGTTTTTTAAAATGATGAGGAAAGTTCAAAGCAGGATCACGCACTTCCCACGATTAGACTTTTCCACAAAGGTTGCCAATTCGTCTTCTTCAGACACAAGAATGCACTGCAAAGAAATCAACAATCAAATAGAAAAAGAAAAAGAAAAAAAATCGATGTTACAGCTGGGGCAGATCCAAGAAGTTTTCCAGTGGGGTCAATGGACCGTTTTATCCAAAAATTTATTCCAGTGGGGTCATCAGAGTCTAAAACTACATTTTTTTTATCAACAAAACTACATTATTTTAATACTTAAAAAAAATTCACCGGATTTCAGTGGGGTCACGTGACCCCCTAAGTGTACATACCTCTGCCCCTGTGTTACACTGTGCCCATTTGAAATGAAGAAGAATAACTACAGACACACTTACAGTTCGACCACTGCTGACCAAAGCCTTAACGAAAACCTCATTTGAGAGCACATCCAGTTTCTTTTGCTCTTCTCCCTTTATAAAAGATGCAAATTTTATTTGTCTCAGAAACAGGGGCAGGAGGAATAAATAATTTCAAATCATAAAATCAAAATACGAGGGCAATAACAAACAATTAAGGATAAAAACAGTTCACAAAATTACCTGCACATTTGTCTCGCCAGCAAGCCCAATGAGCTTAGCCAATCCTGCCTGCAAGACAAAATTTGAAGATATGAGAACACGAATAAGAGTGAATTTTCGAGAATCCGATAATCGATCATACAGTTATGGATTTCAGCTTTTTACACTCTGAATAATTTCTAGGTATTTCATCATATATAAATAACAGCAGAATGCTCAAATCAGATTAGAAGAGTTCCAAACAAACGAAAACAGAATACACAGTCTTTTGGAGCAATTTACATTTTTTTTTTAAAAAAATAAAAAATATGTGCTGCTCATCACGTCAAATATTATCAAAATGGAGAAAATTTAGCTAAGCAAACCTTGTTAACAGCAGAGCAAACGAACTTGCAGCCGAGAACAATATGATTAAGCAAGATAGAGAAATCTCCACGAGACTCCGGGTGCTTCGATTGCTCATTCAACACATACCTCGTTATAGTCATCAAATCGGTTCTGTTTGCGTCCGCCGCGTGATCCATTTCTTCAAATCGTCGAGAACTCAAAAAAGAAATCCCTAGTCGGAGTTGACTAAAATTATTTTACAATTATAGTGTTTCTCAAAGTAAGAACCAAAACCAATCCATATGTTTATCTTTGGTTCGTGGAGATTACTCTTATCGAGGGATAAGAGCTGATATGAGCCACAGCTGACGAGAGGCTCATGCAGATATAGTCGCCAATCCTTGGAAGGCATGCCATCTGATCTGACACATGATGATATGATGATGTAGATAGATGTAATATTTCTCTTCATTGACATTCTCATCATTTCTTTGCAAAACAAAATAAATAAATCTTAATAAATGAAGGATGGGGACAGTTTTGGGTACGATTCCCTCAAGAGAATCACATCTACCAATCCTATGAAGTCAATTTTTTTTTTTTATTCTTAAAGCCCGGCACGCGGAATCAATAGTCCGACTAATCCGGCATTATCAGAGTTGACTCGAACTCACTGGAAAAGAATATGGTCAAAAGTTTCTTTCAACATAAAGATCCAGGAGGAAAATCGAATGGAGGCATACCTCTCATTCTTGCTCATTTACCACTGAGAAATGTTTATTTTGTTCTACTAAGTCATTTTTACTAATTAATACTCCTTCCGTTTCAGAGTATAAGTTACTCTACAACATCAATTACGTTTTTTTTTTTCTTATCTTAATCTTTGATTTATTAATGATTCAACTACTTTTGAATATTTTATAATCATTTTATTAATGATAGTAAAAAGATATTTAAGACATTTCTCTTTAAAGTTGATGAGATTCAACACTAGTATTTCAGAACGGAGAGAATATAAGGGTTAATTACTTTTTATATTTTTTGCTTAAAGCTCCCGGTATCCGAAACGAATTGGTCCGACTAATCCGGAGTTCGGCCCGGTCGTGTCTGCAGTCTGACTCTTATTCAGGGGTAAGGTCTGACCAAGAGCTTTTTCAACATGGCGCCTCAGGGGTAAAGGTTAATTACTTTTGATAACCAAAAACCGCCTACATTTAAGGAGAAAATGTTCCTAAATAAGTGTAAAGATCTGATATGCCTGAACCGCAAATCGGCCCATGGATCCTTATTCGGGTCCGTCCGGCCACCAAAATAGTGGATGAGGCCACCGGCCATTATAATCCGCGAACTCGCAAGCCACTTTTAAAACTGAGTTAAATGCAGCGGAATTAAATTAATTAGCCTTAAGTTATGTTGTTCTTTGTTAAGTGTGCTGAACTAAGTTTTGGTGAAACTAACTTTTGTGCTCAGTGCGAGTTCAATCAGTATGTATGCAAGAGATAGATTGCTTTAATAAGTAAATAATTGAATAAAATAATAAATACGTAATGTAAATGCAGAAATAAAAACACTAGTTTTATATTGGTTCCAGGTGGTGAAATAATGTCAGTCCACTCTTCCCTTGTGATGTAGGAGGAAAATTTACACTAGTCTTCTTGATGTTACAACGGTTACAAAAAGCCCTAGTTCATTGCCTTGTTGAGAGGTGTAGAGTTCTGATAGTTGTGTTTCAAGTCCATAGAATCTCTGATTTAGATGCCACTCTGCTTGAACACGTATCTCTCTATCTTCATGTGTTGCTTTCTCCACATTTTATACAGAAACCTAAATCCGGATCCGATCCACAATTGGATCGTCAGATCTGATTCACAGCACCGATCGAGACACTCGATCTTGCACAGCGGAAGCTACAAATAATTTCGCATGTGATTTTACCACGATTTGATTCACATAAATAATTAATGCAACTATAAGAAGGTTGAAGATTTACCTTATTTAAGAGGAATAGTAAATCGACAGATGGAGAAGCCGCAGTCTTCCGGATTGTATCTCCTAGCGACGACTGGTGGACGTCGATCCTCATCGTAGAACCTCCTCGAATATACACAAGAAAAACCCTAGTTTTTCTCCTCTTAATGACTAAGGCAAGAAAAACTAATTTTTCTTCCTTTATTTGTGAATGTGGCGCAATTTGTTGTGCATTTTGTGATAGGAGGAACTCTCTTTATATAGAAAAATAACTAGTCAAGAGAGAGTTATCATTTTCACACCACAATTACCTATTCTCATAATGAAAATATATTTGTCATAAAATAAGAGATAATTCCCAAAAAATCAATCTTTTATATCTTTTCCATTAATTATCTAACAAATAAATAATTAATTACACATGTGACTTATCACATTTGGGGCGCCACTTTTGTCAATAAATTAATAGAAATTGTATTTCCTATTTTACATATTATTTACCAAATAAATAATATTGCATATTTATTAAATAGAATTAACTATTTAATTTATTCTCGAGGTTCCATAAAACGAGAAAAACACTCGCGTGTTAGAGCCAACCCGAGGACCGTGGACCTATAACTGTGAGTAGCTACAATAAATTGAATAAAATATTCATCGAACAGAATATTTCTACTCAACTTATTAATTCCGGATTTACGCCACCATAAATCCGAAACTGAACTCTCTCAATTATAGATATAACTTATTCTCAAAACGTCGAGTCGAGTCGATAAGTGTCCATTGATATAATAATTACATGCAAACTAACCCTCCATAGACTATCCGTAATGAAGCGGGATTATTTCCGTAAACCTTCTTCAATACCTCTTATCCTTATTTACCATTAACCCACTAGTGATCAATTAGTTCATAACCAATACGAACTCCGCAGATCGATCAGTTTCTAGGATTAACAAATAAGGGGATTGTCTTTCTACTTCCCGCGGGAAGGAATGGATTCCATATCTGTAAAACACACATTTCTCACTCATTCTAGAATAGTGCCAACGTGAAAGTGATTCGGACCGCGCCTCTTAGCGATCCTTAACGAACACATCAAACCCTATCCTGACACAAGTAGGAGTCTGTAATTACTTCAGGATTAAGGTTAATCCATATATGAACATCTTTTGATTTAATGAGATTTCTCAATCACGGAATTATATGAGAAACGCAGATTAAATCGGTCCAGTCCTATATGACTCTCATCATATATAAATGCCCCACTTAGACAACCAATGCCGACAGTCCAGATAAGACAGTCACACCATAAAGTGTTCTGGGCGCATTAATGATGGTTTAATCAATAGACCCCACACTTTGATTAAGTTCACCACGGACTAATAGTTCAAGTGTATCACCATAAACTTAATCCTTATGTGTGACACACACTAATTTATATGGCTACATATGATACGACTTGGGTTTTCAGTAGTGTATTACTTACAAGCACGAAGCAAGTAATAAGATGAGAATAATTTTGTCATTTATTAATTCTAAAAATGTGGAAATATGTGGAAATATTACAGCATTACTTCAAATAGATCATTGAAGTTCAAATAGGTGCCCAGCAAATTTCGTGGAGTTCGTACAGGATATTTTGTACACTTTATTTAATTGTAAAAGACATATTAATTGTGATACATATAAACAATTAATATGTCAAACTCTAGTTTACTTTATGTCATGACATATTAATTGTGATACATATAAACAATTAATATGTCAAACTCTAGTTTACTTTATGTCATAGACATAGCTTTTACTTTTACTTTTGCATGCTTGCCGCCCACATCTACATACTCAAGTGGCCGCCAAGCTAGCTTGCTAGTAGTCTCTCAATTGTATCTATTTATACACCTCTCATATCAATGAATAAACTAAGTTGAAGTTTACTCTTGTGTTTATCACATTCTCAAACTCTCTTCATGGTATCGGAGCCTCACTCGAGTTCTAAAATCCGCTGCAAAACTCAGTTCTTTTTCAGGAAAATGTCAACATTATCTGAAGTTTCATCTTCCTCAGTAGACTCACAGCTGCCTCAACAGACTGGGATAACTGAACACTCTTCTTTTACAAATCATAAACTTGATGGTAACAATTACTTGCTATGGTCAAGGTCTATGAAAATGTATATCTCCGGCCAGGGCAAGATGGGATATCCGTCAGTTCCAAACTCCGCCCTCTTTGAAACCGACCCCAATTTTGAAGCATGGGACACAGAAAATAACCAAGTCATGACCATCCTCACGAGGTCTATGACAAAAGAGATCGTGAGAACTTCATGATGTATGACATCGCTAAGGAAATGCAGGATAATGCCGAGACCTTTACTCAAAAAGGACAATACATCCAAGTCTATGAACTCAAGCTCGATTCAAAACTCTGAGACAAGGAGATATGTCTATAACTCAATATTTCAATCAACTATCTAAGGCATGGCAACACCTAGATATGTTGGAAACTCACACTGGAATGATGTCAAGGATGTTGCTTTCATATAAAGACATCATAGAAAAGAAGAGAGTATTCAAGTTCCTCACTAGATCGAATCCTACTCTTGATGATGTTAGAGGAGAATTCTTGCCACAAAACCTCTCCCAAATCTCAAATCCATGTTTCTTGAGGTCAAACATGAAAAAGCAGGAGGAAAGTCATCTTCTTTGAACACCCCTGCCGATAACCCCTATCAAGGTATCGCCTGCTTGAATGTCGGGAAGATCTTTGAGGTTCTTGGGACTTACTGAAGCCTCTTGAGAAAACTGGAAGGTTGTTCTGTGATTGTTTAGGGCCAAATTATAGTGATTTTTATATATATTTTATGAATCAATTTCCCCCATATATGGATTATTTTCATAGATATCGGGCCTTATAGTCAAATATTGAGTAAATAAGGTTTTTAATGATTAAATATGAAAACGTATCGATTTTTATGTTTATTTGATGTTTTTATATTATTTTGGAAATTATTACGTTTTGGTATGTTTTTGATATTTGTAGATACCCAATTAATGATGGAAAAGATGATCCTAAAAGGCTAAATTCGAGATGGAAGAGGATCAATTAAAGATATGGAAGAATAAAAGAGATAAGGAAAGAAATAAATCAAGATAAAGATGGAAAAATCAAGAAATTCGATTTCAAGTCAATATGGACGAAGCGCCCATCCAAGCAAACGCAGCGCTCAATAGTGGGACGGGCGTTTGGTGAAGTGAACGCAGCGCCCCGGAAGAGATTTTACATTTGAGTCTCCAGACGCAAAGTGAACAGCGTTGACTCTCCGTCCAAGGCAAATGGACGGGCGCCCATGTATTCAAACGAGCGCCCGCCGCCGCTTTGCCTAAACCGACTTAATCTTCTATTTAAACAGCCGTCGCCCCAACCCTAATTCATCCATATTTTTCTTCACATCAAAAAGAGAGCCTGGCCGCATCTTGGAGAGTTGAAGGCGGTCACCCGAGCCTTGTGCTCGGGTGAACCGAGGTTAGATAGGAGTAGATTATGTAGCTTTTCTTTTCGTTTCCATGGTGTTTCAACCATTGTATCCAAGACTATGTGAGTTCTCTTATGATTAATTTAATTCGCTTTTTCTTCATGACGTTTGATTTAGTTTGTATTTTTCTATGCGATTTGTATGCCATGTGAATTAGAATCGAAAGATTAGTTCACGATTGATGTTTATAATACGGAAGTTGCGTAAACGCTAGATCACCATAGAAAGATAGGGTTTTAGCTATTAATGATGACAAGTTAATGAGTTAGATTCCTAGGTTGTTAGGTTCTTTAAAACGAGAGTTAATTGAATCTACACCGAGTTTTGTTTGGTAAATCGGCCTCAACACTCGAAAGATGAGAGATAGATAATCGAATTCACTACTAAAGTAGGCTTTCATAGCTTGAGAGATAAGTTCACTAAGAGATTAGGGATTTGTGTCTCGTGAAAGGTGAAACCACAAACTGAATTAGAATCATGAGATTAACTAGAATTGAAATCACTTAGGTTTGTACTTTGGTTGTTCCCATGTTTCTTAGGTTAGATTTATTTTGTTTGTTCTTTTATGTTTTTCTGCTTTTATGTTTTGTTCTTTCGTTTCTTTTGTTTATTCATTCTTTGAGTAACAATTGAGAGAGTTAATGAAATTAGATTCAACATCCCAATTCCTCGTGGATCGACCCCTTACTTATCTCGCTTACTATCAACAACCCGGTATTCGGCCGGTTAGAGTTAGTTTTGCAATTAGGTTAGGGTTTATAAATTTTCTTTTGTTTAGTGATGCAAAATCCTCCAATGTTGATCACCGCAAACGCACAAATCACACCAAGGACAATTGTTTGGAAGCTTCATGGCAAGCCTAATCCTCTAAAACCTCAAAACCAACCAGGAAAATCAAGGCGAGACTTGCCGGTGATGAGAGAGAATGACAACCATCCGAATGCTCGGCTTTGTCGCTTTAAAGCCTTTATTGCTCAAAGATCGTGAAGGTAGCTCCTCTCTCGAAATGGCCACTCATGCTAAAGCAGTATATTCCGCTCACCTCTTAGTAATGAGACTTGGATTGTTGATTAGGGCTTCTTCCCACATGACTGGTAATAAAAACCTCATTACCCACTATATGCCATGCACCCAAATTCACGTAATTAAAGCTCATTGATGGTTCTTCTTATGCAAAAGGTGTTGGGAAGGTTAAACTTACTAATCGATATATCTACAAAGGGTCTTATTTGTTCCAAAGTTAGATTGTAACCTTATATCTGTCAGTAAACTCACTAAAGATCTGAATTGGACTGTTGTTTTTGATAAGGATCAGTGCACATTCCAGGATCTTTCTTCACAGGAAGTGATTGGTCAAGCTAAACCTCGCCAGACTGTTTTGTGATCAACCCCGCAGAAGATGTAAGATCAAGATCGAATCGCCTCAAGCACTGCACTCAAAACCTAGACAATATCATGTTATGGCATTATAGACTAGGACATCCAAGTTTTGGTTATTTAAAGTCTTTAATTCCGAATTGTTTAAAGGATGTAATCTTAATGATCTTCAATGTGATATTTGTCAATTTGCCAAACTCACCAAATCTGTGTATACTAAATTACCTCACTTCCCATCCACACCTTTCACCTTAATTCACAAGTGATGTATGGGGACCTCAAGAGTGAAAAGTATAACAGGTAAGAGGTGGTTTGTAACCTTCATAGATGACCACACCGAGAATCACTTGGTTATTTTTAATGAAGGATAAATCAAGTTGGATCCATCTTTCAAGAGTTTTACAACATGGTCTCTACTCAGTTTGACATTAAGATTAAAATTTTGAAGATCGACAATGCTCTTGAATATTATGAGTCTAATCTCGGTAATTTCTTGATGAATAAGGAATTGTCCATATCAAGAGTTGTGTTGAGACACCTCGGCAAAATGGGGTTCTTTGAGAGAAAGAATAGGCACTCACGGAAATGGCCAGATCAATCATGTTCACTACAAATGTTCCAAAATATATGTGGGGTGAAGCTATATTGATCGCCACATACTTAATCAACAAAGCTTCCCAAACAGAGTGTTAGGTTTCAAGACTCTATCCAAACCCCTGTTGACCACACACTCCTCGCCCCTCATCTTATTGCCCAATTGCCTCCAAAAATCTTTGGTTGTATTGTGTTTGTTTATATCCATGCCCAACACGAAGCAAACTTGATCCCAAAGCTCACAAGTGCATTTTCCTAGGGTATGCTAAGGACAGAAAGGTTACAAATGCTATTCACTATTCAAAAGAAATTTTACAACTCTATGGATGTAAAATTCTTTGAAAGGACTCCTACTACTAACAAGTCTCATCAAGCGATCAGCGATGGACATCTAATTGAAATTGATCTAAATCTGTTCCTCAACAAACTCTTAACCCTCAAGAACTCCATCGAGACTCAGCAGATGAACCTCAAGACCTATCGACCCAGAGCTCTGCTGGACCTCAAGACCCCACTCGACCCAGAGCCTGCTTTGAACCCGAGCCTCTTTGAGCCTCAAAACCCATCGACTCGAGAGACTCTGCTGAACCACGGCACCTACCGACATTGATGACACTCTATTGCTCTAAGGAAAGGAAAAGATCATGCACCGATCATTCTATTCAGACTTATTTATCTTATGACCGGTTGTCTCTCTGTATTTGCTATGTTTACACGGGACTGGACTCTCACTCTATTCCTAAAAATATTCGTGAGGCCCTTCAAAATGATAAGTGGAAGGAAGGGTAGGGGCCATGAACGCAGCCCCCGCTATCACAAATTATGGCGTTGGCTCTCCCACTTGGGGAGACCATAGAGAGGCACCCCTCCAAAGCGCCATTAAAGTCACCACTCTAGGACATGGGTCTTCATGGTCACCTATGAACCCCGTCCAGGCTGCTGTTAAAACAGAGATGACTGCACTCCTGGATAATCATACTTGGGACCTCATAACTCTCCCCAAAGGCAAGAAGACAAAGCCAACGGTGTAGATGGTTATTCACCATAAAATACAATGCTGATGGTACTATTGACAAGTATAAAGCCAGATTGGTGGCTAGAGGGTTCACTCAAACTTATGGCATTGACTATACAGAAACTTTTGCACCAGTAGCAAAGCTTAACACTGCTGTCGTAGTCTTGATTTCTCTAATTTGTCCAACTTGAGTGGCCTCTTTACCAATTGGATATCAAAATGCTTTTCTCAATGGTGACCTTCTTGAGGAAGTCTACATGAATGTACCTCTGGTTTTGTCAATCCCCACACTCAAGGCAAGGTATGCAAACTCGGAAATCTCTATATGGCACAAGCAATCCCCTAGAGCCTGGTTTGGAAAACTCACCACCTTGTGGTTAAAGCTGCTGGATATCATCAATGCAACTCGATCACACTATGTTTATCAAGACAACCAACCGAGAGAAGGTCTATTCTTATTGTATATGTGGATGATATCATCCTTCTTGGAGATGACTCTCTTGAGATCCAACATTTGAAGACTCTCTTGGCAAAGGTATTCCAAGTTAAAGATCTGGGCTCCTAAAATACTTTCTTGGTATGGAAATAGCTAGAAGCAAGAAAGGCATTTCGGACTCTCAAAGGAAGTATGTCTTGGATCTCTTTGAAGGAAAGCGGCATCTTGCCGGGATGCAAACTCTTTGTATCAGAGAGACCCCAAGTAACACCTCTTTGCATGGTGACATTGTTATCGAGTAAAAGAACAATATCAAAGGCTTGTAGGTAAACTCATCTACCTTTCTCACACAAGGCCCGATATTGCATATGGGGTTAGTCTGGTCGGTCGGTTCATGCACCGCCCTCTTGAGCAACATTGGGATCTTTGTGAATAGGATCTTTGGGATATTTAAAGTCCACTCCTGGCCAAGGCCTGCACTTCACCAAGTCTACCGATAGATCAATCAAGGTCTACACCGATGTCGATGAAATTTGGATGTCACATTGACAGACGATCTACCACAGCTATTGCTCATATGTATGGGAACACTGGTTACTTGGAGAAGCAAGAAACAACCCTCTTGTGTCAAGAAGCGATCTTTGAAGTCGAACTCAGGGCACTTGTACTTGGCATTTGTGAAGCTCTATGGCTAAAAAGTCTTGGACCGAACTTCAAGAACCTCTCAAAGAACCTATCACACTCTGCTTTGTGATAATAATTCACCTTATGCATGGTGAAGATCCCATCCATCATGATAAAACCAAGCATGTGGACATTGTGACACTACGAAGGAAAAGATTGATCACGAAGATTATTCAACTCCAAGTATGTTCCTCAGCAGATCGAATCTTCGATATTCTTACCAAGGCTATTCCACCTCTTATGTTCAAGTAGACTTAGTAGCAAACTTAATTTGCATCAACATATATACTCTGACCAGATTTGAGGGTGTGGAAATATGTGGAAATATTACAAGATTATTTCACAGATCTTTGAAGTTCAAAGAGGTGCCAAGCAATTTCGAGGAGTTAAAGACAGGATATTTTGTACACTTTATTTAATTGTAAAAGACATATTAATTGTGATACATATAAACAATTAATATGTCAAACTCTAGTTTACTTTATATCATAGACATAGCTTTTACTTTTACTTTTGCATGCTTGCCGCCCACATCTACATACTCAAGTGGCCGCCCAAGCTAGCTTGCTAGTCTCTCTCAATTGTATCTATTTATACACCTCTCATATCAATGAATAAACTAAGTTGAAGTTTACTCTTGTGTTTATCACATTCTCAAACTCTCTTCAAAAAACAATTACATAAATTGTATCTCGGGTGCTACTTCCAACAATCTCCCACTTGCCCGTATAGACAAGCAACAATTGTCTTTTGGGCACACTATATTTAACAATCTCCCACTTGCCCGTAAAGACAAGTAATGATTGTTTTTAGAGCACCACACATGTTGGTCCCTTGAAAAGGCTTTGGTTAAGTTTAGAGGGGGGGGGGGGGGGTGAATAAACTTAACACTTAAAAATTTTTGGAGTTAACAAATTTAGCAACTTCAGCAGTCTGCTAATACCTCAGTAGTCTGCTGATACCTCAGTAGCCTGCTGATACACAGTAGTCTACTGATGATTGAGTTTACTGAATTTGTGCAGCGGATATATATAAAAAATAAAGCCTTAAAAATTGTTGTTAAATATGATAGTAAGTATTAGATACTCAGTAGTGTATGTGTGTGAGTTCAGTTGCTAGATTCAGTAGGTTGATGTGTATAATAAACTAAATGCAGAATATAAGTGCAGAAAGTAAGTAGGCAGATTTTATAGTGGTTCCAGGTGGTGTAATCCTGTCAGTCCACTCTTCTCCTGTGATGTTGGAGGTAATTCACTAGAGATCTTTGATGTATCTGTTACACAGATTCCTAAGATTGCTTGTCCTTCACCAATAACTATGGCTTCACAAACTGAAAACTAGGAACAGGTAGGATTGCTGCTCCAAAGTCTTCCACTGGTCCTTGAAGGGTAGGATTGCCTCTTCACCAGCTCCACCACAAACAACAGTCTTTCACACCCAACAGATGCTTCACTGTCTTCAGCAGGTTCTTTATAAAATAAAGAATGAATCAAGTAAATGATTCAATTGCAGCAACTTGACTAGGATGATATAATCGAGTAGCTTTGCGTCTTCAAGTGTGTAAACTTGATGTACCTTGAATGAGAATACACTTGAAGAATTTCTCTCGGATCGATAAGGTTAAGCTCATTAAGTTCAAAGAGGTGCTTTTCAAATTTGTAATTATCTCTTATATTTTTCTCTTAAAATTCATCAATCATCCGTCTTTTTTATAGTTGAAAGTCCTCTATTTATAGGTAGGAATGCATGTGACTTGTATTTGAAATTCAAATATAACCGTTCTGGTTTTTGTCCCATTTGACTTGCTTTCATCACTATTCATAGGGTGACATCGTCGAAATTCCATTTTGTGATGCGATGCATCCACCCTTTGACTTATAACCATTGGATAAAGTTCTGAATCATCCCAACGTCCTTTTACTCACAGCCCTTGATTTGTTTGATAAATCAGAGGTAGTTGGATGTCCTTATCCATGTAATCTTCCAATGTAATCTTGAATTAACCGAGGTATTATATCAAGTGAGTTCATCGATCTCTTTGTAATACCAATCGATCATTTGAAACGACAATTTCTTTGTGTGTCAAATACAATGCAACTGATTTCTTTTATCTAACTTTTATTTGTGAAGTTAGATTACACCTTTTTAAATATAACCAAGTTCCAATTATCATCCAACTTATAGAACTTAGACCTTCTACACAAGGTATATGTAATCAGTTTAGGTCATCACAGACTTGCCTAAATTCTTATTACATATCCTTGACTTTAATCACTAAGTTTGATCCCTTAGCCTTCATTAACTGAGTTTGAGACCTTAGCTTTCAGTCTTCAAGAGGTTCCGTAAAAGTCATCGACCTAACTACCTATCGACTGAGACTAGTCTCAATGAAACAAGTCAGCTGACCTTTACAATGCTTGTTTGATCAAACATATTCATAAATCAAACTCTAATAAACCTATACATTTGATCTAGACATCTTTTTGCCTTTGCACTATAACAGCTAGTCTGGCACTCATCATCAAAACATAGAAATAAGTCCAACAATTTCCCCCTTTTTGGTGATGATGCCACTACCCTCACCTAACAGCAAAGCAAAAAGATTAAAAACAAAAACAGAACAAATTTCAGTCAATTCTCATTATAATCATTTGTTCACAGTTATTACAGTCTAGATGCAGCAAAGATAGAATATAATAAGTATCTTTGATCTTTGTCTTCTTTCTCTTTCCTGTCTAGCCTTCTCCACTTGTTCTTGGTAGGCTCTGATTTCTTCTATCATATCCCTCATCCATTCATTTTCAATCAATGTGATATCAATGTAGGGATTTACATCTTTCCACCACTTTCATGCCTCAGGTAGGAGGAGATTGATTTGATTCACTCTGAATCCAAACTTCATGTACAGTTCCTTGAACTCATCAAGTGAGTCCTTTGCTTTTGTGATAGGCAAGATCCTATCACCTCTGCCACTTCTTCCACCTCTTCCACCTCTGCCACCTCTGTAATTTGCCCTTAAGGCTTTAACTCTTGCTTCCCAAAACTTCAATCCCAAGAAAGAGTCTAAACCTTCATGAAATCCCATGTCATGATAAGGTTTCCTTCTGTTATAGTATTCCTTCTTGTATTGTCTAAGGAGATCATCAGTAAGTTGAACTCGCCAGTGCAAAGTTACTGTAAGCATTAGTCTCATTCTCCCATCTTTTCTGTGCAAAGAGTCTGGCAGCCTCTTTTGCTACTGTTGTTTGGCCCTCTTCCCCCTTAGTGGCATCATCAACAAAGCGGGACAATAGACCATGAACACTCTCGGTGTGATAATCGATTACTCGATTGTCCTTCCATAATCTCGGTTCTTGTATCAAGCTGCGGTAATCCTTGATTGCAAAGTCTGCTCCGAAGAGATTGATCCTCTCGGTAACTTTAGGATCCAATCCAAGAGTTGAGATGTTCAGCTGACCTCAAAGCAGCTTGGGTGTTTCAAACAAGTTTGTCAAGTTTCGATGGATGGATATGAATTGGTCTTTCAAGAACTTGTCTTTCAGTGAATTCCCTTGCTTGATTCCTTTCACTTCCATTGCAAGATCAGCAAGAGCATATTGATTTGAGGTAATATTGGAGGCAACTGTTTCTGTAGTCCTTCCTCTATTTTCCACCAAATTGATCAAATCGTCAAACCTCTGCTCTTGCCTGTCCAGTTGAGTTCTTAGATTTGCAATATCATTTCTGACAGTCCTCAACTCTTCCAGGACATGTGCTGGTACTCCACTAGCCATTTCTCCAGCAGCTCCATCAGCAGGCTCCTCAACATTATATTGTGGCCTCCGATTGCTCACAACCATTGCCCAACTCCTATCTAGTCCAGCAGGGTTAGGTCCTTGATATTCTTCCAAGATAGGATCAAGAAGTGGTTCTTCAAAAATAGGTACAAATGCTGTGGGGATCAATATCAACATCTTCTTCTTGAGGCATTTGGAACTCCTCATCACTAAAGTCATAGTCCAAAGTATTTGCTCATTCTCATTAATGCTAGTGATCTGGCGACCATCTTTCCCTATAGTGGTCTTGACTCGTGAGTGGCTCCACTACTCAGACCTCTTCAACAACAAGGGGTTTCCTCCAAACCCAAAGTTTGTTCCAACCTTTGTCCAGTCTTTGTTTGAGACTCAGTGACTGCACCTCCTGTTCCAACCTTTGTGTGAGTCTTTTTTGTAGCCCAAACAACCTATACCTCCTCTTCAATCTGTTGGATCGGTGCAATGATTGCCACAACAACTTGATCAAGGAGAATGTCCATGTTTTCTGTTGAAATTCTCCATATCGGTGATTCTCCTTAGCAAATTTGCGGTTTTGGTTAAAACTGACCTCGGTGTCAATCTAGTCTTGATATTGAATTGATTCCTCGAGCGGCACTAGGTTCAGCTGATATCGAGAACTCTTTCATCATCCAAATCTTGACTTCTTCGATCCTCAAAGTTGATCAAGAGGTTCAACCACAAATAAATCATCAATCTCACCAACCATTCTCATTTGCACCACCATATATTCCTCATTGATTTGTGCCTCAATATCATCTATGGTGAGATTGTCCTCATCCTCATTCATCTGTCTAGTTTGCTCTCTCTCGGTGGGTCATCCAAAGCACAGATGATCGCTCTACTCTTGGTTCAATAAACATGGCACTTCCACTGACTTCTCCTGGACCAGAGGGGTGATTATCATCAGAATCAGATGATGAAGAATCATCATCATCACCTCTTGGATTCCTGAACTTGATACCCTCCTCTTTCATTGATCATCAAGCAGATCCATCACCTTGATTGTAACAAAGAGGTATCAATCGGATCCAGAGACTCTCCACTCCCAATTTCTCAAAAACCCATTCTTCAAAGTCATCATAGGTTCTACAAGGCGGTTTTGTCTCTTATAGAATCCAAACTTCCCTTTGGAAGTAATCGACCACCACAGGAGTTTTGGATCAACATACCCCTCTTTCCTCTTTTTCTCATGTTTTTCATAGGCGAGAATGATCCTCAGGAGAGTATTCTGATACCTTGTCGACCTCCAAAGGTCTCAACAATTAGATTCAATGTTTCTTCTCTACAGATGCTTCAAGGCTAGTAGGTTGCTCAAAGTTGGATATTACTTCCTACTTCCTCCATCTGTACCACACTTGGTTCCCACGACTTATATGCTCATCGGCCAGGTTAGCAGTGATGCTCTTCCCCCTGAACTATTGCAGGAATTACAGAGTCTTGAACCAATGTTTCACTCACCACAGCAGGTGTAGATTCAGTGGTTTGCTGTGGTTCTTCTACAAGTTGCTCAACAACAACTTGTGCAGCTTCATAGATCTATTAGTTTCTACAAAGAGCTCTAGTGCGATGAAGCTCATTGTGATTCTTCAACAGATTGCTCAACAACAACCTTTTCACTTCCAGTAGGCTCAGCAGCCTTAGTAGGTGAGGATTCAACAACATCATCAGCAGGTTCAATCTCAGTAGTCTGCTGTGACTCTTCAGCAGGTTGCTCAACAAGAACCTCTGCTTCCTCATTAGGCTTGATAATAGTCAAGGGCTCAGCCTCAATAGCCTCTTCTTCTACCTCACCTTCTTCTTCTTGTGCCCTTTGAGCCTCTAAGATTTTCAATTGTTTCCCTTTTCCATGCTTCTTTTTGTGTTAATCTCCTTCATCCTCTTGGAAAGTGGCTCATCTTCAATTTCAATCACAATAGACTTCCTCTTTCTACTATCTTCTTTCTGTTGTTCCCTCAAAAATCTCAACAACAGTTTTCTAGCAGCACTCTGGCAGGTCGGTAATCTCATCTTGGTGGACCCTCGCAGACTTAGCGATCTGTCTTTGTTTGCTTCTTTGTTCTTTTAGGCTTTAAGATTTCTGTTATTTTTCTAGTGGCAGCAGCCTTTCTTTTCTCAGTGGTCTTCTTTGGTGCAGCAGACTTACAGATTTCTTAATCTGCTCACCACCAGCATCACCATCATCTCCATCATCATCACCATCAGTAGCCTCTGCAACACCTTCTTCATCATCATCCGGACTGGGGATAGCATAATCAATCTCTTTCTTGTATACGGGACTGATTGATCTTCTCAGGTGCAACATCAGGGATCTCCAAATGATTCAGCAGGGTCTGAACCATTAATCCTAAGGGTAAGGCCTTGGATTTCCTTTTCCCTTCTATTTCCTCCTTAGCTACTTTCTTCATGTAATGGATAAAGTATCCAGCCCAATCAAATTTCATACTCCTGCAGATAATCATCATCAGCTTTATCTTGGGTCCTGATAGAGTATCCATACTCCCAACCAGCCCTAATATATTCTTTGCAATAAGTTTGCTCAGCAGGTTGTACTCATTCCCAATGTGTCTACAATTGATGCCAGGAATTGATTTGGTGTCTTTGTTTGTCTTGATTTTATCAACAAACTCCATCTTGGACAATCCCATTGCCTCAGGATTTGTTGGACCATCTACTGTTTCTTCAAAACCAAAAACTTCCCTCATCAGACTTGAGGAAACTTCTATTTCTTGTGCATTCACAACTGTTTTGAATGCTTCAGTTCCTTCCTTTATCTGAATATTCTTCCAAAAACTGACAATGTTTGTATATGAGATTGTTTCCAATCTTATGTTCAGTACATTCTCCAATCCTGCATATCTTCTTATTCTTCGACCAATGTTGATAGCTAATTCTGTCTTATTAGCATCAACAACAAAACCTCTCACACTTTGGCTTGATTCGATTTGAACATCAATCTTTTCCGCCATTGATAAAAGAAAAAGATGAAGAAGAAAGCTTTGTAAATCTATGTTCACACAGTGTAAAACCAGAGAGTATAAGTCTGAGATTTTGTAAGTAGAGTGAATCTGCTGTGATAGGCCTGTTTAAATAGACAGTGAGTGGTTGTAACTGTCAGTTCACGTACATCCACATTGACCATGATTAATCTGAGTGAATGTTAGCTTGACACGTGGCCCATTACTTTCCAAAACGTATTGTAACCGTTAGATCGTGTAACCGTGGTCATAAAGGATAAAATAAATATCCCGCCAATTGCTCTTTGACTTTAATAAAGTTTGACTGTGAAACGTTCCATTCAAAGCAGGTCGTCTTCAAGAGGTTGGCTCGGCGATCTGGCGATAAATATGCTTCAATGACTGCGACAATGTGACTCTCATTGATCCTTGTTTTCTTCTTGTTTTGTTCAATTGATAATACAAGATGAAGTTTAATACCAATGACTGATCTATCAAGTGAGCTCACCCAACATGACAAAGACCAATCCCCTTGGCAACCTCATTTGCTCAATTGTCCAAACATAAGTACATGGAATTGTTGATACCAATGACTAATCTGCTAAGTGTGCTCACCCAACATAGCAAAGACTAATCCCCTTGGTGAATTCCAGTACACTGCTGATTATTAGTCAACTCTAATAATTCCAAGTTCAGTCCTTAGTTTAGCAAATCTTTCACTATCAAGTGGTTTAGTTAAAATGTCAGCAAGTTGATCTTCAGTAGGAATGTATAAAACCACCACATCTTTCTTTTCAACATGATCTCTTATAAAGTGATGTCTTACATCAATGTGCTTGGTTCTTGAGTGCAAAACAGGATTTTTAGTGATTGCAATTGCACTTGTGTTGTCACACATGATTGGAATTTCCTTTTCTTCAATTCCATAATCCCTTAACTGTTGTCTTAACCACAATACTTGTGCACAAAGAACTTCAAAGAGAAATACTCTCTACTTGGGTGGAGGTTGATATAGAGTTCATTTCTTCTTTGAACGTAAAACCGATCTATTTCCCATTAACCGGCAGGTTCTCGAGGTGCTTTTTCTATCAATCTTGCATCCAAAGATAATCGAATCTGAGTAGGATATAACTTTGAAGCTTCCATCCTTGGAATACCATATCCCTACTCCCAAAGTTTCTTTTAGATATTTGAGAACTCTCTTGACTACACCTAAGTGACTTTCTTTAGGTTTAGATTGAAATCTTGCACAAACACCTAAGCAAAGGATATATTAGGTCTGCTGGCAGTAAGGTACAACAGACTGCCTATCATCCTTCTGTATAAGGTCTGATCAACATCTTTGCCTTCTTTATCTTCATCCAATCTGATGTTTGTACTCATAGGAGTTGATATCTTGGTGTTGTTTTCCATACCAAACTTCTTCAGCAGCTCCTTAGTGTACTTGGTTTGATGAATGAAGATTCCATCTTTCAATTGTTTGACTTGCAGTCCCAAGAAGTAGTTCAATTCTCCCATCATACTCATTTGGAACTTGCTCTTCATTAGATTTGCAAACTTTTCACATAACAATTCATTTTCAGAACCAAAGATTATGTCATCAACATAAATCTGGACCAGCAGGGTGCTGTCACCTTCACTGATTCTGAAAAGAGTCTTATCAATGGTGCCTTTTGTAAAACCATTGTCCACCAAGAATTGAGATAGAGTCTCATACCATGCTCTTGGTGCTTGTTTCAGTCCATAAAGTGCTTTGTTGAGTCTATTAACTTTATCTTCATGATCTTTAACTTCAAATCCAGGAGGTTGCTGAACATACACTTCCTCCTCTAGAATGCCATTCAAAAATGCACTTTTGACATCCATTTGATATACCTTGAAGTTTTTATATGCAGCATGTGCTAGAAATAATCTTATAGATTCCAATCTTGCAACAGGTGCATAAGTTTCATCAAAGACTATTCCTTCAGCTTGAGAATAGCCTTTTGCAACTAGTCTGGCCTTATTTCTTAAAATGGTACCAGATTCATCAAGTTTGTTTCTGTATACCCATTTAGTACCAATGATATTTGCATGACTAGGCCTTTCAACTAGTGTCCAAACATGATTTCTTTCAAATTCATTTATCTCTTCTTGCATAGCAATTATCCAATCTGGATCTGAAATTGCTTCTTCAACAACTTTAGGTTCAACTTGAGATAGAAAACAAGTGAACATAGCTTCTAATTGTCTTCTAGTCCTTACACCTTGCTGAATGTTGCCAATGACTTGTTCAGCAGGGTGATCTCTTAACCATTGTGGATTTTGGTTAGATTGATTCTCGGGGCCTCATCTTCTTGAGGTCTCTTTGTATCTTCAATAGGGGCTCTCGGCCAGATCCTTAAAGCGGCCTTCGATTGTTGCATCGTAGTATCATCATTTGGGTGTTTAAGCGAGGGTGATGTCGAAACTTTTAATTCATTAACCCTTTCCAAGACTTCAACACAACTGGATCGGTGACTTGTAGATTCTCAACAAAGTTCACAACCTTCATCATTCATTCCAGTGAACTTAGGTTCAACAAACGCCAACATGGATGGTTTCTTCATGTTTCGGTGACCTCTTGTTCGATGCCATCAGAATGCCTTGGTCGATGAAGAATATCCCAAGAAAATTCCTTCATCGATTTAGGTTGGAATGTCTTCAAATGCTCCTTATGATTCAAGATAAAACATTTACTTCCAAATGGATGGAAATAGGATATATTTGGTTTTCTTCCATTCCAAATATCATAAGGTGTCTTCAGCAGCTTCTTGTTCACTGAGGTTCTGTTCTGTGTATAGCATGCTGTATTAACTACTTTAGCCCAATACCTCTCAGGTAGTAAAGCTTCACAAATCATTGTCCTTCCTGCTTCTTTCAATGTCCTATTTCTTCTTTCAAAGAACCCCATTTCTTTGAGGTGTGCAAAGCAATGACAAGTTGATGCAAGACACCATTACATTTCTGATATTCTCTTATAACTTTATTGAGAAACTCAGTACCCTTGTCTGTTCTTATTTTTACTACTGATCATCTTGAGTGTTTCACTTTTCTTGTTCATAAAAACCACCCAAGTGTACCTTGAATAATCATCCACAACAACTAAAGTGTACTTCTTTCCAGTTATACTAGTTGGAGTGATGAGTCCAAATAAATCCATGTGCATTAGTTCCAAAGACTCTCTTAGTTGATAGTTTACTTTTTGACTTGAAGCTTGATTTTATTTGTTTACCTTGGGCGATGTGCATCACAAATAGCATCCTTCTTGAATGTAATCTCGGGCAAGCCAATTACCATTTTCTTCTTTACTAGCGATTGATTGATATCATCAAAATTTAGATGATTCAACTTCTTGTGCCATAACCAATTGAGTTACGATTTAGTATGCACAATCAGCGAGTTTCGAAGCTGCATGAGACCAATCCACAACATACATGTTTTGTTGTCTTCACCGACCAATACAACTTGATCACCTTTTTCACTAATGACAATACAGATTGTTTTTGTCAAAAGTGACCTTATATCCCATGTCACAGAATTGACCAGTGCTCAGCAAGTTGTAGTCCAGTCCTTCCACATAAGCAACATTCTTGATGGTTAGTCCATTCCTCACAAGTGTGCCATAGCCTCTTGTATAACCAGGTGTGTTTTTGTTGCCAAAATTCACCCTTGGGCGATCTTTTTCTATGTATCTTGTCAAACAGTGCTTATTCTTTGTCATATGTCTGGAACATCCACTGTCAAAGTACTAGACACCCTACAAAACAAAATCAATGCATTTTAGGTACCCAAATCTGTTTGGGTCCATAATGGTCAGTGGTAAGCATGACCCCTGGTAAATTTCCATAAGGTCTTCTTTTAAAGGTGTCATACTTAGGTTCATACATGTATTCCACACATCCATAAGATCTAACAGTTGGTTGTGTAGGATTCACATATGTTTTCTGGCTTTTTGGTATATATTGCTGTTTGAAATGATTTTTCTTGTTAGAAGCAGCCGCATAACCATAGGTTTGATGTCTGTTAGGGACAGACCTGTAATATGGAGTCTGCTGAGGTCTTATATAAGTCCTCTGCTGAGTCCTTTGCTGAATCCATTGCCTAGGTTTTACCCTAGCAGTATGGTTGTATCTGTTGATTCTATCAGTGGGGGCAGGAATATTCCAATCATTATCAGCAGGGAACAGTCTACCTTTCCCCCTAAGATAAGTATCCCTTGAATGATTAACATTTTTGGGTTTATGATTCTTATCCTTGGAATATTTCATTTCTTACCATACGTGGTCCAGTGAGACTTGGTAGAAGGTCGCTATCAAAGAGTTTAGAAGGCACAATGATCCTATTTTTGGATTTGTTCCTTTTTTATTAGAGTCGTTGACTTCCTTGACTTCCGATTTTGCTTCTTTGAAGCATTCTCGTGAGTATTCTCGCCTCAAAGAACCTTCTTCGGGAGTTGGATCTTGTGCGGTACAAACTTAGGACCACCTCGCACTAGGTTCGATGAGCTTTCTTTGGATCCACTCTTTTTGGATTGTTGAGTTCCAAATCCAAGCCCGGTTCTATCACGATTTGTATGCAGTAGATGAACAAGATGGATCAGCAGATTCAGAGGCCACTGAATGTTCAGCAGGCTTATACTGATTCTGTCCAACATCTTTTTCCTTACCTTTGAGAACCCTTAATTCAACATTCAATATTTCAACTTCTACTTGAAGAGCTTCTTTTTCAGCCTTCATAATCTCATAACCAGATTGTATTTTCCTAAGTTGATTGAGGATGGCATCCAAAGTTTCTTCATTGTAAGAGTTTCTAGGATTTGAACCACAAGTTGATTCACAATCACTTTGTGAGAGTGTTAATAGATACAATATTGTATACCTCCTCTGTTTCATCCATATTAGCCATTAATGCATAGTCTTCCATATCAGCAACCAATGTTGTATCATCTGATTCTTTTCCCTTTTCAGATTCCACTTCATAACCAGATTCATCTTCAGAACCATAGCCTTCTTGCCATGTCTTCTTTGTTGACTCTTGTCCTTTTGGAGATCCTGGACAATCTGTCCGAAATGTCCAGGCTTCTTGCAGTTAAAGCAAAGATAATCTGGTTCCTTTTTCTGTTTTAATTCAGGACAGTCAGGTCTGAAGTGTCCTGGTTTCTTGCAATTGAAACACAAGAAATCATTGTCTTTCTTTGTTTCTTCCTTTTTCTTTTCAGTGAATTTCTTTGTGAAATTCCTAGGTGAGCTTTTCCCACCTTTCATCATCCTGATCTTCTTGCTCAGCAATGCTATTTGCTCTTGCATTTCATCCAGTAATTCATCTTGAGCTTCTGATCCTTCTTCTTGATGTGAAGCAGCCAGTGCTGTGGTTTTTGGCTCTTCCTTTTCAGTGGTAGGTGACAACTTCTTTTTGAATTCATATGCCTTGAGATCTGAGAACAACTTGAATGTATCTTCTTCATGCAGTCTTCTCATTTCTTCTATGTCTGTCACCTTCATCTTCCATTCATCTGTAGCAAGTAAAGCTTCCAAGATTTTTGTGTTCATTTCTTCTTTTGAGTAATTAACACACAGCAGGGTGAGTTCATCCAGAATTGCATTGAACCTAGATTCCATTTGTTCAATGGTTTCATTGGGTTTCATTTCAAACTTTTGGAACTTCTTCTTTGCCAATAATCGATTTTATTCTTCTTTATTTCATCAGTGCCTTCACAGATCAACTGTAGTTTGTCCCAAAGTTCTTTTGTTGTTTTACAATCTTTCACTTTCATGTACATATTGCTATCCAGAGTTTTGTAGATAATATCAATAGCAATGTTGTTCAGATTTGCTCTCTTTCTATCTTCAGCAGTCCATTCCTTTTTAGGGTTTGGAATGTACTGTGTCTCTTCACCCACTGTTACTGACTTTGTAATCTCCAGTGGTCCATCTGTGAGCACATCCATCATTTCATCATGGGTTGCAGCAAGGTAAACCTACATACGACGTTTATATTCATCAAAACGATCTGTAGAACACATCAACATTGTTCTAGCATACTGGTTGTTATCCATGATGCAAGTCTTTGAAAATCAGTGATTTGAAAAAGTTTCAAAGTATTTTCACAAGCACAACAAGTAGGATTACTTGAGCGTAAACCTTTGCTCGATACCAATTGTTGGTCCCTTGAAAGGCTTTGGTTAAGTTTAGAGGGGGTGAATAAACTTAACACTTAAAACTTTTTGGAGTTAACAAACTCAGCAACTTCAAATAGATCTGCGATACCTCGAGAGTCGGCCGATACACGATGAGTCATGATGATTGAGTTTACTGAATTTGTGCAGCGGATATATATAAAAAATAAAGCCTTAAAACTTGTTGTTAAATATAATACTAAGTATTAGATACTCAGTAGTGTATGTGTGTGAGTTCAGTTGCTAGATTCAGTAGGTTGATGTGTATAATAAACTAAATGCAGAATATAAGTGCGAGAAAGTAAGTAGCGAGATTTTATAGTGATTCCAGGTGGTGTAATCTCGTCAGTCCACTCTTCTCCTGTGATGTTGGAGGTAATTCACTAGAGATCTTTGATGTATCTCATTACAAAGATTCCTAAGATTGCTTGTCCTTCACCAATAACTATGGCTTCACAAACTCGAAAACTAGAGAACAGTAGGATTCTTTGCTCCAAAGTCTTCCTTTGGTTCCTTGAAGGTAGGATTGCCTCTTCACCAGCTCCACCACAAACAACGTCTTTCACACCCAACAGATGCTTCACTGTCTTCAGTGAGTTCTTTATAAAGTAAAGAATGAATCAAGTAAATGATTGATTGCAAAGACTTGACTAGGATGATATAATCAGCAGCTTGCAGTCTTCAAGTGTGTAAATTTGATGTAGCTTGAATACATAATACACTTGAAGAATTTCTCTGGATCAGTAAGGTTAAGCTCAGTAAGTTCAGCAGGGTGCTTTTTCAGCTCAGAATTATCTCTTATATTTTTCTCTTAAAATTCATCAATCATCCGTTTTTTTTTTGAGTTGAAAGTCCTCTATTTATAGGTAGGAATGCATGTGACTTGTATTTGAAATTCAAATATAACCGTTCCTGGTTTTTGTCCCATTTGACTTGCTTTTGTCACTATTCATAGGGTCGACATCATCGAAATTCCTTTTTGACAAAGGTGCAAATCTGTCCACCCTTGACTTATAACCATTAGATAAAGTTCGAATCATCCTAACGTCCTTTTACTCAAATTTTGATTTGTTTGATAAATCGAGAGGTAGTTGGATGTCCTTATCCATGTAATCTTCCAATGTAATCTTGAATTAACCGAGGTATTATATCGGCAGAGTTCATCGATCTCTTTGTAATACAATTAGTCTATTTGAAACGACAATTTCTTTGTGTGTCAAATACAATGCAGCTGATTTCTTTTATCTAACTTTTATTTGTGAAGTTATATTACACCGTTTTAAATATAACCAAGTTCCAATTATCATCCAACTTATGGAACTTAGACCTTCTACACAAGGTATATGTAATCAGTTTAGGTCATCACAGACTTGCCTAAATTTTGATTACATATCCTTGACTTTAATCACTAAGTTTGATCCCTTAGCCTTCATTAACTGAGTTTGAGACCTCAGCTTTCAGTCTTCAGCAGGTTCTAGAAAATTCTACTGACCTAACTACCTTACTGACCTAGACTAGTCTGCTAAAACAAGGCAGCTGACCTTTACAATGCTTGTTTGATCAAACCTATTCATAAATCAAACTCTAAGAAACCTATACATTTGATCTAGACATCTTTTTGCCTTTGCACTATAACACCTAGTCTGGCACTCATCATCAAAACATAGAAATAAGTCCAACAACACCCTTATTCTATCTATCCATAACATTCTCCCACTTGCTCTAAAGCAGATGAGACATATCTCCCAATTTCATACCCGCCAAGCGCTTATCAGTGACAATAGATGCCACACGACTTTGTAAACTGATCATTTAGGTTGTCGGCTCGAGGCGATCTTTTAGGACCGAAATGTTGCCTCTCTGTACGGTCTTTCTGATCAGGTGGTACTTAGTTTCAATAAGCTTTTGACCTCTTGTGATTGCGAAGATCCTTTGCAAAAGCTACCTCTCCACTGTTTTCATTGCAAAGTGGTATCAACTTACGAGACTTGGAATCACTTCCCGATCCAACAAAGAACTTCTTAAGCCACACTGCCTCTTTAGCTGCTCCGAAAGCTGCTATGTATTCGACTAACAGAGTCAAATTGGCGATCTTTGGATTGCTCAGCATCAGTAGCTCCATCATAATGAGTAAACACTGAGCCCGAGATCGACTAACGATCATCCTTAATCTGAATGTAAGTCAGAATTAGTGTAGTCAACAATACTCAGGTATGCACCTGAATATAGACGCATATTAGTCCTCATTCTCCGAAGGTACTTGAGGATGCATTATGCTGCTCTCCATTGCTCGAATCTGAGACTCGACTGTTATTGACTTTTAATAACCTAACTTTCTCTATCCAAAAGAGAATCCCATTTTCTCTATGTCCGAAGATCGAGAGAATTATTCCGTGAGGGGTTGGGTAGGAAACCACTCATTGAATTTTGCATACGAAAATGCATTATCATCTTAACCAATAAGATGCATGGGATATTCCCAACAACTTGTTCTCATGAATTCGACCGAATCAAATTCTAAGAATATAGTCCACTTCTCTGATTCAGAGAATCTTGGCTCGTCAGTTCTGACTTCAGATAACACACTCATGTTGTTCTCAACTGTTGCAGTGTTATCTTTGTCATTAACACTAATACTCACAAGTTTACCAATATTGATATCCTAGTCTACAAAAGACTTATCAATATTCAGGTCAGGCCCACATGTGACCTTTGATGACCTAGAGGTTTGCTTTAATCCACCAATGGATATAGGCATAGGAAGTCAATCTGCCATTGGATTTAAGCTAAAACCCTTCTGTTCCGAATGAATTCAAGCTCCGTTGTTCCACAAGAAAGTTTCAGGGCATCACCCTGGTAATCTTTCTGCTTTCCATGGAGTCAAGCAAGGTTGAGTGGTGAGAAAGTTTAAGGGCATCACCCCTTTTTAAACTATCTACTTCTCATGGAATTACCCTTAGACCACTTGGCTTTGCCTTGAAAGATAAACTTTCCATTCATTCTCATCACGTAGATCCAATTACTCCTACTAGGACTGAGACACTCAGGTGGTTCTGCAGGATTGTTAACAGAACTGGAGTACCAAAACTCCATTTACAGGTTTATGGCTGTAAACCAACCTCCTATTGTCAAAATCCTATACAGTCCTTGCAGAAGGACCATAGGTGAACAATCACCCCAAGCAGACTGTATAATCACAGCGGATCAATGGTTAGACCATACTCCCACTACATTTGGGTGGATTGATATTCTGATCTATTTCAGTAGCATTAATCAGTGTAATCCCCAAAAACCAATATTGGATGTGGTCTGATTAAATCAGATAGTAACTCCTTGAGTAACTGTACTTCAAGTCCTAAGGTTGTTATCCGAACATTCTTTTAGAAAGGATGTAACGGTGTAACCGTCACTCTCCGATCTTAAGAATCTTATAACCAACCATTACTCATTGCATTAAGATATTTCACGAACAGTCGCCATCTGAACGTGTATGTAAAATCTCCAGTCCTACCATCAAGCACTAGTGCTAAATGCCTCTATTTGCGGAAGTGGAGTAAATGCACTTCACTCTTTATCCACAAATTCATAAGCATCTTCTAGGTAAACTTCTCGGTAGTACATAATAATGTAAACCGTTATTTTGCAACCAATATCTTAATTGAGTTAAGCAGTGTATTGTAGCATATCAATAACTATACAAGACAATCAATGGTTTATCCTTTCAGTGAAATCATTTCACTCGGAGGTAGGCCAAGCATCAGTGCCAAAACCATGCCATAGCCTATATCTGAGCATGGAATACTCGTTTCTCTGGTAATATCAGAGATTCCTCCAAATATTTAGATAAACTATCGGCATTTCGAGTAGTCATTAGACAAAATGTCTATTACTCAAAAGCTCCCACTAGCTTGTATCCTTTATAAGGCCCCGAAGGTCAGTATGAACAAGCTATGATACTTCTTTAGATCCATTACCCTTTCCCAATTGAAAGGTTACTTAGTCATTTTTCCTTTGAGATAGTATTCTTAGACTGGGAGATAGGAATCACCCTTAGCCAGTCTTCAGATCTTATCTCTAGGATATATGCTCTAATTAATAGATGCTGAAGAATCGTTTATCTAAATACGGAAACCATTTGTCTTAATAGTTTATGATGTGTTACATATACCTTTTCAGCATTACTTAGTGGTTCTGACTTTATCGGACAAAGTCCGAGTCTCGTAATCGTATACAAATGTCATATTCACTTTCTTTAAGGCAACTATATTATCGATGTGAAAGTGAATCCATTTGTTCCAACGAATCTAAAAACATAAATTATATTTCTTTGATATTCATGGATTAAAATCCGAAATTTATTTCCTTATATCACTCTCACTATCTTAGCTGAAATAACTGCCCGTTGTCTATTCTTTATCATGAACGCCCAGCTACCTTGTTCTAACAAAAGAACTTTAGCTTCTGAGTCAAATTACTCGGTTAAGAAAGTCTCTAAGGATTCATAGGTTAGTGATCCGAAATTACTTTCCTTCTTCCTTTACTTTCTTTGATTAATATTTCGGATTAGCCTTTAACTTATTTAGTTTAGACGACTTATACTTGTAGATATTTACCTTCCCATTCTTGGCTTTCTTTAAAGGAAATGGCCGTGAACTAGCAGTTCATTTGAGTAGACACTACTCATGAACTGTGGGATGTCTAGTGAGATTGATACCAAATCATTCTCGTCATCTTTGAACTAATTTTAATTTGTCTCTCGTGTAATACGAGTGATAGCAGTGACATACTTATCAATGTCACTTAAGTTTGAAGACTTAAGAGGGAAATCCTCCACCGGAGAAATTGATTGCATTCTTGATTTATAAGTTCAACGTTCTTGTTACTTTTCCACTTTCACGAAGTCATCATCAGTCAATTTATCGTGTTTAGCAGTTTAGATTCCTTGAGATGATATGTAGTTGCGAAAATAAATCATGACAGAAATGTAAATCAAATCATACACCACAAAAAAAAAGTTTAGGAATTATAAACGTGATGTCATGCATGCAGTTTATCCTACCATTCTAAGGATTTAATCTCACACCTACAGTGCCGCCTTAGGGTAGGTCAAGAGGTGACGATTAAATTGAGACAATCTCCCTCAACAATTAACAGAGAATCGGACATCTCCATTTAATTGATGATTACCTTCTTTTTTCAGCCAAGATATTTCCAAAAATAACCTTGTGAGTGTGATCTACTGTTTCAGATCTCAAAGTACGCCCCGAGTATGCCACCTTATGGTCGGTCAGTGACCCGACGAGTACCCAAAATCCTATCCTTTCGGAGACCAACCCATGCATTTTGATAGCGGTGAAGGCCATCCTTAGGGGGCCGAAATCAAAGCGGCAAGATGCGTAACCATTCTCTCACTTACTTGTGTCAACAGTAGAGGCCGTGGGGTCGGTTGTCACCTTCCCCGCTCCCACTCGTTATTTTGAAAATTGGGTAGTATTATTAGGATTTTCAGAATTTCTTAATCATCCGAAAGAACAATAAATCATGAATATTTAAATTAATCCTCTCACTAGTTCATCGGTTCTAAATACCGTCTAACTAGTGTCACTTATTCACGATTTTCCAATTTCTCGGATTTTTAAATTCTTTGTGTAGACACTACACAATTAAAATTCACCAAGAATATTAAAATCCTAATTTATTAGGACTTATGAATTTCCCACCAAATCGATAAACAATACGCCCTCCGTCCCATAATATAAGTCTTTTTAGCTTTTTAGTAATGTCCCAAAATATAAGTCCTTCTCACAAAACAATATAATATTAAATGCATTGTTTCCACTTTCACTCTAAACAATGTAATATTATTAGCTAGTCCCAGAAAACAATACAATATTTTGCATTGAAATATTAAAAAGTAACTCATTATTAGGTTTTCTTAAACTGTGTGAAATGATCAAATTGTCTTATATTATGGGACGGAGGGAGTAAATCACAAATTTAAAGCTTCCACTAGTTTATCGGTTCCAAATACCTGTTAGGTGTAATGCCCGAGAGACAATTTTGTAATTGTTTTATTTAATAAATGAAATGATATTATTATTCATATTTATTATTCTCATATTCACCGATGTGACAATAGTATTTACACTACAGAAAACCCTAAAATATATCGTTTATGTAATCACTTAACTCAGTATATGGGATATACACGGGAGGATTGAGTTAGTGAAGATGTACTTAAAATTCAATTAGCCCGTAGTTAAGTTAATCGAGAGTATCGGGTCTCTCCTTTAACGTGCTATTGATGCGTCCAGAACACAATAGGTGTGATTGTCTTATCCGGACTTTCGGTTAAGAGAACCTAGTGGGGCATTTATATATTATAGATATATCATATAGGGCTGGACCGATTTGATTATAATTCACGATATAATTCCATAATCGAGAAGTCTTATCGAATCAATCGATGATCATATTTATGGATATATCTTAATCTGAGGTGATCACAGTCAACTCCTTGAATCGATTATGAGGTTTGACTTGACGGTTAAGGATTTACAATCGAGTCGTGATCCGAATTACCCCATCTTGGCATTGTCTTTGGATTGAGTGAGTAGTACGTGTTATCACAAATACGGAATCCATTCCTTCCATTTATGGAAGTAGATAAATGAGTTCCCTTATTTATTAATCATAGAAAGCGATCGATAAATGCGAGTTCATATTACATCGATTAGCTACCGGTGAGTTGTATGAATTAATTGATCACAAAGGGTTAATGGTAAATAAGGATAAGAGGTTCTAAAAAGGGTTAACGGTAACTTACGATTTAGAATGAGCGATCTATGGAGGATTAATCCATATGTAATGATTATATCAATGGACGCTTATTATCATTCTCGTGAGGAGATAAATATAATCTCATAATCGGAGGAGTGCGATCACGGGATTATGGTGGCATATTCATGTGATTGATTTATCGAATATAATTATTACGTTCGTAAGATAATTATTTATTTGATTTATCGGAGCCATTGATTATTAGTCCATGGTCCCCGACGTGCCTCCAATATAGCATAGCTATTCTCGGACGTCGAATCCTAATAATATTAATTTAGTTCTTATTAGAATTTAATTAAAACGATATGTGAATTAATTATTTAGTGGACTATTAAATTAGTTGGGCTAAATAATTAAATATGTGAAAAAGTCATTTTTCACAATATTGGCCCAATTTAGTGTGTATAGTCGAAATTATTGTGACTAGGTCACAAGGGATAATTTTCGGCCCCAAGGCATGTTTTAGGGAACAAGAAATTGTTTTCTTGTAGATTAATAAGACATGTGTACAAAATATTTATTGGATAAATATTTTATGGTAAAAAATAATGATATAGATTATTCTAGATTTGTTGTAAAATATTCTAGGAATATCTTTTATTTATTGGATTTATTTATTTGTAAAATAAAATCCTTGGAGGATAAGGATTACTCTCCTATATAAAGAGAGTTCTCCCAAGCCTAAAACACAACAAAAATTTCGACTTTCATCTTTTAGAGAGAAGAAGAAAATTTCGGCCAAGGGGTGAGAAAGGAAAATCTTGGAGGTTTTCCGGGTAGCATATCGTGAGGATTCAAGACGAGAATTTCCTTCCACCGGGAGTTGCTTGGATCACACGTGCGGAAGATCGTGGTGCTCTTCACACCATCCTTTGTTCTTCCTACTGCGGTTCTTCTACTTGGATTTTGAGATCCAAGAGGTATGTTCTACAACCCCCTTGTAGAGTAGATCTAGTTATTTTATTATGTGTAAATTATAGATCTAGATCCTTAAATTTCTTCCGTTGCGGATGATATTACTAACAATACCGTCTAACTAGTGACACTTTATTCATGATTTTCCAATTTATCGATTATTTAGAAATCTCTTGTGTAGTCACTACACAACAAAAATTCACCAAATGAATTTTAAAGTCCTAATTTTATCATGATAAAAATTTTGGATCTTAGAATTTTCCAATAATCAAAAATAATAAATAATGAAAAGCAATCACCAACTTATCGGTTCCAAATATCGTCTAGTTAGTGTCCTATCTTTTCACGATTTTCCAAATTTTCGATCATCAAAATCTCATTATGTAGCCACTACATAGTTAAATCCATGAAGGATTTAAGATCCCATATTCAAATTTACCGAATAAATTTTATTTTTTATCATGTGAATTTTATTTTCAAATAAAATTCCGTTTCCTTTAATTAATTTAATTTATTTTTAAACTAAATTAATTATCGTGTTCATACATGTCTAATTAATGTCAATATTAATTTTCTACATGTATGCATATGCTAGAAGTGGAATTCATGAATATGATGCATGTCATGATTATATCACATAAATAATCATCCAAAAAAATAAATGCGAAAAATAAACCACAGAGATGGACCGTTGGTACCCCCGTATCTAATCTATATATAAATAAACCCTAAGCATTAGAATAAAAGTTAATCTACTATATTCTTCAGCCGTTTCAGGTATTTACTTTTCTGCTCTTGTACCTTTATCAAAATTGCTCCAGCTGAGCTGGTAAGAGTCTTTTCTTCCTTCATCACCACCCGAGTTCGAATCCTTGTAGTAGCATCCCCATCCCCCTTTTTTTCATTTCGTATTTTATTTTATTTTTTTCGTTCGTTTTGAACAGAAAATAATTTTTTTTCGTTTCGTATTTTTTTTTTTCATGTTTCGTATTTTATTTTATTTCATTTTATTCGTTTTTTATTATTATTTCGTTTTGAACAGAAAATAAAAAAATCCGAAAAACGGAAGGAAAAAAACTTCCAGAATTAATTTGGCCAAGGGAATTCGAACTCGGGTCTGCAAACCATTGAAACTGTGACTAGACCACTGCGCCGGCGTTCAGATTTGATGAAGAATGCATCCGATTTAAATAAATAGGGATCGACCGATTTAAAATAAATGCATGAAATTAAACTTCAAAATTAAATTACATGATGTCCTATACTCGGGAAAAACGGGTTTACAATAGTTCTAACGGTAAACAGGTACCAACCCCAATCCATCTCGTCAACCAAAACATTCAACCACGCATTTATAAAAGAATAAATAAAAGATGCAATATTTATTCAATTCCACTCCTTATTAATTAATTATGCAATCAAGATCGAAAAATCGCTTTAACCTGGCTCTGATACCACATGCTGGATATACAGAAACCCGAATCCGGATCCGATCCACAATTGGATCGTCAGATCTGATTCATAGCACCGATCGAGACACTCGATCTTGCACAACGGAAGCTACGAATAAATTCGCATGCAATTTTACCACGATTTGATTCACATAAATAATTAATGCAACTATGAGAAGGTTGGAGATTTACCTTATTTAAGAGGAATAGTAAATCACCAGATGGAGAAGCCGCAGTGTTCCGGATTGTATCTCCTAACGACGACTGGTGGACGCCAATCCTCATCGTAGAACCTCCTCGAATATACACAAGAAAAACCCTAGTTTTTCTCCTCTTAATGACTAAGGCAAGAAACAAAATTTTCTTCCTTCATTTGTGAATGTGGCGCAATTTGTTGTGTGCTTTGTGCTAGAAGGAACTCTCTTTATATAGAAAAACAACTAGTCTAGAGAGAGTTATCATTTTCACACCACAATTACTATTCTCATAAGGAAAATATATTTGCTATAAAATAAGAGATAATTCCAAAAAATCAATCTCTTATCTCTTTTCCATTAATAATCTAACAAATAAATAATTAATTACACATGTGACTTATCACATTTGGGGCGCCACTTTTGTCAATAAATTAATAGAAAATGTCTTTTCTATTTTACATATTATTTACCAAATAAATAATATTGCATATTCATTAAATAGACCAACTATATAATTTATTCTCGAGGTTCCATAAAATGAGAAAACACTCGCGTGTTAGGAGCCAACCCGGGGACCATGGACCTATAACCAGTAGCTACAATAAATTGAATAAAATATTCCTCGAACAGAATATTTCTACTCAACTTATTAATTCCGGAATTACGCCACGATAAATCCGAAACTGAACTCTATTGATTATGGATATAACTTATTCTCAGAACGTCGAGTCGAGTCGATAAGTGTCCATTGATATAATAATTATATACAAACTAACCCTCCATAGACTATCCGTAATGAAGCGGGATTATTTCTGTAAACCTTCTTCAATACCTCTTATCTTTATTTACCATTAACCCACTAGTGATCAATTAGTTCATAACCAATACGAACTCCAGCGGATCGATCGGTTTCTAGGATTAACAAATAAGGATTTGTCTTTCTACTTCCCTTGAGGAAGGAATGGATTCCATATCTGTAAAACACACACTTTTCACTCATTCGAATAGTGCACGTTAGGTGTAGTGCCCGAAAGACAATTTGTGTAATTGTTTTTAATGGATGATGAACTTATCTCATCTTAGTTACTTGCTTTGTGCTTGTAAAGTAATACATCACGCAAACCCTAAGTATATCGTATGTAACCACTTAACTCGGTGTATGGATTACACGCGAGGATTGAGTTAGTGGAGATATGCTTAAAGCTGTTAGTCCGTGGTGAACTTAATCGAGTTTAGGGTCTCTTGATTAAAACACCAATAATGCGCCCGAACACCTTAGGGTGTGATAGTCTTATCAGGTATCGGTAGAGGGTACCTACGTGGGGCATTTATTTATGATGGCATTCATATAGATTTGGACCGATTTAATATGAATTTCTCGATATAATTCCGTAATCGAGGAATCTTATTAAATCATTAGATGATCATACATGGATCAACCTTAATCCGAGGTGATCACGAGGTTTGCTTGTCTCGGGTAGTGTTTGATGTGTTAGTTACGGTTCACTTGAATATGTGTTCCAAGCCACTTCTCATTGGCACTATCTCTCGATGAGTGAGTAGTTCGATTTTCATAGACATGGAATCCATTCCTTCCTCGGGAAGTAGAGACGATCCCTTATTTGTTAGCCTTAAGAAAGTGATCGATCCGGGAGTTCGCATTTGACTAATTAGCTACTAGTCGGATATGCATACTAATTAATCATTAGGGGTTAATGGTAAATAAGGATAAGATATTCGAAGTCGGGTTCACGGAGACTTCCCACTCGAGAATGGGGACGATTATGGAGGGTTAATCCGTATGTAGTGATTATATCAATGGACGCTTATTCACTCTATGGGTTGAGTATAAGTATACATCTATAATCGGTAGAGTTCGGGCCGGGTTTATGGTGGCGTAATCCCGAATTAATAATTAATGTACTTATTACATTCAATGAATAATTAATTATTGGAGCTACTGGTTATAGTCCATGGTCCCCGATGTGGCTTCTATAATTCGAATGATATTCTTGTATTTCTTTGTAAGACACACGAGTTTGACAAGTTAGGCGGCTCGCTGGAGAAAATTGACAAGTCAAAACTCCGATCCAACCGTCCATATTGAAGCTCGAGGTGTGAAGAACAGATATGGAAAGTTTCGTCATGATCCGGGTTCGTTTGGTTTCACGATCATCGAATAATTTGAACTTCTGCAGATTATGTTAGAAAGAAGTAAACCCTAGTTAGGGTTTTGGTTATTTATTTTCTAATAGATTAGATACGGGGGTGCCAACGGTCCGTCTCGGTGTTTATTTTCCGCACTAGTATACATGTTTAGATTGTATGTGTAGAACCGGAAAATTGCCATGACATGCATCATATCATGAATTCCACTCCATATGCATACATGTAGAAATTAATTCGAGGAATTAGTTAGGCATGTATAAAACACGCAATTAGTTTTAATTAATTGTTTGATATTAATTAGAAAATAATTAGGGTAAAACCGAGGATCACGGGTTTTTCAATCGTCGAGGTTGGGTGATGGATTAGGTGAATCCTCTGCGAAAACATAGGGAGTAAAATCCGAAACCTCGTGGTTAAGGTGTTGGATTCTCGGTGAATTCCACCTTACCAGAGCGAGATTACGTTTTTGTTCCGTAGTGTCTACGTGAAAGTTTGATGTTTAAGGATTGGATAATCACGGGCAAACATGGTTGAAAGTGGTTTAACCACGGTTGGGTGGTCAACGAGTAGCTACGGCTCAATCGACTTCACCCTCACGTGTGGCGTTTGCACGGGGTCCGCAAAGGCGAGCCATCCGAAGAGCCACTACGGCTCAGCGGAGCTCCCAGTCTTGACCCGTTCGGCGGCCACATATGTTCCAACGATTAGGTCGGGTGGGCTAGCCCACATAACCGACACCATTCGGCCTGTGATTTATTGTTCCTTAATGTAACATCAAGTCCAAAAGCGTGATCGAGAAACCCACCACTTTTTCAAAATATTGAGTGGAGCGGGAGAGGCAACGGCCGACCCCACGGCCTCTCTTGTTGACTCAAGCACCGTGAGAGAATGGTGACGCCTCGTGCCGGCTTTGATTTCGCCCCTAAGGAAGGCCTTCACCGCTATCAAAATTCAAGGCTTGGTCTCCGAAAGGATAGGATTTTGGGTACTCGCCGGTCACCGACCGACCCTAAGGCGGCACACTCGGGGTCTACCTAAAAATCGAGACAGTGAGGTCACACTCATAAAGGGGTATTTTTGGTAGTACCTTGGATGAAAAAGGAAAGGTGATTGACGATCACAAATGAGATGTTCGATTCTCAATCGATCTTCAATATTAATCAAAACCTCTTTGACCTACCCTAAGGCGGCATTGAGGCATTAGATTAAATCCTTGGAGCGGTAGGATAGACTATAAGTACTTAGTTTATGTTCCTAAAATTTATTAGTAGTGTATGATTTGGATTTATTTTTCTGTCAATTTTATTTACAACTATTATACATATCTCTCAGGGTGCTAGATCGCTAGTGTAAAATTGACTAGTAATGACTTCGTTAAAAAGTGGTAAGTAACTAGAACGTTGTACTTATTGATCTTACATGCGATTAATTTTTGGAAGAGATATTTCTCTTGAGCCTTCAAGACTTAAGTGGCGTAAATAAGTATGTCATCGCTTTGTCACTCGTGTTGAGCGAGAGACAACCATAGTTAGTTTGAAAGATGATTGGGACGATAAAATTCTTCTAGTGAATTTTAATTGTGTAGTGTCTACACGAGAAATTTTCTAATAGAAAATTAGAGAATCATAAATTAAAGTGTCATTTAGTTAGGCGGTATTTGGAACCGATAAACTAGTGGGAGCTTTAATCTTATGTTGTTTTTCTAATTTATTAGAAAATTAGTCCCACTGGTAACACTTTCATTAGACATCCCTGATTGACCAAGTAGTGTCTACTCAAACGAATCGCTAGTTCAAGACTATTTCCTTTTAAGGAAAGTCAAGAATGGGAAAGAATGTCTACAAGTGTTAATCATCTAAACTAATCGGTGGTGAACTTAATTAGTGGAGATATGCTTAAACTGTTAGTCCGTGGTGAACTTAATCAGAGTTTAGGGTCTCTTGATTAAAACACCAATAATACGCCCACAACACCTTAGGGTGTGATAGTCTTATCCGGACTGTCGGTAGAGGGTACCTACGTGGGGCATTTATATATGATGGCATTCATATAGGACTGGACCGATTTAATATGAATTTCTCGATATAATTCCGTAATCGAGGAATCTTATTAAATCATTAGATGATCATATATGGATCAACCTTAATCTGAGGTGATCACGGTGTCTTTGCTTGTCTCGGGGTAGTGTTTGATGTGTTAGTTACGGTTCACTTGAATATGTGTTCCAAGCCACTTCTCATTGGCACTATCTCACGATGAGTGAGTAGTTCGATTTTCATAGACATGGAATCCATTCCTTCCTGCGGGAAGTAGAGAACGATCCCTTATTTGTTAGCCCTAAGAAAGTGATCGATCCGGGAGTTCGCATTTGAATAATTAGCTACTAGTCGGATATGCATACTAATTGATCATCAGGGGTTAATGGTAAATAAGGATAAGATATTCTGAAGTCGGGTTCACGGAGACTTCCCTCTCGAATGGGCGATCTATGGAGGTTAATCCGTATGTAGTGATTATATCAATGGACGTTTATTCACTCTACATGGGTTGAGTATAAGTATACATCTATAATCGGTAGAGTTCGATTTCGGGTTTATGGTGGTGTAATCCCGGAATTAATAATTAATGTACTTATTCTCGTTCAATAAATAATTAATTATTGGAGCTACACGGTTATAGGTCCATGGTCCCCGATGCGCTTCTATAATTCGGAATGATATTCTTGTTATTTGGGCCTCATTGATAATTAATTGGTAAATTTAATTAATTGATATGCATGGATATTATTTAGTTGAATTTAAATAATATAATACATGAAAAAGGCATTTTACATGGGCGCAGTGGGCTTAGTGTGGCGCCAATATGTCTTGGATTTTCCAAGAAATTAGTTTTCTTGGATAATGACATATTGTGTAATTAGTTATTTATTTGTTAAATAATTAATTGAATAAATAAAAGAAAATAATTTATTTATTATTTATCTCTTAACTATAAGGATAATTATATTTTCTTATTATAAGATTATAATTATCTCTTATTTTTATTGGATAATAATAATTAGAATTATCTTTTTTATTTTGTTAAACCGATTGGGTATAGGTTTCTCTCTTGGATTTTATACATAAAAGAAAGTTTAGAAGCGCAGGGGAAGAGAAGGCCACGAAATTCATAGATAAAAAAGGCTAAGGAGTTTGATCCTTAGCCCTCCTTGATTGGAGAAAAACTTAGGTTTTTTTGTTTACATATCAAGGAGGTTCCAATTTCAAGAATCGGTGTCCACCAACCACCGTTTGGAGAACACATTGGAAGATCAAGGCTTCTCATCCTAAGATTAAAGCTTTTCTTCTTACTATTGGTAAGATAAACTTAACCCCTTGTAGTAGTTTAAGTCCTTTAACTATGTATTGTGATGTATAAGTCGTGATACATCCGTTGTGCGTAGATCTAACTCGTTTAGATCTAAGATCCTACATCTTTCAGTGCCAACATGAAAGTGATTCGGACCGCGCCTCTTAGCGATCCTTAACGAACACATCAAACCCTATCCAGAAACATGTAGGAGTCTTTAATTAATTCATGATTAAGGTTAATCCATATATGATCATCTTGTGATTTAATAAGATTTTCAATCACGGAATTATATGAGAAATGCAGATTAAATCGGTCCAGTCCTATATGTCTCTCATCATATATAAATGCCCCACTTAGACAACCAATGTCGACGGTCCGGATAAGACAGTCACACCATAAAGTGTTCCGGGCGCATTAATGGTGGTTTAATCAATAGACCCCATACTTTGATTAAGTTCACCACGGTCTAATAGTTCAAGTGTATCACCATAAACTTAATCCTCATGTGTGACACACACTAAGTTATATGGCTACATATGATATGACTTGGGGTTTTCAGTAATGTATTACTTACAACACGAAGCAAGTAATAAGATGAAAATAAATCTGCCATTTATTAATTCTAAAAACAATTACATAAATTATCTTTCGGGCGCTACTTCCAACAGTAACTTGGTTGATCTTCTCCAAGTGTGAATTAACGGTTACATCAGTCTTCTTCCAGTAGTCTAAATATCCTGATATGTTGGATATAAGGCCATTATATTCTCCTTTTTGAGTGTGTAGGCAATCCAAAGTTAGACACTTAGAACACACCAATAAGATCATTGGTTATAAGGACAAAATATCACTTATTGGACTAAATTACCCAGTATCCTCATACAGTTGGAGAAAAAGAAAAAACTGAATCTGTGAACAAACAAAACAAAGTAGCGTCCTCCCAAATTGAATTTCCTGGGTTCTTCCTCGTCGTCCTCATTAAGTTATGGCTCCGAAATCCGTCGCCCTTTCTGTGTGTTGTTCTTCAAATAATCTTCTTCAATTCAACTTTGCAATTTGACGGAATGTCTTCCACTTTTGCTCTTAAAAGGTTCGCCGATTGCTACTCTTCGAGCTCTCTCCGGCCGCTGCGTCCGGCAATGCCGATTGTCTCTTCACGGATGTTGAGCACTACTCTGCGGCGTTTGGAGGATTATGCACCTCTGAACGGTACAAATCATACTTTTAATCTTCAATCAACTTCGTTTCGGTCTCGTTTTTTTTTTTATTTTATTTTTTTTATAATGTTTTTATTGTTTTTTCCATTTAAAGTCAATTTTCAAGCTGTTTCCCGACGCGCACTGTTTGAAATAAGAGTGTTTATAACAATTTTGTGGAATAATTGCCACTGATTTACCGAAGTGATTGGTAGAAATCATACTTTAGTCTTCAGTCTACTTTGTTTTTGTCTCTTTTTTTTTGATTTTTCCATTTTAAGTCATGTTCAAGCTGTTTCCGGATTAATATTGTATTCCGACGTTGTTTGAAATCAGAATAATAACAATTTTTGTTCAATAATTTCAAGTGATTTAATCTTAGTTTAATCTTAGTTTAGTGAAATGAACGGTAGAAATCATAGTTTAATCTTCAATAAACTTCCTTTTTGTCTCCTTTTTATGTTTTCATTGCACCTTTTTTTCCTCCATTTAAAGTCATTTTCAAGCTGTTTCCGGAATAACAGAGTATTCCAATGCTGCTTGAAATCTGATTGTTTATTAAAATTTTGTTCAATAATGTCCAGTGATTTACTGAAATTAGGTAGATTAACATGAAATCAGACTGTTAATGACCAATTTTGTTCAAAATTTTCCAGTGTTTTACTCGATTAAAAGCACTTCGAATTGTTGATTAATCGTCAGAGATGGCTTAGAACCAAAAGTTCATCATCTAATCGATCTTTCCGTTCGAATACTCTATCCGAGAGTTATCAGTATTTATCCAATTTGTTCCTATCTAACGGAACGCTATTGGATCAAATGACAAGGTAGACTATTAGCATTCATGAAGATTAATTCTAAGCTTTTGTATGATATATAGATGTGTTCTCTCCGACCATATCAGAGACAGATGTTGGCGTGGTGATCCGTCTGCCTCTTCCAGGATTTGCTAAAGAGGATGTGAAGGTGTTGGACATATTTTAGTTTTAATGATGAGTGCTTAACTAGCTGTTAAAGGGAAAAGGCAAAAAGATGTCTAGAATGAATGTATAGGTTTACTAGAGTTTGATCTTTGTATAGGTTTAATCAAACAAACACTGTAAAGAGGTCAGTTGACTTGTTCAGCAGACCTGTCTAGGTTAGGTGTTTAGTAGAGTGTCAGGACTCCGCCAAGGCGAAGGTGAGGTTCAAACTCAGTAATGAAGGCTAAGGGTTCAAACTTAGTAATGAAGTTTTGAAAGCCAAGGATATGAGATCAGAATTTAGGTAAGTCTGTGATGGACTAAACTGATCACATATACCTTGTATTGAAGGTCCAAGTTCCATATAAAGAAATGTGATGATTGGGACTTAGTTATACTTAAAATGGTGTACTCTAACTTTACAATCAAAAGTTAGATGAGAAGCAATCAGCTGAGTGTTCACCAAGAACACAACAGACCATAAGTCAGCTGACCAAATATATACATCAGCTGACTCATGAACCAGACATCTGCTGAGTACATACACATCAGTTTAATCCGTTTCAAGAATTATTTTTGGAAGATTAACTGGATAAGGATGAATATCAAGCATTGGATTAGTCAGTTAATCAATGGTGGAGATTGAAAGAACGTTGTAAGGATTTCAGAGCCAAATCAAGATGGAAATAAACCATTGGTTGACAGTCTGTCGGTCAGAAAGACAATGACATACTGACAGAGAAGTACAACAGAGGGAATTTCGAGGAATAATCAGAAAATCCTATAACGGTCAGATTTGAAATTCAAATTCCAGCATAGGATTTTCACCTATAAATAGAGGACCCCTGGAATCAAATCAAACACCGAACTTACTAGCAATCAAGAGCATTACACCATGCTAAACTGAGCATTTATATTGATCCAGAATTTTCTTCAAGTGTTATTGCATTCATGTATCATTTAGTATCTACACTTGGAGATCTTAAGCTGCTTATCTTATCATCCTGATCAAAAAGCTTGCTGAAGCAGAATCACTTTCTTGATTCAACCCATTCTTTTCAAGAAGAAACCTGAAAACAGAGAAGCACTGATGAGTGTCAAGAACTGTTGTTTTTGTGGTGGAGCCGGTGAAGAGGCAATCCTACCCTTCAAGGGCCAGTGGAGTACTTAAGAGCAGCAATCCTACATGTTCTTAGTATTCAGTTTGTGAAGTGTTGGTCCCTTGAAAATGCTTTGGTTAAGTTTAGAGGGGTGTGAATAAACTTAACACTTAAAACTTTTTGGAGTTGACAAACTCAGCAAGGTCATTGGTCTACTGACTATTGAAGCACTTTAGTTTGTTGCAGCGGAATATATTAAATTAAGCATTATTACTTGTTGTTTCAAATATGATACTAAGTATTGGATACTCCACTGGCGGATCCAGGAATTTATTCCAGTGGTGTCACCGGAGTCTAAAACTACATCTTTTATCCAAAAAAAAATTTCAGTGGGGTCACCAGAGTCTAAAACATCAATTTTTATCGGCAAAACAACACTTTTTAACAACAAAACTACATAATTTTAATACTAATTTTTTTTTTTAAAATTCAGTGGGGTCACGTGACCCCCCCTGGGTCACGTGGATCCGCCCCTGGGATACTCAGTAGTGCATGTAATGTGATTCAGTTGCTAGTTTCAGTAGGTTAATGTGATCAGTATGCTTATAAACTAAAATGCAGAAAGTAAATACAGTAAAGTAAAGTAGGTAAGATTTATAGTGGTTCCGGGTGGTGTAATCCTGTCAGTCCACTCTTCTCCTGTGATGTTGGAGGAAATTCACTAGAGATTCTTGAGGTTGCTGTTACAAAAATCCCTACATTGTTTGTCCTTTACCAATGACTATGGTTTCATAAACTGAACTCTTGAAACAGGTAGGATTGCTGCTCCAACGTATTCCACTGGTCTTTTAAGGGTAGGATTGCCTCTTCACCAGCTCCACCACAAACAACAGTTCTTGACACTTCCAAAAGTGCTTCTCTGTCTTCAGCAAACTTCTTTGAAAAAGAAGGGTTGAATCAAGTAAGTGATTCAAATTTTCAAAGACCTTTGATCGGATGAAATGATCAGTAGCTTGAGGTCTTCAAGTGTGTATACTTGATGTAACTTGATAGCAGGTTACACTTGAAGATAATTCTTGATCAGCAAATTTAAGCTCAGTTTATGTCAGCAGGGTATTTTCTTGCTGAAACACTTGATTGCTTCGTATGAATTCTAATGTGGTTCATCAGCTTCAATCTGATTCAAGAGTCCCTTATTTATAGGTGTGAATCCCGTGACTTGTGTTTGAATTTCAAATTTAGCCGTTTTTGACTTGTCTCCATCTTGACTTTTCTTTTTACCTACGCTTTCATAAGATCTTGGCGAGTGTCGATCGCCTTTTGAATGATTTCAGATTTGCCCATCCTTTGACTTCTAACCATTGGATAAAGGTCTGAATCTTTCCAACGTTCCTTGTTGGAAATATTATTTGTGTTTTGATGATGATTCGTCACGTAATTAGACAAATCACTTACAACCCATGATGATGAAGTCGTAACTAACTGTTATAGTGCTTAATGAAAGAAGAAGCAATAAATGGTCTAGAGATAAATGTATAAGTTCTATCTAGAGTCTGAACTTTGAATAGGTTGTTTCAGACAAGCATTGTAATATAATAGGAACTAGGCGAACAGCTGAGTCACAACAAGAAAACTGATTTATAGCAAGAAAATTGAATATGCACATAAAGAACTGAGGGTTCAAACTCAGTTATGCAAGAACTGAAAAAGATAAGTTCGCTGAGGGACACAGACTCGGTTGGCTTATCTAGAAGACTAAAGAATCGAGGACACGATTCTCGATTGTGAAGATCAAGAATGGCAAACTCGGTTAGAAAGTCGATTAAGTCGTGACTATAAGTCAGGATTCAGGCAAGTCTGTGGTGACTTGAAACTGAGTTATAGATCATGTAAAACTGAATAATCTTAAGGACAAAGATTATCAGTTACCAGGAAAGAAGAAACTGAATGGTGTACTCTGACTTAGTCAATTAAAGTCAGATGTTAAGGTACTCAGTTTTGAAGAAGAGTAGAAAACTGAGTTAAGGCCTTGTTGAATTTAAACTGACAATACGACAAAAGATCGTACATGTGAACGTTGGCTAAACGACAAGTGTAACGGCTACAAGAGCTAGTGACCATTACATCACCCCTATAAATACACAAGAGAATCACTTGAAGGAGCAGAGAGAGAGAGAGGAGGATCAGAAAAAGAGCTTTACAAGCATATATTCAAAGATCCAAATCCAGATCCACAAAATCAGATTATATATATCTAGAAAAAGGGAAGCCAACGGAATTGCCTTGAAGACCTCAAAGGAAGATCCAGTAACCCATTGAAGGGGAAAGAAGACATCTTGGAGCTACAAAGCCAGATCCAGAAGAATCAGACAGCTCACTGAATTAATCCTTGATTAATTCTAAACCTAACATTTGTGAAAAAGGGTTGGCTGTGCATAGTTTGAAGAGAGCAATTCTACCTTTCTTCATACGGTTGCAACTTGGTTGCCACAGCTGTTGGTGCAGTCTGCAGACTGTGTGTTGGTGTTAGTGGTGAGCTGGTGAAGGAGCAATTCCACCTCCGAAAGATCAGTGTGCAGAATGAATGGAGCAATCTTACCTTTCTTCATTATGTGTAGACAGTGAAACTAGGGTGTCGTGAAGGACTGTCATAGTGCTAGGATTTTGTAACGGTTATCTCAAGATTCTAGTGTTACCTCCTACACCACAGGAGAAGGGGAGACGTACGGGATTACACCACCCGAAACTTCCATAAACAAATCTTGTGTTAATTTACTTTATGCATTTGTGTTTGTTTTATTTATTGCATTATCACTCAGCAAACACGAGACACTGAGTCAGCACAGAACTGATACATAGAAGGTCTAGATTTCTATTCACACATTCATTGCACTAAAGGCTATTATTTATCCGCTGCCAGTTAACAAGACTGAATATAAGTCAGCATTGACTTATACTCAGTTGAGCTAACTGAACTCCGCACAAGTTAAGGGATAGGAACAAAACTGAACTGGAGATCAATTTGAGTTTCGGAGAAACTCAGTTCCTGGGGCTTTTCCAGCTCAGGATAAGTTTTTGGTGACAAGTTTATTCACCCCCCTCTAAACTTGTGTTAGCCTTTCCAAAGGACCAACAATTGGTATCGGAGCGATTCCTTCTTTTGAAGGTGATCCAAATCGTTTACCGCTTCAAGGTTCAGTTGTTTCTGATACCAACAATTGGTATCAGAGCTGTTACTTTGATCAAAGAAACCAGTTGTTGAAGACCCTTCACTGTGTCAGTTGTAAAACACTTAGTTTCAATGTCTACATCTAGAGTTAGAAGTTGGCTTACTCACCCCCTGACTAATTGCTTGCAAAATGTATCTGATTTTCGAGGATCAAATGTTTGAAAGGTTGAGCATCGACAAATTTACATACAAATCCAGAACCTCAACTCCGTGATGATGTGGATACAAACTTCAATGTTCATATTAACTAATCCAGAGGAGTTCCATCACTAAGAGACCTCTCTAAAGAAGAAGGAAATGAGTTGTTGCAAGTGGTTGTTGATATAGAAGATTCATCACAGCAACAAAAGAGTGTACATTCGAATCCTAAAAATGCATCAAATCATCAAGGAAAGGTACATTCTTCAAATCAGTTATCATTTCTTGAACTCTCGATCGAGAAACTCTGATCTTGTCAAGTTAACTGAAAAACATACGTTGGAACTAAAATTAAAAGACAGAGAACTTGACAAAGCAAAAGATTGGAATGAGTTTCTTGAAACTGAGGTGTCAAATCTAGCTGAAAGATTAATGTCTAGTAAATTTGACAAAAGCAATGATAATCCCCCACCCCTACCTAGTCTTGAGACTTTAAAAAGTATAAACTTTAGAAATCAAGATACTGGAAGACCTAGTAGATTACACAAAGAAAATAAAAATGTTAAATCTAAAAGAATCCTTGTGAAATCAACTAAGGTTGAGCGAAATGGTTTATCTAGAAAAGAGTTGAGAAGGTTTAATTCTCTCAACAAAGAAACTTAAAGTAATACTTCAGTAACTAACTCAGCCGGACCCAAAAAGATATGGGTACCGAAGAAAACTTAAACTGTTTTGCAGGAAAAGTCAGTTTACATAATCTTCAGAAAAACACTGATGAATTTTTGAGCAATGGATATGCGTTGATCAGAGACAGTCATTGGAATAAAACTGCAGCTGGAGGATGTTCTAAGAAAGATGACAATGACGACGATGATGATGATTCACCAGGAGACCCTAATTTGCAAAGAGGAACTCTCGCATCAATTCAAGAAACGAAAATTGGAGATGATAAGAAAGCTGATGATGAAGATATCTCTGAAGAAAGTAGTGAAGATTCGGACTCGAAACTCATCGTAATCTGAAAATGAAGAAAATAAAGGTTATCGATCCCAATGGCTATCAGTCCCAAATGACCAAATCATGCACGAGAGATAGCAAAAGCTGAGGCTGATAAAGTTGGTGAAGAATCTGATGATGATTTCAATGTTGAAATATCACCAGTCAGAGAAATCGATCAGTCAAAACTCGAAGAAATAAGGAAACAATCTGCGGAGAGGAGGAAGTCTGTGGAATATAAAGAGGAACTTAAGAAGGTTGTTCCTACTCCTATCAAAGACACAAAAGTGACTGAAGATGGAGCAGATAAAACTGAAGTGCAAAAAGCTGAAACTGGAAAAGACATTCCTACACAAGTTGATATTATTAAGTTTTATCATAATGAACTGATCCGCATTCAGAAAGATGATATCAGTTTATTTGGGAAAGTGATAAAGTCCTTGGAAGAAAGCAAGACTGAGAGGACTAACATGGAAAAGAGATTGGATAATGTCAAAAGCGATTGTCATGTTTCATTGATTGAAATTCGCAAAACAACCATTGAGAATGATTCAAGGAAAGCTCAAACTACAGAGAGATGGTAAGGCATTCTCAATAACTTGGTTGACAGAATGGTTTTAATGGAAAATGGAATGAAGGAGTCAGTTGTAGCTCAGACCATATTGGCATCAAACCAGCAACATCTCAACTCCTACATCAAGAGCTTGATCGATAAGAATGATGTCAACAAGGGGAAAAGTTTAAATATGTTAAAAGTCAATGCGTTAGATATGCCAAAAGTTCTGGAGAACATTGATGATAAACTGATCGAAATGAAGAAAGCTAGATGAGATGTTACATATGAGGAAATGGAGCTAATTGCAAAATTTGCTGAACCAACTGAGAAAAGACTTGGTCTAGATTCTCTCATTTATAATTTTTTCAAAGACATGCCTTTGAGAGCAGGGGAATCAAGAGAACAATCCTTCTCAACTTTTCTGAGTATGCAAAAGGTTATCATGCATTTCTGGCACAAACTGAGCAAATGGGAGAGAAATGGCACTTTGGAGAAAGTATCAGAAAAAGTTGAGAAAGAGGAACCTGAGTTTGTAATGGAACTACTGAAAACTGGCACAAGAGAAAAATTGAGACAAATTGTGTTTGTATTTGTTGTACTCTTCAAGAGCAAAATTTTCAGTAAACACAATATGTCTAACTCGTGGAACATTTATGCAAATATTCATGGAATTGAAAGCACCGCAACTAATGAAGCCATGAAGAAGTATGATGAAGATTTTGATAAACTCAGTTTAGCTGAAGTGAAAGGAAAAGGAGCTGACACTTAGTTTCTTTCCATGTATTGTATTTTAATACTCTGTATTATAACTCAGTCTCTTCAATAATATATCAGTTTCTCAGTTCATCTTATTTTTGTTTATTTTGTTTTTATCTTTTTGCATTGCTTTTAGGGAGGGTATTGACATCATCAAAAAGAGGGAAATTGTTGGAAATAAAATCTATGTTTTGATGATGATTCATCACTTATTCTGTTATTGTTTTTAGACCCCATTGATGAAGTGTCATAACTAGCTGTTATAGTGCAAAGCAAAAAGATGTCTAGAAATTAATGTATAGGATTTAATAGAGTCTAATATTTGTATAAGTTAATCAGACAAGCACTGTAATAGTTCTAGCTTAGAACTGAGAAATTGGTTAATTAACTGAAGAAAACTGAGATCCTATAGAGATACTAGAAAACTGACATAAGAGCACACCTACAAAAACTTAAGAAGTTAAGTTCGCTGAGGAACACAGACTCGGTTGACTTATCTAGAACTGAAGGCTGAGGTATCAGACTTAGTTACAGAAGACTAAAGAACTGAGGGTTCAAACTCAGTTTATGAAGACCTAAGTCGAGACTGTAAAGTTAGACTTCAGGCAAGATTGTGATGACCTGAAATGACTTTATGGATCTTGTATCAAGGCCTAAGAATCATAAGGACAGTGATATCTTAGATGATCAATTGAATGGTGTACTCTGATTTAGTCAATTGTAATCAGATGAAGGATATAGTACTGAGATTTTGAAGAAGAGTAAAAACTTAGTTAATACTCTTAAAAACTTGAAACAGACTACGTCATGTTTAAATCAGTTTTTAACTGAAGATAAGAAAAACTGAAGATAAATCAGACCGTTATAAGATAAGCAATCTTATTGGGTATGCAGAAATGTCAGGAAGGACACTGACACACAAAAGAATAGCACGACCACTAACGGCTATAAGGATTCAAATTCAAATGATCTAACCGTTAGAGAAACCTCTATAAATAGATCTCTTCTACAACAAGAAGAGATGCGGAATTCTTAGAATTAATCTTATCAAGAAAGTTTATACTAAGGGGAAAAGCAATTAATAGAATTCCTGCTAAGCACTTAATTGCATGATCAAGAAATATCTTCAAGTGATCATAAAGCATTCAAAGAATGATCAAGATTAATCATTTGAAGAAATACTGAGCTGTGCATAACTTATTTATCTAGAAAAGAAAGCTCAAATCACAAGTTGAATCATAGTCATTGATTCAACTCTCAACTTTGATTTTATCAAAGATTTTGGACTGTGAAACACAAAGAAGTTATGAAGGACAGTTGAGCTGCAGTCAGGAAGATTGTGTTTGTGATGAGTTGGTGAAGGGGCAATTCAACCCTTTAAGGACCAGTGTAGCAAGCTTGTTCAAACAGCAATCCAACCTGTTGAAGACTGAAGCTGGAAGATTGTGAAGCTAGGGATTAGTGAAGGACAATCAAGTGTCTAGAATTTACTTTGTGTCTTGTAACTGTAAACCTCAAGAACATAGTGGATTTGGCCTCCGCATCACATGACAAGAAAGGACTGACAGGATTACGCCACCTAGAACCTCTATAATTCTTGTCTATTTACCTTACGCTTTTATTTAGTGCATCATAGTTATATTCATCCAGTTCACATACTCAGCAAACATCAGAAACTGAGTCAGCACATTAACTAGTACCTCATATTTTACAATGACTTAATTTAATCCGCTGCCGGTTAACTCAGTTAAGGATAAGTCAGTTTTGACTTATACTCAGCTAAGTTAGCTTAACTCTGCACAAGTTTAAGTTGAACTTAATCTAGTTTAAGATTCAATTTTCTGTTAGGTTTTTGGTGACAAGTTTATTCACCCCCCACCTCTAAACTTGTGTTAGCTTTTCCAAGGGACCAAAAACTACCAAAACAAGAAAGTGCAAAAACACAATCATAACACACAAATTAGAAACTAAAAGCAGGGAGAGTTGCTACAGGAACTCAAAAAATCAAGTATAGGAGCCATGCCAATGGAAAGTGACAAAAAAAACCAACTCTCAAACAATAAAATCAAGTGTCACTACATAAAAGATAAATTGTCATTCAAAATAAGACATACCATTCTCTCTGTCCTTCCCAGTTGCACTCAACAAATGGCTAGTCTGATCAAACTTCAAATGAGCCCCATCCAGAAAGAGCGTTGGTCGATAATGCTTAAACCCACGAATACAAGCATCAAACGAAATAAACATCCGTTGAAAATAACGAGATTCGGGATGCACCTCTAAAATTGCAACAGAACCAGGATTCGTTTCACGCACACTATTAACATAACCATGTAAACTTTTGATGACATTTTAACATCACCATATAACAAATCCCTAGCTTTGTTAACAGCAGACCAAGCAACAGCATAAGAAACTGCACGCCCATGATCAGTACCGGACAAAAGTCACAAATCTAATGCAGAGAAACTTTACTCTTCACGAACCTTACGAAGAACAACCTTCGAAAGAAGATCAGAAGTCATACAACGAACTCACCTAAAAGATCTCGAAGACGTACCACAAGTTTGAACATTGCACAATTTAGTTACCTAAAAGAATCCACTTGATTTCTATTTTGAAGCACGCATATAACAACCATATTTTGCTTCATTCATCTTAGCACAAACAACATAAATCCTACAACTATCATTCTTCTTGTACACATACTTAAAACGAGTTTGTATAGACAACTTTTGAAGGCACTCCCTAAAATCATCAGCACCACCAACAAACAGTTGACCTTCTTTGGTTACTATTTTGTCCCAACCAAAAGTCCACACATTACTATCAGTCGAAGATGAAATCAGAGAAACCTCATCATCAATAACATCCCCGGCTCCAACAAAACTACCACCATTGTAAGAAGATGAAGAACCAACAACACCATTCCCTACAACATCCACTTTAACACGCTTAGCACTGTAAGATTCCACAACGGAAATCATGGCCTTCACATCATCATCGGAATATAACAGCCATATGGGATCATTAGGCAACACATAATACAAACTGATACACGTATCCTTCAAATCCGGCCACCGATTTGAAACTCTATCATGAATAGACTTTAACGTAGTATCAGTTGTCGCTGTGACAACACACATCTCATTCTTATAGGTGCACATAAGATTCAACATTGTGAAGACAATATAAACCTGCAGCAAAAAAAAGAGTATGTCGCTGCAAGGGAGAAGGATGTCACTGCACTGACTACATCACATGAATACGCATTCCAAATAAAATCAAACTTCATTCAGTCCAATAATTATTCAATATCATTCTGATATCTCAATACATTAGATCAATATTGAATAAAATTACCTAAAAATAACAAAGTGCCAAAAAAAAAGGTATATGTCAATACATATAAGTCAATGTCACTGCATAACAAATGAATGTCACTGCATAACAGATGAATGTCACTACATACACTACATCGGATAAGTAGTCATTAAAACTGAAATTCCACTACACTGACTACAACATTCATTCAACAACATTGAAATATATCACTGTCTATCCTCAATACAGAATAAATCACAAAAAACATAACAGAAACATCACAGTAGCTCAAATAACTCTGTTTACATTTCAATCAAAATTCATTTACACAATATTCACAAAATTACAAACAGAAATATCAAATTCACATAAAAGGAACACATATACTAATTCTAACTGAAAATACACTTCATATGTTACAAAAATCATTAAAAAAGAACACATGTAACACTAAAAAAATACTGACTGCTACTAGAAGTCACTGCATCAGAACATTATGTAATGTCATACAATCCGAATCAGAAAAACAACAATACTGACTCACTGAATAAACTCAGAAAAGAAGAAACACAAATTCAAACAAGCAGCAAAATCATTCAAACTCAAATGCCACTTAAAATAGCTCCAGTCAGAATGTAGAAACAAAATCACCAATACACAAGAGTAATAAACAAATCTCGAAAAGCACAAGATAAATATGAAAAACTAAGATCCGAATGTAGAAACAAAACAATCAGTGGAGAAATATGCATAACTAAATAAGATTAATAACAAAATCTCAAAAATTACCAAAATAATTGAAGCAGAAATGAAAAATGAAGCTGGATGATTTTTGAAGCTCTGAACCACTAATCGGCCGGAAATTGATGAATCCAGAACAAAATACACACAGATGGATGAATATAGACTAAAATGCGGTGAAAAATTCGGATCAATCGCGCAGGAGTTGCTTTACAAAGAAAATTGAAAGCAAAACGAATCCGAAGAATCAAAAGTGCGGATGAGGCGAAGAATCGGCGTTTATTACAATGGAATATACATTGAAGATGATTTATATGTGAACGGAAAAATAGAAAACATAATACTTCCTTATAACTATTGATCTTTTAAACGTGTCCTAAGTGCCTAATTAAGTGTAATATTCCGATTTTCGGGAAAGGGCAGACGTGTCTTTTTGCGAAGACGAAATATTAGGTTCGGTTTCCTTCTATTCGGAGTTAATTATTTTGGGACGTTTTATATATATAATTTCGAGTTTTATATATATATATAATTAAAAGAAAAATTCATTTTTAGTGATCAAGGGCAATTAAGGAAAAGATTGACCCTTTTTAATGTTTAGACCTAGCCTAAAATCGAAATTGATCTAACAATTCCTCCCTTATGCGATTGAGAGAAAGAGAGAAGAGAGGCTAGAAAGTTCTTCACTTTTGCTAAGGAAGGTTGATCGTTTTTAACGGATTCAAGAATTGGACTTCATAAAAGAGCACAACAATTTGGCATTAGTTCGTAGGATTGTAGCAGATTTTCGGAGCGATTTTGATCGATTTTGGGGCTGCAAAAGGTAAGAGAAAGCTTGATCCTATGAATTCCATCATTTGCTATAAGGAATTGATCATGTTTTAAGGCTACTTGGTGTTAGAAATATGAATCTTTGTTTTGGTTAATGACTATAGTCGTTATAGTACGTTTAGATGGGGATTTTGTGTTGTTGTGTTGATTATTTGCTGGTTTTGTGTTGAATTACGATCTGGAAATCGCATGGTGATGAAGTTAGGGTTTAGGTCGAACCAGGTGAACAGCGTCGGTATTCTCGGACGAGCGCCCACTTTAGTTCCATCTTGGACGAAGCGTCTGGTTGTAATGGACGGCGTCGAGGTGCTATTTTACATTCAGGATTGAACCTGTTTTGGGTGGACGGCGTCCACTATTTTGGACGGGCGTCCAGTAAGCTTGAACGGGCGTCCAAGTCTTTAAACGGGCGCCCGATTTCATCTTGCCTCTTTCTATTGTTAATTGTTGTTTAGCCATATATACATGCTTTACTTACTTAAAATCTATAATTATGATATGTTAAACATGGTATAACTTAGACAAGCCTGAATTGAGCTTCGATTCGTTCGCTTAAAACACCGAATGTACTCTTAAAGGGAGTTGAAGTTCGGATCCGTCGGAAGAACATGATAGGCTTGTGCTTTGATGAATTAGCATTCATCAATGTGCGTGTATGTGCTAGGACTTGTCCGTGTCTAGTGGTCTAGGAAGAGAGTAGTATGTGTGAGGAGATTATTTGAAAATACTTAGGTGGCTAGTTAATAACTTAATAAACAACGATGTGACTAGTAAAAGATTAAACAACATGTCTCTCTTGGCTAGGCACCAGGCTAAATCGCGATGCATGTGCTACCTCTGAAGGTAGAAGAACTTCGTGAGGTCAAAAGACCCTAAGCACGGAGGACTCACGAGGTGTGCGTGCTATCGGAGTCTACCTTTCTAGACTTCGTGGGTATTGGTGTGATCCACTCGATATGTTGCAAAGAGTGTTCCCAAGGTAGAAGAACTCAGAGGTCAAAGACCCTAAGTACTGGAGGACTCTTTGAGGGGATGCGGCGTAGTGCCCTTGAGAGTGCGGTTGTAACATAGATAGGTTAAGTTAAACAGATTAGTCACAACGTGTTGATGAGCATGAAGTGAACCCTAGATGGAGTTGGTCTCATTTAATCAACTAATTAAATAAATGTCTATTCGTTATAACTATGATTGTTTTCATAGCTTCTCTTTCTTTCTAAGTACGTTGTACTTACCTCGAATGCATACTTTTCTATGTGTTTGGGGACGAGAAGACGAACAGGTTCTCGAGGAAGAGTTTGACGACGACGTTTGACGCCGCTCGTTGAAGAATCAAGATGTTTCTTTTCTGCTTTTCTTTGGTTGTACTTTCCGTACTTTTGAGGTAGACTACCGTTTTTGACGATTTGTCGTAGTTTGTCTTTTGGGATTTTCGTACTTTTCCAAATGTAATAATTTACATTTCTACCCTTTAGATTTCTTTTCTACTCTTTATTTTTGGGAAAAATTTTATATACCCGAGTTTGCTTCCGTTTTGCCTTCATTTTGATACGACGTAGTAGAGGCTTACGTATAAAATGAATTTATATTTATTTTATACGTGCCGAACGTTTCTTTTCCGGATAAGGACTCGGTGTCCGGGAGCAGTATGCGTATGATTGGTATCAGAGAAAAAGCGTTCTTTAGAATTCCTTTCTTTAAGATAAGTTTCTTTAGATCTTTAGTAACGTCTGGTTTTCTTGATCTTTCAGCATGGTAACGACAAGAAGAGGCGTTCGTGGAGCTGAGAGCTCAGGGGTTAGACAAGGGGCAGAGAGCCCAGTGCCCGTAGTAGCAGGGCGGGTTTGTGAGGCGTAATCCTTCGCCTCGTTTGAGTCTTCGCCACCACCCCATACGACCACGCCTACACCACGGTCTCAACAGGATGTGTCACCGAGGCCGCATCGAATCCGCCACCCGACCACCGCCAAGATATAACTACATTTATGGAGAGCCTGGACAAGCACCTATTCGTGTGTCAACGTAGTAGGCGACATTCCACCGATTAGTGCGCCACCACCAAAGTGACCAATGTATATCCACCACCATCTAGTGCTTATCCTCCGGTGTATCCTCAGGCAGCAGGTCTTTTACCCTCCTCTCAGCAGTCGTGTCCTCACCCACAGCACCCTCTTCACCACGCTTTGACCACCAAAGCAAGGCGTCGGTCATCTACCCTTTGGTTTTCAAATGACCTCAACAAAGATCATTTTATCGTGGGTACTATCCGTATCGAATGAGCCTCAAGTAATCCCACCTTATCCTCAACATCGCCAGATCACCGCATGTATCTTATGGTTACCCTCCGGTTCACCCACACCGTTAGACCGGCCTTTGAGCAAGCACCGGTGGATTGGTATACAAGATTGAGGAGAAATCGAGTTGAGAACTTCTTTGGTAATGTGGAGCATTCTAAAGCGAGAGGAATGGATAAGAGGATTCGAGAAAGCTTGTAGGAACATACATGTTCCCGAGACAGAGATGGCACACACTAGCGATCGATTTTATGTCGGGGAAGCTTGGAAGCATGGATTGATGCCGTTCAAAGCAAAGAACGGTAAGGTAACGGATTGGGAAGGGTTTAAGACGATGTTTTATAATGAGTACTTCCGGTTATTCAAGCAAGATAAAGCAAGTCAATTCCTGAAGCACAAGCAAGGTAATCATCGACGGTGTCCCAAAGACACTAATAAATTCAATGAGTTGGAAGGTTCTATCGGAATTGATGAAAGTGGAAGAGAGAAAGATGGCCTCTATAAGGATGGGTTGGCCTACGAGATTGATCGGGCATGCTAGGATTCACGGCAAGGAATATGGCAGAGTTGATGAATAAAGCCTTGGAAGTCGAGACTTTCGGGAAGAGAGCTACTGAGTGGTTGTCAATAATAAGAGAAATTTGGGACAAGTCAAGGCGGTTATAGGGAGTGCCACAAAGAAGCGCCCAAGAAGACTACGGCTCCTACAAAGCAGCCTAAGGCCCCGAACAGTTGCACCACTTTGCCCCAAGTGCAAATGAGAAATCATACTGAGAGAGTGCAGCAGAGTAGTAACGGTTGTTACGTTTGTAGGTGAGCAAGGACACTTTTCAGAGCGTGTCCAAACAGAGGAAACAAGAGTGGTTCGAGCCAAGGTAGCGGGAGAGCGGCCCGAGCCGACCGGTTCGAGTTTTGCGGCGGATGCTAATTTTGTGGAACCAGAGGATGAGCGTTATTTCGGTACCATGTTTTGTTTCATTCTTTTGTTAAGATATTTTATAGCGTGATTATTCATGTTGTAACTATATTTAAATAAATGAATATGCATCCTAGGTACGATAATGTTAGAAAACTTAGTGGTCAAGGCTTTGTTTGACACGGGAGCGTCAAATACTTTTGTGTCAACCAAGGTAGCTAAGAAGTTGGATTTACCTTTGAGCCTTTAAGAAACACTTTGGAGATAACTACGCCGTTAGGGAAGGTAACAAGGGTAACTAGAATGATACCACAAGTGGAAGTTCGAGTCGGACCTTATCGATGTAAGAGCAACTTTACGATTTTGGACTTTTCGATTTTGATGTAATCCTCGGAATAGATTGGCTATCCGAGAATTATGTACACTTGGATCAGAAAGAGAAGAAAGTGACTTTTAAAGTACCGGGAAATCAGACAAGACGTATCAAGGAATGTATACAAGCCGAGTAAGAAGAAACATCCGATCATATCGGTTAAGGCGTAAGGGCTTGTCGTCGAAGGGTTGTGAGGGCTACTTGTTGTATGCGGTGGACGTGGAACAAGTGAAGCCTAAGTTCGAGGAGACTTATAGTGAGGGAATACCCGAGGTATTTCCGGAAGAGTTACCGGAAACATGCCGGACGAGAGAGATAGAGTTTGAAATTCGGGTTGATACCGGGAGCGGCACCGATCGCTAAAGCACCTTCTGAGAATGGCACCGGCTGAATTAAAGGAGTTGAAAGCTCAACTTAAAGATATGCTTGAAAGGAACATAATTCAGCCCAAGACCTGCATTCCTGGGAGCCCTGTTTTGTTCGTGAAGAAGAAAGATGATGACATGAGAATGTGTATCGACTACTGAGCACCGAACAACCTTACCATCAAGAATAAGTATCCTCTACCAAGAATAGATGACTGTTTAATCGATTTGCCAGGTAAGAAAGTGTTCTCCAAGATTGACACGAGGTCCGGATATCATCAATCGAAGGTTAAAATAGCAGATATACCAAGACGGCTTTCGAAGACGAGATATGGACATTATGAGTTCCTTGTCATGCCTTTTGGACTCACTAATGCTCCATCTGCATTTATGGATTTGATGCAAATGAGTTTTCATGCCGTACTTGGATAAGTTCGTGATAGTGTTCATAGACGATATCCTAGTTTACTCTAAGGACGAGAAAGAACACGAGGAACACTTAAGGATAGTGTTGGACACATCGAAGAAGAATCGGGTTATACGCAAAGTTTTCCAAGTGTGACTTTTGGTTGGATCGAGTGAGTTTCTTGGGTCATGTAATTTCGGAGATGGTATTCAAGTGGATCCAAAGAAAGATCGAGGCGATTGAGAATTGGCCTAAACCTACCACGCTTTGAAGTAAGAAGTTTTCTTGGGTTGGTTGGTTACTACCGGAAGTTCGTACAAGATTTTTGAAGATAGCTACTCCACTCACCAGTGACACGAGAAGAATGTGAAATTTGAATGGACTAATGAGTGTGATAAGGCCTTTCATACCTTGAAGAGTAAGTTGACTACGGCACCGGTGTTAGCGATTCGGAGATTTTTGATAACTATGATGTCTACACGGATGCTTCGGGACGGGGTTTGGGTTGTGTGTTGATGCAAGGAGGAAAAGTGATAGCTTATGCATCTAGGCGATTGAAGGTACATGAGAAGAACTACCCGACACATGATCTCAGAGTTGGCGGCGGTAGTTTTTGCCTTAAAGACTTGGAGGCATTACTTATATGGGGTTAAAGCAAGGATCTTCACCGACCATAAGAGTTTAAAGTATTTCTTCACACAAGAGAACTCGAATATGAGACAGAGGAGATGGTTAGAGTTCGTTAAGGACTATGATTTGGACATTCGGTACCATCCGGTAAAGCGAATGTAGTGGCGGATGCTCCGAGCAGAAACCAGTGTTTGCGACTCCAAAGGTGTTGAGGTAGTGGCGAGAAAGGTTAGATGGGTTGGAAATCGAAGCTTTGATCGATTGAAGACAGATTGGGTTTGTGGCACCGTTGTTAGCAAGGTCGAGTTGATGGATGATATTCGGGAAAGCAAGGCGAAGACCGGTTTTGTTGGATTTGAAGCGTGTTGTTAGGGAGAAGCCTACGGTTGGTTACGTGTTGGATAAGAGTGGAAATCGTGGTATCGGGATCGTCTATGTGTACCCAATGTTGGCGACTTGAGACAAAGAATTATGGAAGAAGCACATAGGATAGCTTTTGCGGTTCATCCGGTGCTACTAAAATGTCTGAGAGACTTAAAGGAAAGATTTTGGTGGCCCTCGATGAAAGTGGAAATAGCCAAGTTTGTGGCGAGTGTGATGTATGTCAAAAGGTAAGGCGGAGCATAGAAGACCGGTGGAATGCTTAAGCCATTGGATATCCCGGAATGGAAATGGGATAAGATCACAATGGACTTCATCACCGGATTACCTAAGACAAGAGGCGGACACGACGCAATTTGGGTAATCGTAAGACAGATTGACCAAATCGCCGGTCGACATGCCATTAAAGAAGATGACGACACTATATCTGGACAATATAGTGAAGCTACACGGAGTTCCAATCTCGATAGTTTGAGCACCGTGATTCGAGGTTTGTAAGTCGGTTTTGGAAGAGCTTGCAAGAAGCCTTCGGGACCAAGTTGGATTTGAGCACGGCTTTTCACCTCGCAGACGGATGGACAACTGAGAGGACCATCCGGACACTCGAGGACATGTTGAGAGCTTGTGTTTTGGAGGTAGGCGGATCATGGGATGATTACCTATCGGTAGCGGAGTTTGCCTACAACAACAGTTTTCATGCAAGTATAGGCATGCCGCCGTTTGAAGCGTTGTATGGGAGAAGATGCCGCACGCCACTGTTTTGGGATGAAATCGGGAGAGAGCAGACACAGGGCCGAGATGGTTGAACAAGCAAAGGAAAGGGTTCGATTGGTCAAGAAGAATCAAGGCGACTCAAGACAGCGTAAAAGTTGGGGTGATGTTAGAAGAAGACCTCTTGAGTTTGAAGTCGGCGATAGAGTTTACCTACGGGCTTCACCGATGAAAGGAGTGGAAACGCTTTGGAAAAAGGAAAGCTAAGTCCAAGGTATGTTGGACCTTTTGAGATTTTGGAAAGAGTTGGGACGTTAGCTTATAAGCTTCAGTTGCCAGAATCAATGTCGAGAGTCCATAATGTGTTTCACGTCTCAATGTTGAAAAAGTGTCTGACGAAGAATGATGTGGAAACTACGGTTGACCCAGGAATCTTACAAGATAACCTTGCATATGACGAGAGACCAATCAAGATTCTGGACCGGAAAGAAAAGATGATTAAGAGACGGATGATCCCCTTGGTGTTAGTTCAGTGGAGCAATCATTCACCCGAGGAGGCAACTTGGGAAGTGGAAAGCGACATGCTTAGTGAGTTCAAGAGTTTGGGGATTTACTGTGTATGTTCTAGTTTCGAGGACGAAACTCCTTTTAAGGGGGGGAGAATGTAATATTCCGATTTTCGGGAAAGGGCAGACGTGTCTTTTTGCGAAGACGAAATATTAGGTTCGGTTTCTTCTATTCGAGTTAATTATTTTTGGGACGTTTTATATATATAATTTCGAGTTTTATATATATATAATTAAAAGAAAATTCATTTTTAGTGATCAAGGGCAATTAAGGAAAAGATTGACCCTTTTAATGTTTAGACCTAGCCTAAAATCGTAAATTGATCTAACAATTCCTCCCTTATGCGATTGAGAGAAAGAGAGAAGAGAGGCTAGAAAGTTCTTCACTTTTGCTAAGGGAAGGTTGATCGTTTTGAACGGATTCAAGAATTGGACTCGCGAAAAGAGCCTGACAATTTGGCATCGATTACGTGGGATTGTAGCAGATTTTCGGAGCGATTTTGATCGATTTTGGGGCTGCAAAAGGTAAGAGAAATGATTCTATGAATTCCATCATTTGCTATAAGGAATTGATCATGTTTTAAGGCTACTTGGTGTTAGAAATATGAATCTTTGTTTTGGTTAATGACTATAGTCGTTATATAGTACGTTTAGATGGGGATTTTGTGTTGTTGTGTTGATTATTTGCTGGTTTTGTGTTGAATTACGATCCGAAATCGCATGGTGATGAAGTTAGGGTTTAGGTCGAACCTGTGTGAATGAAGCGTCGGTATTTCGGACGAGCGCCCAAATTTAGGTTCCATCTTGACGAAAGCGTCTGGTTGTAATGGACGAGCGTCTGAGGTGCTATTTTACATTCAGGATTGAACTGTTTTGGGTGGACGAGCGTCCACTATTTTGGACGGGCGTCCAGTAAGCTTGAACGGGCGTCCAAGTCTTTTTAAACGGCGCCCAGCTTCAGATCGCCTCCTTTCTATTGTTAATTGTTGTTTAGCCATATATACATGCTTTACTTACTTAAAATCTATAATTATGATATGTTAAACATGGTATAACTTAGACAAGCCTGAATTGAGCTTCTGATTCGTTCAGTTAAAACACCGAATGTACTCTTAAAGGGAGTTGAAGTTCGGATCCGTCGGAAGAACATGATAGGCTTGTGCTTTGATGAATTAGCATTCATCAATGTCTGTGTATGTGCTAGGACTTGTCCGTGTCTAGTGGGTCTAGGAAGAGAGTAGTATGTGTGAGGGAGATTATTTGAAAATACTTAGGCTGGCTAGTTAATAACTTAATAAACAACGTATGTGACTAGTAAAAGATTAAACAACATGTCTCTCTTGGCTAGGCACCAGGCTAAATCGCGATGCATGTGCTACCTCTGAAGGTAGAAGAACTTCGTAGGTCAAAAGACCCTAAGTACGGAGGGACTCTGCTGAGGTGTGCGTGCTATCGGAGTCTACCTTTTCTAGACTTCGTGGGTATTGGTGTGATCCACTGATATGTTGCAAAAGAGTGTTCCCAAGGTAGAAGAACTCAGAGGTCAAAGACCCTAAGCACTGAGAGGACTCTGCGGTGAGGGGACGCGCAGAAGTGCCCTTGAGTGCGGTTGTAACATAGATAGGTTAAGTTAGAAACAGTTAGTCACAACGTGTTGATGAGCATGAAGTGAACCCTAGATGGAGTTGGTCTCATTTAATCAACTAATTAAATAAATGTCTATTCGTTATAACTATGATTGTTTTCATAGCTTCTCTTTCTTTCTAAGTACGTTGTACTTACCTCGAATGCATACTTTTCTATGTGTTTGGGGCGAGAAGGCGAAACGAGTTCTCGAGGAAGAGTTTGACGACGACGTTTGACGCCGCTCGTTGAAGAATCAAGATGTTTCTTTTCTGCTTTTCTTTGGTTGTACTTTCCGTACTTTTGAGGTAGACTACCGTTTTTGACGATTTGTCGTAGTTTGTCTTTTGGGATTTTCGTACTTTTCCAAATGTAATAATTTACATTTCTACCCTTTAGATTTCTTTTCTACTCTTTATTTTTGGGAAAAATTTTATATACCCGAGTTTGCTTCCGTTTTGCCTTCATTTTTGATACGACGTAGAAGAGCGCTACGTATAAAATGAATTTATATTTATTTTATACGTGCGAACGTTTTTTTCCGGATAAGGACTCGGTGTGTCTAACGGAGCGTTACATTAAGTCCCAAAACACGTCCTTATAAACAAATATCACTAAAATATTTAGGTAGCATCGACATAGCCTACATAAATAATCCGTACAATGATTCTTGAATAAAGCATAAAAAATTGTGATGACCTGGTACTTGTGGTTTTGTCAATAGAATAAATGGTTTATAAAATAAAGAATTTATAACACTTAGTGTAACACCCCGAATTTAATGGAATTAAACAAGAAGGGCGTAGATGCCAAATTATAACAATAATTATAATTCTTGTTATTGTTGTTGTTATTATTATTATCAGTATTAATAAATGTATCGTATAACCATTTTGAATTTAGGCATAAGTTATCAAAAGTATAAGTGTTTATATTTGAATTTTTACGGCTACAAAGGTTTGGATTTGATTAGCGCATATACTTTTATTTTGTTCAAAGTGTTCAAAGTGTACAATGGAATGATTACAGGTCATAAGTAAACTTTATTATTTATTTATTTTATTGTTTCAACGTATACATGAATCAATGCTTGATTAATTTTATTTGTACCTTAACTTAGTATCCTTTTATTCATTTATTATCATTTTACGTTAAGGAAATAGATGTTATTGCCTGAAGTATTGTTAGCCAGGTAGTAACCCAAAATATTTGGTGGAAAAGGATAGGATTGAAAAAAACACTAGTGTAATCACTTTTAAATATTTATAAATGAAACAATATCTTACTTGAATATATATATATATATATATATATATATATATATATATATATATATATATATATATATATATATATATATATACACCCACACGTATCATTAAATTAATAAAATAAAATTAAACAATATATTCATTTATACTTCTCCATTCCTGTACGTTGTTTATATTTTAAATGGCATGTTTTAATTGATTAGTGGCTAGTAGTGGAGTATTGTAGGCATTAGTCTCCCCATAACTCATTTATGATATGGTGATATGAATAGACTTTAATATATATACATATAGATATATATAACCAGCATATATATATTTCTTTTAGTAAGATTTTTAATCACTAAATTTTTGCTACATGTGGTCAAGTCAGTAGCTCGTAAATCATGCTGCCATTTGATGGTGAGCAATAAATTATCCGTTACCAAATGACTAATAGTTTAATTACATTGATTACATTAGCCAAAAAAATGGGGTTTAATATTTTCATCAATTAGTAATAAATGTAAGGATTTTTCACCACTATGTAAATACCATGCAATTACTTGGCATTTTGCATAGACAATGAGTTAGAGTTCCACAAAATAAAAAATAAATGGAGTATTGGCATAGACGAGCAACGTAGGAATTGAGGATCATACTCAAGGGCACAACTATTGAGGTGCAAGGTGAGTTCTTATTTTAGTAAAAGCCAAAGTGTGTTTTTATCTAAGTATTTTAATTGAATATATTATCAATATATATACATATGTAATACATATTTTGTTAAAAAGGATTCAAGAAATCTTCTCACTATAAACGTATTAACGTGATGAAACGAATATTGTGCCAATGTCATTGCATGTCCCATCTTTGTGACATGGTACCGTACTATCCGTTTCGCGCGGTATGGTATATCGTACTCATACCTTTCCCGCTTCGGCGGCACTGCTTGATCCTGCTTGCTTGCTTGCTTGATGGGCCCGCCGAGGGTTTCACAGATTAGGTTAGGCCGCGCGTCGGGCCTGGTGTGACGCGGTTGTGGGACACGAGGCAAGTGGACTCTCCGGAAGCCCAGAGGAGATTGGGTGTCGGAAGGACGGACTCTACTATAAAAATTACTTCTTGTTGATATAAGGTGAGTGAAATGGGAGTCATAAGGCAGAGACTATCGTATCAGCTATATCGATGTCTAGTAAAGGAACTTGAGGAATTGACGGACTTGCCTGTACTTGCTTGACTTGAAAATGATGAACAGAACTTGGACAAGTAATCTCTCGTTTAAATATATATTCGTATATACCTGTCATGAATCTTTCTTAATTTGAAATATTAACTCGTTCATGATTTTAAGGCTTGGTATAACTTGTGTATAATAAAGTTGTTTCTAAATGTAACACTCTCACACACGGCTCATACCAGCCTTTTGCTGACGACTCTTTTTTTTTTCTTTTCCTTTTGTTCTTTTGTTCGTGTTGTTTTTCTTTTCTTTTATAAATAAACCAGGTAGTGCATCCAGAGAAAAGAAAGAAAGGTGACCGACGAGATTGGTTAAAAGGATAATATTCTTGGCACGAGATGAAGAAGATCACATTATGCATTTCTTTTAGCTAGTTAAAGTTATGGTATTCTTAAATATTATAATTTCCTTAATAAATCAATAATTTAGAAATGTACACTTATTTGTTGATCAATAAACATTGGGGTTTTAGGGAAGTATTTGCGATAACATCGCAGTCTGCTCCTAGAATGATCTCAGTGGACCTAGGGGTCGGGAGCGGGCCGTTACATTTAGTTTAATCAATATTCAAAGATGATGGAGACATAAAAAGTGCACAACTCATTCACACAAAATGTATTTATAACACTTATTTAAGCAAAATACAAAACATGACTGCACCACGAGTAATGATAAAGGCATAACCACTCGTTTCCGTCTCAAGAAGGTAACTTTTATAAACCTAGCTTAATCTGTTCTCCTAATCACATTGTTTTGGATTTAGTAGTGCTTACGTTAGGGTTTTTCCGTTCGATCATAGTTTCGCACGACCTTGAAGCTTGATTGTAGGTTGTTCACCGTTTTGCTCCGTTTTCGTTACCTTGAAGAGGTAAAGAGTTATTCTTATCAAAAGTTCCCTCTTTGTTTTCAAGTTATGTTTTAAGATGGTTAGCTCTGTTTTTATGGTTAAATTGCGCGAAATCAAACGTAATTATATGTTGCATGTTTTCCGGGTATTTGTAAGCCATGAAATTGACTCTGAAGATAAGAACTGGGCTGGTTTCTAGTCCCTCCAGCCGGGAAACCGCACGGACTGAGTTCTAGAGTTGGCTCATGGGTATCCAGTGTCCGAAAACCCGGTCTGTATTGAGTACTGGACCGGTCTCGTCCCTTCATCTGGAAAACCTTCCGATCTGATCCCAGATTTAGGTTCTGGACGTCCTGGACACATAAACTATGTCTGGGCTATAGCCTAGGCCGGTGTCCCAGATTTTCACCCGGAAAACCATACAGATTGATCCTAGACTTAGATTATGGGTGTCCAGGACACTAAACTGAGGCTGAGGCTGAGGCTGAAGCCTGGGCTGGTGTCCCTAGCCGCCACTCGGGACAACGTCCGGACTGATCCTTAGACTTAGTTCTGGAAGTCTAGGTCTCCAGCAGGGTGTCCATGAAGTTGTCAATGAGTCCTAGCTGGGTTTTGGCTTCTGCCTACAACAGATCCTACTTTATATCCAATATAGTGATAAATCTGTTATAGAGGGGAAAAGAGTTTCCTTAAAGGCACATGAATAACTGGTTAAAACACCAGAGTATGCTCGCAACACAGATTGTGACAGGTTGTTGGTGAGTCTGTGCCTATATTTATACCATTATTTGAAGATTGAACATCCTTATTATTGTTTCCGTTTCCCATGATTCAATTCAACAACTTATTATATCGTTCCAACAAGTGGTAGGTATGATGTGGTTGAAAAACGACATTTCATGTTTAGATATGTGATTAATTTTATTATTAATAATTGTTGCTCAGGTTTGAAAGCAGCAATACCTTTTTGTATACGTGTAAAACCCCGAAATAACATTAGGGGTATTTACGTCATTTTGGGTATTTTAGGAAAAAATATATATTTGTATATGTATTTTAACGATTAAATAATTCACCGAAATAATATTCGGTTTGAGTTACGGTATCATTCCATTCCAATCTTTTAACGCTATTTTTTAAAGGGAATATATTATGATTCCAACGGAATGTGGATAGGTACATTTGATTCCATCAAAAAAGCTTGGGAATGGCCAATAATGGAATAAAAATTTAAAACATGGAATGAGAAATCATTCCATCTCTTTAACACAAAACCAAAACTAATTCAATTCTGATGCTGACAAACATTGGAATTGAATAAAAATGAATACATTCCATTGTCTATCAAATATAGTGATATCAGTTCATTTCATTGCATTCCATTCAATTGGATTCATTTCATTGCATTCCATCAATTTAATCGAGCTCTTAAGTCAAATTTGAGGGTTTCTGTTTCTCACGCTATTTGCCGAATTTCAAGTGACCCGGAGAGCTATTGGGCTTTAGCAAACAGGTCCATCTTTATAAACCATGCCACAACCTAATTAGGGAACATCTTTCTTGACCGACAAAACAGCGGTAGCACAACAAAGCTCTTCCCCTCAAAAATGGTGGGTTCTATCTACTCATTTGAGTTCGTTTTCTTCCGTTTGTTGATGTTAAAGCATATACCATCTTCATTCTCACTTTTTTTTCTTTCTGTTTTGCAATGTTCTTTTGCAATTTATATTTGGTCGTCTATTGAGTCCTTTCTGTGTAGATGCTTAGCTTTATCTCTCATTTTTTAATGGCATGGCTTTTATTTTGCTGGTTGATTGCAAAAATTTACCTGTTTTAGTTATGAGAAGATCGGGAATGATTGGATTGTACAAAACTTTGTTGGATGCCTGTTTCTTATCCTTTAAATTGTTGCGTTGTTCTCTTGTTTTGTCAATTACATCAGATGGCTAACTTGAATTTCATTTGGGCAAATTTAGACGTTTCTTTCCATTTTATTTAACATTATTTTGGATTGTTGGCTTCTGTTGTCTTATTTGCTTGGAGATCAACAATGCTTTTCTTGTTTATGCATCTAATTCAGGTAGGACTCATAGTTTTAGGATTGTAGGTTGTTATTTTATATTTGTTCATAAATCACCCATATTTGTGTCTGATTCTTTTTTGTTTTTCGTAGTTTATAACCCCTAAGACTTTTGCTGAATATCATGAGATCTTGACACATAATCCGAAAGTGGTTGCTGAATATTTACACACGTACGAGGGGGAATAGAACTTCGAGAGGTACAACGATGTTTTGAAGACTTTGGAGCAACATTACCCTCGTTTCATTTATATGCGGGTGGATGTGGATAAATTTAAGGTATGTAATCTGAGAGGAATGAACACACACACAAATAGCTTCAAAACAAGTGTTTGCTTGCTTGCATTGGTTTAAATAATAAATATGTTAGTTATTTTAATTAGTATACGAATTAGCAATTGAAAATTTGGTTATTGAGTTCCTGCTGCTGCACTGTGTTGTTGGTTAATCTTTAAGTAACCTCTAGAAGTGGTGTGTGGCCTTGTAGGCACATATAGAACCCATACCAAAGGTCCAAGTTCTTCAGTCGCTTATCATTTTCAGTGTATATAATTGAGAAACATGTTGGTAACCTTAAAAAAGAGCATTGAAATGCCTAATAGAACATTTTAAGCTCATAGTGCTCAATGCCAAGCAAGATGTTATTATTGAGTCTGCTCCAATAGAACTATATTTTGCTAATTTGTCTTAGTACTTTACCCAATTGGAAATGGTGTCTCTGTTTGAGGTGGGTACGTAGGTTTGAGCTTATGAGATGTGTCATTCAATGTGTAAGTTGTCTTTAGTTAGGTAGTTTTCCAATCATTGAGAGTGTGCATATATAATTTATCGATGGAATGAGTGTGCGTTGAACTTTTTGTCTGTTGAATGATTGATGAAGTTTGTAATTCTAAGTGAAGGCAATTGAATTTTTATAATTGGACAATGCAGCTGCAACGACTCTTTTCATAAACATGTCTCCCAATTCTATGACTCGAGTAAATAATTCGGTGTTGTAAGACCATTACATATTAGACCTGGTGAAACCACTTGTGCATACCACATGTTATTTTTTTTAAAACCAGATGCAAAAGTAGTCGACGAGTAATTACCATGGAACCAACATCGCTCTGAACACATCATATTAGTTGTTTGTTACTTCAAAAGTATTAGTGAGTATTTTTGTTAAGGGGTCCCATGTTGATTTCATTTTTACAAGCTGCATCATTAATTTCTCTAAATCAGCACCACATTCCTTCATTGTATCAAGGAATAAAGAATCCCGTACCCCTAACACCCATAGCTCCCGAACGAGTATCCTCATCATCATTCTACATTGTTAAGAGCAAGTGATATCGCCCACCTTAAATGAAAAAATCGAATTCAAACTACTCCTCGAATACCTTCTTGCCCGCTTTAAGCCTCCATTTGTAGATGTTCTTCATCAATCTCAATGTGTTTTCTGGAGCTATTTTCAGCAGATACTTCACTTTACCAACCTCATGGATGCCAATTTCTTCAACTACACTTGCATTGGAATCAGCTATATGTTTAGGTGTATGCAAATAGGCCTATTTGCATCCTTTGATTCTTCAAATTGTACTCCGTAAAGCATCAGATAATTTTTTCTGTTTCGATTTATACGACCACCCTTACTACAACAGATCCAACTTTATAGCCAATAGGAAAAGAGTTTCCTTAAAGGCATATGAATAACTGGTTAAATCACCATAATTTTTGGTATGCTCGCAACACAGAACGTGACAGGTTGTTGGTGAGTCTAGGCCTATATTTATACCATTATTTGATGATTGAACATCCTTATTCTTGTTTCCTTTTCCCATTATTAAATTTAACCGCTTATTCTATTGTTTCAATAAGTGGCATCAATACCATTTTGTATATGCAATAACTGTTGTAGGGGCTTTTTGAGTGAGATAAATTTGTATTTACGGGATTTTGTTTTCCACAGGAATAAGCAAATTTGGCCAGGATCTTTAAGCGAACGCCCTCTTACGTATTATGGCATAACGGAGAACAAGTTGTCTCCTTCTACATAAGAAGGAGGTGCTTTTGATTCAAATGGAAGGCGAAACGAGTGAGGGTATTGTATCGTGCTATCAGTTGGCATACCGTTTTGAACAGTGGGAGAGGTATCCTATAAATCAAGTCATTGGTTACATGTTAGATCAGCTTAAGAAGTTTGATAAGATTTGATAAGATTGTGTAATTGGATGATCTACAATCTCTCTACTTTTTTTTGAACCATCTCTCTACTTTTTTTGCTCTCTCTATATGGTCTTGTAGGTGTAATTCTCATAGGGGAATGATGTGGTGCTTGGATATTATATCTTTTTTGTGCATCTAATACGTTGTAAGACGTAAGTACAGATAACGCCAGGAGTTTAAGTTTGAGCATGCAGATATGGTTGAACAAAAAAAATTAAAATAAATAAACATTCTTAACTCTGAAAAGCCCGATCAAATGATATTAAAATTTTCTAGTACTACAAGTAGGATAAATACATAAGTTGTTCCGCTGATTGCAATAAACTAAAACAACAAACATGGAAATAAAAAAGGATGTTCAAACTATTGCATACTATAAATTACTTATAATACCCTTTCCAAGAAAGAGTGTTGGTCCCTTGTAAAGGCTTTGGTTAAGTTTAGAGATGGGTGAATAAACTTTACAATTAAAATTATTTGGGGTTTGCAAACTCAGCAGGGTCAATAGTCTGCTGATCTAAGTAGTCTGCTGACTATTGATTCTATAGAGTCTGTTGCAGCGGAATATATTAAGTTATGCCATGATACTTGTTGTTTTAAGATGATACTAAGTATTAGATACTCGTGAAATTTTTGTGAATCCAGTAGCTAGTTCAACAGGTTGATATGAAAAACATGCAATAAGATAAAGTGCAGAAAGTAAATGCAGTAAAGTAAAGTAGGCAAGTTTTATAGTGGTTCCAGGTGGTGTAATCCTGTCAGTCTACTCTCCTCCTATGATGTTGGAGGAAATTCACTCGAGTCTTTTAAGATTGCTGTTACAGAAGTCCCTAAACTGTTTGTCTTTGACCAATAACTATGGCTTCACAAGCTGAATACTAAGAACAGGTAGGATTGCTGCTCCTAAGTACTCCACTGGTCCTTGAAGGGTAGGATTGCCTCTTCACCAGCTCCACCACAAAACAACAGTTCTTGACACTACAACAGTGCTTCTCTGTCTTCAGATAACTTCTTAAAAGAATGGGTTGAATCAAGTAAGTGATTCAACTTCAGCAAGCTTTTGATCAGGATGAAAAGATCCACAGCTTAAGATCTCCAAGTGTAGATACTAGGTGATACTTGAATGCAACAACACTGGAAGAAAATTCTTGATCAGTGTGAAAGCTCAGTTCAGCAGGATAGCATGCTCTTGATTGCTTGTAAGTGCGGTGTTTGATTTGATCCCAGTGGTCCTCTATTTATAGGTGAAAATCCTGGTTTTGAATTTGAATTTCAAATCTGACCGTTATAGGATTTTTTGATTATTCCTAGAAATTCCCTCTACTGTAATTCTCTGTCCGTGTCATTGTCCTTCTGATAGACAGTCTGTCAACCAATGATTTAAATCCAATTTGATTTGGCTCTGAAATCCTTACAACGTCCCTTTCATCCTAGCCATTGATTGACTAATTAATTCAATGCTTGTAATTCATCCTTATCCATTTAATCTTTCAGAAAAACTTGGATTAATCCGTTATGTATATACTCAGCAGATGTCTGATTCATAAGTCTGCTGATGTATATATTTTTTCAGCTGACTTTTAGTCTATTGTGTCCTTGATGAACACTCAGCTGACTGCTTCTCATCTAACTTTTGATTGTGATGTATAACTAAGTTTCAATCATCACACTTATATGAAACTTAGACCTTAAATACAAGGTATATAAGATCAGTTTAGACCATCATAGACTTACCTAAATTCTGATCCCATATCATTGGCTTATAAACTTCAGTACTAAGTTTGAACCCTTAACCTTCATTACTGAGTTTGAACCCTCAGCCTTCAGTCTTCAACAGGTCCTAGACACTCTACTGAACATCTAACCTAGATAGGTCTGCTGAATCAAATCAGTTGACCTCTCTACAGTGCTTGTTTGATCAAACCTATACAAATATTAAACTCTAGAAAACCTATATATTTATTCTAGACATCTTTTTGCCTTTTCCCTATAATAGCTAGTCTGGCACTCATCATTAAAACTAAAATTTGTCTAACAATTTCCCCCTTTTAGTGATGATGCCAATACCCTCCTTACAACAAAGCAAAAAGATAAAAACACTAAAAACAGAACAAACTTCATATATTTCATTAGGGTTTCAAACATGTTCAAAGATTATTATAATTAGATTTAGCATAAAGATAAAAAGTGAAGATATGCTGATCTAGTTTCTATCTTGATGTCTTTTATTTTGGAACTCTTTGATTTCTCTATGCATGTCTACCATCCATTGATTTTCAACTCTGGAGAAATCAATCCAAGTATGTACCATCTTATACTATTTCCAAGCCTCAACAATGGTCAACTGGATGCCTTGCCAGTTGAATCCTAGTCTCATATAGCATAGCTTGAATACTTCCAAACAATCTTTTGCTGACAAACTCCTCAGTCTTTGTTCAGCAGATTGACCTCTTCCACCTGTTGAACTTCCTCTTGGACCTCCTCTCAAGGATTTGATCTTTGCATCCCATAATTTTAGTCCAAGAAAGTAGTTTAAACCTTCAAAATAGGTCATATCTTTGTAAGTTTTCCTTCTTCATTTGTTAGCAGCTTTAAACTCCTTCAGCAGTTCATGAATTAACTGAACTCTTCCAGGTGCAGAGGCTCTAAAAGCATTGACTTCTTCTTCAAATCTTATATGTTGAAACATCCTTGCTGCTTCTTTTGCTTCTACTATCTGCCCTTCTTCCCTTTTATTGACATCATCAATAAAGCGGTTCAGCAGGTTTAAAACTATTTCTTGTCTATTTACCAGATTATTCAGCTGTCCCTCCATAATTTCTGTTCTAGTGTCTACTGAAGTAATCTGGCCTTCCAAAGTTTGTTCCAGCAGATTCTTACTTTCCAAAATTTTAGGTTCAAGTGTAGCAGGGATTGATGTCTCAGCTATTTTATCAACTTTCTTGTGTAAGGTGGAAATTCCCTAAAAAATATACTTATCTCTCTTTGCAGAATCCAGCTTGATTGAGTGGCTTCTCTAATCGTATCATTGCAGTTGAACTGTAAATGTGTAACATTTGATGCAACAGTTTCAGTGGTCCTTTCTCTATTTTCTACCAAATTGACAAGATATTAAAATCATTGCTCACTTGTCCTTAGTTGATTCATTAACTGAGTGATATCTTCTCTAACATCTTTCCATTCTTCCAAGATATAACCTGGTATTGTGGCAGCAATATGTTGGTCCCAGAGAAGGGTAAAACTATAGTCAAATGGGGGGGTGAATGACTATAGTGGAGTTTCAAAAACATTTCTTATATTTAAAAGCTTTTAGGCAGTGGATAAGTCCCTTCTTCAAATGTTGTTTCAAAGTAAATTGCTGAAAGTAAATAGACACAAAGGTTTATAGTGGTTCAGGGTGGTGTAATCCCTTAATCCACTCTTCTCCTGTGATGATTGGAGGAATTCATTATTGTTTTCACAGATACAATAGTATGATTGTCCTTGACTACTTAAGCTTCACAATCTTCAAGACTATCACTCCCTGGCTTCAAAAGCTTCAGTGACTCCGTCTTTATCACTGCTCCTTGAGAACAAATCTTTTAGCAGCTATCATAAAGGTTGCAACTCCTTCTCAGATTCCTCTGAATCAATTGCCTCAGTTGATGTTAATTAAATCCACAGACTTATTGATCAATCTCAAAGCTTAATTTGTAAATGAAGTTCTGATTCCTGAGTTGATATCTAAATATTTCCTTTTAGCACAGATGAAGGCTTTTCACTTTGACAGAGTTTCTGCTTGTAAACTATCAAACTTAATCATTCTCTTATATATTTTTCTTGTCTGTCAGTGCCTTCTATTTATAACCATGATAATCCTTTATTTGAATTTCCGTCCATTGGCTATTTTAATGAGGGGAATAATCCTTGATTTTATTCTTGATTCCCCCTTAATTATATTCTCCTTGATTTCAGTGATCGGATTTTTCTTCAAACGTTCATCAGAAAATCCGTCATCGATTGATCCTCAATTGATTATGCATTTAATGCTTGATCCACTGTATCTTCTTCATACTTCAGAATCTGATCAAATAAGGTTTACTTGGTCGTTCTCTGAACAGTTAAGTGACTGTCTGACTTTGCCGTTTAGATCTTCCTTCACAGCTTTGTCTTCACTCAACTGATAGTCAATTCACTTTGCCGATTCACTGTTTCCTTCATTCTTTTAGGTTCAGGAGAATCTTTGTACTTCACTGATCCTTGATTTGTGTGAGATCAGTGTACACCATGTTTAAACATTGAGTTTCGTCACTTGGAATATAGCTTAGACTTATCCAAGGTCATCACATACTTTCTTGGTTATAAGTCAGACCATAATGTCTTCATTCTTCTCTACTGGTACTTGGCTGGTTTCACTTTGCAAAAAATCTGTTTTTACGCAGCCGTCCTACCAACTAGTACAATACTTGTCTGACTCAACTTATAAAACATGTCATACTCTATGTAAAGACTTATACAGAGAATTCTAACTTATTTCAGGCTTGCTATAACTGCTAGTATGGCCATCATCAAAACATAATAAAATGTTCTAACACAATACCAGCCATACTTCCAGCAGGTTCTTCCAAATTATCATCTGGTCTTGGTTGTCTAATTACAATAGCTCTGGTTCTATCCCACTCATAGGGTTCAGGACTACCCTCATCCAGATCAGAAACATTATCGTGGATAGGGTCTTCTTCTTCAGGTGGTAACTCAAACTCCTCATCACTATCACCACAATCCAACAGTTGCTCTTTAGATTGTGCTTCAGCATCCTCTTCTTGATTATCAGTATGATACCTTTTTCAGCAGGTTCCATGCTGTCAGCAGGGGATTCCTTCAATCCCGTCATAAGTTCCAACCTTTGTCCAATCATTGTGTGTTCCTCAGTGAATTAAACCACCAGTTTTGACCTTTGTTCAGTTGCTGTCTGATCACCAGAAAACTGAACCACCTCTTCAGTAGGGTCTTGAATATCCAGTGATGATTCAAATTGGACTCCATCGATTGGAGGAAAAACTGCCAAGTTTTCTTCTAAAACTGCTTTTTGTGCAGCAAAAACTCTCAATTCCTCAGCAGCCTTGGCCAAAGTTCCTTCAGTATCTATTATATCATGATTTTGAACAGATTCCTTAAATACTACATCTATCTGTTCTTCAGCACCCTCAAGAATTGTTGTTGACTCTAAATCAGCTTCCAAAGTTGTAGCAAAAGTATTCAACAATTCTTGTTCATTCTTCTGTTCAGGTTGAAATACCTTAGTAGTCAATACTACTTCTTCAATATTACCAGTAGCCTGCTGACCTTCAGTAGATTGTCATTTATTAGTAGTTTGCTCTTTGTCCATTTTTGTGAGATCCTTTTAAAGGAGTTGAGTAGACCTCTCCTTTTCAATTCCACTAGATTCACCAGGGTGCATAGGATGATCATCATCAGAGTCAGAGGATGAATCATCTGTATCACCAAAAGGTCTAAATTTAGGATCTCTGAACATAATCTTGCCTTTCTTCCTTCCATCTACTATGAGCTCCAGCTGCCTCATTTGCAATTCAGATGTGGCAATCAATCCCAACAAGTTTTCCACTCCAAAGGCTTGAAAAACCCATTCTTCAAAACCTGTCTTTGGGTCTGCTACAGGTTTTTTCTTTTTTATAAAAGCCAAACTTCCATTGAAAGTATTCTTGGATTTTCTTGAAGTCTGGATCTTCCTTTTGCTTTTTTGGCCTCCTAACAATAGACATTGTAGGTTTCCTTGCAGTAGGTTGGGATTCAGCTTGTTGACTTCCAAATGTCTCAACTAAATAAGACAGAGTTTCTTCAGCAGATACAAATACATCAGTAGGTTCGTTCAAAGGGATATTTATATCTACTACCTCCATCTGTTGAACAATTCTTCCTCCTGAGTTGTATGTTCCTCAGAAGGGGTTTTATCCAACTCATCTTCCCTCTGAGTTTTGGTAGTCTCAGCAGGGTCTTATACAACTTCAGTAGCCTCCTTAGTAGGCTCTTGTACAATCTCAGTAATCACTTCAGTTGGCTCTGTAACTCCTTGTACAACAACATATGTTCCTTCTTCTTCTACTTCCCTTTGATTTTCCAAGATCCTCAAATCTTTTTCTTTTCCATGTCCAGTCCTTTTATTTGCAACTGGTTTCAACATTTTCAAAGGTCTTTCTGGGTCCCCAAACAGGGATTATTCAAGTGCTTCTTTGGATAATACTTTCCTCCTTCTGGTTGCATCCTTAACTTGTTCAGTAATAACTTGTGCAACTGTCTTCTTTTTGGGTTCAACAGGAGCATGGGATACTTCAGCAGACTTTGTAGAGTCTGGTGGTTGTTAGGATTTCTATGGAGGAAGAATATCAGTGATCTTCCTTGTCTTGGCAGCATTTCTCTTTTCTACTGATATCCCAGACTCAGCATCCTTAGGATCAGCCTTCCTTTTGCTTCTCAATTCCACATTCTGGTCACTCAACTCTTGTTCATCTCATTCATCATCATCTAGACCAGGAATTGGAGTATTGACTTCTGGCTTATACCTTGCTTTGTTTATATCTTGAGGTGCTACATTAGCCATGCCCAGATGATTCAGCAGGCTCTGAATCAGTAACCCTAAAGGTTTGACTTTTATGAAAAATCAAGAATCCAGATACTTCACTGGTTTGTTATCCTTGATTCTTTTCTTTATGATCTCTATTTCCTCAGTTATGACTTTCTTCATATAAAACATAAAGAATCCAACCCAGTCAAATTTCATACTCCTTAAGATGATAATCATCAGATCAATCTTTGGCCTCGATAGTTTGTCATAACTGCCTACCAGTCCTAACAGATTCCTTACAACATACTTGTTCAGCAAATTATATTCATAAGCAATATACTAGACATTGATTCCAAGAGATGCCTACTCATCTGCATCATTCTTTATAGATTCAACAAAAGCTAACCTTGATAAATCCAAGCTTTCTGGGTTACTTGGTGCTCTGTTGCCTTCAGCAAATCCAAAAAACCTCTCTTAATAAATCAGAAGAGACAAGAATCTCCTGGACATAAACGGTTGTTGTAAACTCCTCTGTATGTGATTTTATCACCATATTTCTCCAAAAGTCACATACATTCTTGTAAGAAATCTTCTGCAGTCTTATGTGTAAGGAAATCTATGCGGGAATGCAGCGGAAATCAAAAATTTATTTCCATTTAACAAAGATCGACTTCATTTAATCAACAAGCATAAAAGAAGTAGACAAGAAAATACCTTGGTTGATCCAATTGGATCGACGCTTTGTCTACGGTTGTAGATTCTGCACCAAGCAGCCCAATTGTCCGCCTCTACTGTTGATCCACACGAACAGCCCGCCGGATCCCATCATGGATTGCTACCCGAAAAACTCGGTTGCTAGACCGTCCTTTTCTCTCTCTCAAAACTCTCTCTAAGAAGCTCTCTTATTTTTCACAAGAACTATTAGTCTCATGGAATTGTGATCTACAAAAGAGCTTGACACCCACTTCCTATTTATAATGAAGGTGGTGCCCCAATGTAGAGAAGAGAGAAGAAAACATTTTACAAGTAAAATAAAGAAAATATATTTGATTGATTTATCTTGTTTAATTTAATATCTTATATTAAATATTTCCGAGATACTATCAATATCTAATATTGAATATATCTTTATCTTATTACCATAAATCAATTTATGCAAATCTATTAATATCCAATATTAATATATGGTAATATCATTAATTAAATTTCACAATCCAAGTGTATCTTATACACTAGAAAGTGGCACCCCATATTGCCATAAATTGGCATCCGAGATATTCTTTAATTAATATAATGCTATGATTAATTAATTTGCAAAAATACATGTGTATCAATATACACAAATAATTTCGACTCATACATCAACTATGTATATTTAATTAATCAACATAATTAATATCTTGTACTTAATTTATTCATAATAAATAAATACAACCATATTAATTTATTACTATAACACTTTATAGTCGATATAGAACTTTCCTTATTTGGTTATCACTATAACCACATTTTAATCCAATTACGAAAATGCCGTTCATACCTAACGATCATGGATAGCGTCTAGCAACACGTCCACGTCCCCCAATCATCAAAAGAGTCAAATGCAATGACTACTACCTTTTATGTGAAACGGTTACCGTGTAAATAGAATCTTATCGCTGTTCCAATATCCATACGGTCGTACTTTGAGTGTCAAACATCAACGACCACATCATATAATCTGGATATCCTACTCTCTCGAAGTAACATACTACTTCTGCTTTGCAAAGTCTTTCGAGAAGAAGACATTCCTTATAATAATGCCTTTTCGGATATTTACTCCTAATCATAGGATACACGATTTCCGGACGAGCGACATGAATCCTACGCATGCTTCAGTATCATACCCAATCACTACCGCATGATCGCCCCATGGCTCGAGGAAACCTCAATAGTGTCAAAGTATGACAATCCACTCCATGATGTCATGAAGACTCCGGTCTCAAGATAATTACACAACCACCATATAGTGCGACACTTAATAAAGTAAGTGGGTCAGTCTAACGTACGCATTCTCTAATACACATCCACGTACAGTCCAAGTGTCTCAACATTTTGATAGATGAGTTCTATCCCGACTTTCAATAAGATAGAAGACATCCGATACGTGCTAGTCTTGTCGTACTATTAATGTTCCTTTTAATAGCACATAAGACTAGAGACATTTAAGTATCAGACCTTTTAAAGTGAGTTGAGATCTCATCAACCATAATCACCATTATGATTTATCTTTCATAGTCTGACACTAGGGATGTTATCATATATACAATATCATAATTGGTCCGTTAAACGAACAAGTATATAATAACAGAAAAGCCATTTATCATATGTATAAACATAAAGAATAGTAAAAATGATCCGTCCCGGTCGGATCCGGTCTAACCCAATTGGGTTTAGGACACTATTTCAACAATCTCCCACTTGGCCTAAAGCCAATCACTCATACACACAAAACCAAGTTGAAACACAAAAATCTCATGTAATACTCGTAACCAACCCTAAGCGTGACGGATCACTATCCGTGGGTACTCAGACAATCTTCCTATCATGCTCCAAATGATCAAGTCAAAAGGAACAGCCTCAACACACACATGAATCTCTGACGAGACCCTGGTCCTTGCTTCAAGCAATGAATCCACTCTATATCAGCTATAGAGAAGACGTGGAAGAACCGCACAAGGTTCATGAATGAACCTTCTAGATCCATGTACTGCTCCCGCTGCGCCCCCAAGGCGTATACTGTGTTTTGGCCTAGTTGTAGAATCCACAGTGTTCTCTAGCTAAGAACATTTCCAATTCACTATATCACTTTATCAAAGCAACTGCAAAAACCCAGACTGTAGCTCCCACTAACTTCATAAGACTCTGAGTGCACATCTGTATATCTACGTTTATTCGATTCCAAGTTTCAATAAACTAGGAACTTATCCTTAACCCTTTTAAGGATATTCTTGACATATACCAGAATCACTTTCATACCTTCTTATGACTCTTCATGAAGTATGAACATCTGGTTTAACTCACAACACTTATAATGGACCCTATCGCAGAAACAAATGGGACCTTTGTTGGTCCCTTGAAAAGGCTTTAGTTAAGTTTAGAGGGGGGGTGAATAAACTTAACACTTAAAACTTTGGAGTTAACAAATTCTGCAACTTCAAAGCGACTCTGCGATACTTGATGAGTCTCTTTGAGACCTCGATAACTGGCTTGATAAGCATGTGAGTCTCATGATTCGATTTGCTGAATTTGTGCAAATGGAATAATATCAAAATTAAGCCTTGTTACTTGTTGTTAAATATGTTACTAAGTATTAGATACTCATTAGAGTGTATGTGTGTGATTTTGATTTGCTAGATTCAGCGAGTTGATATGAATAATGACTAAGTGCGAAAGTAAATGCAGAAGTATGTAGAGAGATTTTTATAGTGGTTCCGTGGTGATGTAATCTGACGTCCACTCTTCTCCTGTGATGTTGGAGGAAATTCACTAGTAATCTTTGAGTTATCTGTTACAAAGAATCCTAGGTTGCTTGTCCTTCACCAATAACTATGGCTTCACAAACTGAAAACTAAGAACAGGTAGGATTGCTGCTCCTGAGTCTTCCACTGGTCCTTGAAGGGTAGAATTGCCTCTTCACCAGCTCCACCACAAACCAACAGTCTTTCACACCTAACAGATGCTTCACTGTCTTCAGCAGGCTCTTTATAAAATAAAGAATGAATCAAGTAAATGATTCAGTTGCAGCAGCTTGATTAGGATGATATAATCAGCAGCTTGCAATCTTCAAGTGTGTATGCTTGATGCAGTTTGAACACAGAATGCACTTGAAGAAAATAACTAGATCAGCAGCCTTAAGCTCAGTAAGTTCAGCAGGGTGTTTTTCAGCTCAATGTTATCACTTGAAGTTTATTCCAAAATTCATCCTCTTCTTCTTGAGTTGAAAGTCCTCTATTTATAGGTAGGAATGCATGGGACTTGAATTTGAAATTCAAATGTGACCGCTCCTTGTATTTGTCCCATCCTCACTTGCATTCTGTCACTATTCATAGGATCGACATTGTCCAGATTACTTTTGAATGAAGGCGATCTGTCACCCCTTTGACTTGTATCCAATGGATAAAAATATGGATCATCCCATCGTCTTTTTAATCTCGACCTTTGATTTGCTTGATAAGTCGAGGTAGTTGGTGTTCTTATCCATGTAACTTCTCAATAATCTTGAATTAATCGAGGCATATATCGTGAGTTCATTAGTCTCATCAGTAAAACCAATCGATCACTTGAATATTATATTTTTGTCTGTAAAATATAATGCAGCTGATTCCTTTTATCCAACTTTTATTTGTGAAGTTAGATTACATCATTTTGAATATAACTAAGTTCCAAACATCATCCAACTTGTGGAACTTAGACATACACACAAGGTATATGTAATCAATTTAGGTCATCACAGACTTGCCTAGATATCGATTCCATATCCTTGACATTAAATACTAAGTTTGATCCCTTAGCCTTCATTTCATCGAGTTTGAACCTCGGCCTTGATCTTGATCTTGATCTTGTGAGTTGCGAGACCGATCCTATCGACCTATCTACCCCATCGACTGAGACCATCTGGCGATAAGCGATCGTGACCTTTTACGATGCTTGTTTGATCAAACCTATTTATGAATCAAACTCTAATAAACCTATACATTTTATCTAGACATCTTTTTGCCTTTGCACTATAACACTAGTATGGCACTCATCATCAAAACTAAGAAATAAGTCCAACAATTTCCCCCCTTTTTGGTGATGATGCCACTACCTCACCTAATCAAACAAAGCAAAAGATAAAAACACAAACAGAACAAATTCAGTCAATTCTCATTATAAATATTTGTTCCTGATTATTACAACTAGATACTGACAAAGATAAGCAGTGATAAGTAGGCGATCTATTGTCTCTTCTCTCTTTCTTGTCTAGCCTTCTCGACTTGCTCTTGATAGGCTCGACCTCTTCTATCATTTCAACCATCCATTCATTCTCAATAAGTGTAAAGTCAATATAAGAATTGACTTGTTTCCACCAATTCCATGCTTGAGGCGAGGACAAGATTGATCGATTCACCTCAAGCCAAACTTCATATCTGACTCCTTAAATTCATTCAGTGAATCTTTTGCTTTTGTAATTGGCAGCACCTTTTCACCTCTGCTACTTCTTCTGCCTCTGGTATTTGCTCTTAAGGCTTTAATCCTTGCCTCCCAAAACTTCAAACTCAAGAAGGAGTTAAGACCTTCATGAAATCCCATGTCACGATAGGGTCTCCTTCTGTTATGAAATTCTTTCTTGTACTGTGACAGGAGATCATCTGTGAGTTGCAATCTGCCAGGTGCAGGTTGCCTAAAAGCATTTGTATCATCAGTCCATCTCTTCTGTGCAAAGAGTCTGGCAGCCTCCTTTCTTTGCGGTGATTAGCCCTCTTCCCCTTAGTGACATCATCAACAAAGCGTGAGATGAGGCCATGAATAGCTTCTCGTGATACTATCACTCTGTGTAATTGACACCGCCACTGTTCGGTTCTAGTATCAAGTGAAGTAATCCTTGATTGCGAGGGTCTCCTCCATCTGTTGATCCTTTCGGTGAGTTTGGGATCGGGCATAGCGGAGTTGTTGTGCAAAGAATGAGGCTCGACAAGTTTGGGAGCTTGACAAGCTTGTCAAGTTTCTCATGTATAGAGACAAGTTGATCTTTTAGAAACTTGTCTTTGGCTGTATTTCCAACTTTGATACCCTTGACATCTAGTATCAAATTATTCATTGCATTTTGAGTAGATGCAAAGTTTGAAGCAACTGTATCAGTAGATTGTCTATTATCATTTACCATCTTCATCAGTTCTTCAAATCTACATTCTTACTGTCAATTGAGTTCTTAAGCGTTGCATGTCATTTCTTACAGATTCTTAACTCATTGACAACTTCAATTGGCACTCCTTTGGCCATTCTATTGTCATTAGATCCATCGGTGAGGCTCCTCAACTCTATATTGTGCTGTTGTCTGCCGATGACCATAGCTCTACTCATATCTCTCCCACAGAGGAGGTCCTTCCTCAACCATTGCACCAAGAACATCTTCAAGGATAGGATCTTGTGCAGGTTCTTCAACAACTTCTTCTTCTCCAAAAATTTGAAATTCTTCATCACTGTAGTTATAGTCCAGCAGCTGCTCATCCTCATTAACAGCAGTCTGCTGACTATCCTTCCCTACAGTGGCCTTGGCTCCAGCAGGCTCCACTACTGGCTGACCTTCATCAACAACAGGGGTTTCCTCCAAACCCAAATCTGGTTCCAACCTTTGTCCAGGTGCTGTTTGAGACTCAGCAGCCTGTACCTCCTGTTCCAACCTTTGTCCAGGTGCTGTTTGTATCCCAGCAACCTGTACCTCCTCTTCAATTTCCTGTGGATTAAATATGGCTTCATTATCCACTTGAAAACCTTCTGCATGACCAATCTTGGTCAGAATCATGGCAGTTTTGGTGAGAATCCCTTCAAAGTCAAATCCACTTTGATATTCAATGGATTCCTCAGAACTAGCACTTGGTTCACTGAAGTCAGTGGTCTTTTCCACATCCAAATCAGCATTCTGTACATCTTCAGGTTGTGCAGTAGGCTCTACAACATGAAATGTGCTTGGTTCATCAGTCAGCCTACCAGCACTCAATGTAATTCCCTCAGTGATTAGTGCTTCTAGATCATCCATGGTGAGATCTTGTAGATCCTCATCCATTTCTTCAGTCTGCTGGCCCTCAGCAGATCTTCCAGCATCAGTGGACTGTTGTACAGATGGTACATGTGTTAGTGCAGCCCCACTTGATTCTCCTGGTCCAGAGGGAAAATCTCCTCTACTATCTGATGATGAAGAAGAATCATCAGGACCATCTCTTGGATCTCTAAATTGGATACCCTCCTCCTTCTGTTGCTCATCAAACAGATCCATCAGTCTTGATTGCAGCAAGGTTGTATCAATCAGATCCAGCAAATTTTCCACTCCCAACTTGTCAAAAACCCATTCTTCAAAATCTGTCATTGGTTGAGCAGCTGGTTTTTGTCTTTTGTAGAACCCAAACTTCCACTGGAAGTAATCAGCAATTTGCTGAAGTTTGGGATCCACATACTCTTCAGTTTTCTTGCTCCTTTTTGCATGCCTTTCAAATGGCATAAAAGATCTCCTGGGAGCAGCTTCAGTAGCTTGTTGACCTCCAAAGGTTCCAACAAGCAGATCCATGGTTTCTTCTACGAGATGTTTGAAAGTCAAGAGAGTTGTTTGTGAATGTGCATTTGTACCTACTACTTCCATCTCATGATCACACTTGGTTCCCCACGACTTACATGCTCATCGGCCAGGTTAGCGACAAGCGCTCTTCCCCCTGAACTATTGCCAAATTTGCAGGGTCTTCAACCAAGTCTCCAATCACCTCTTCAACCACCACAAGCGAGTTCGAGTTCAAGTGGTTTGTTTGTGGTTCTTGATGGATACTACAAAGAGGCTCAAGGTCAAGTGAAGCTGCTTTGACATCCTCCTCTGATTGCTCAAAAACAACCTGCTCAAAGATCGGTGGACTTGATAACTTCTTCATTGGAGGAATCACTGATAACAACTGGTGGAATGATTGTTAGAGGCTCAGCTTCAACAGCCTCTTCTTCCTCTTCTACTGATGCTTCTTCTTGGGCCCTCTGTGCCTCCAAATTTTTCAACTCTTTCCCCTTGCCATATTTCTTCTTTTTGGCAACTTCCTTCATCCTCTTGGATAGGGGTTCATCATCATCATCTTTTCTAGTCAATTTTCTTTTTCTACTTGCTTCCTTCTTGTTGTTCTCTAAAAATTTCACCAACAGTTTTTCTTGAAGCCACAGCAGGTCAGTAACCTCCACTTGACCTCGGCGAGACTCAACGATCTGTCTTTGTTTCCTTTCTTGTTCTTTTGATTTCGGGACTTCGTAGTCTTTCTAACATCAAGACTCTTCTTCCTCTTTCAAATAGATTTTCTTTGGTGCAAAGAGCTTGATGGAAATCTTCTTAGTTTGTGAACTCGCTCACCACCGATATCACCATCATCTCCATCATCATTATCATCGCGCAGACTTCTCCAAGCCAATTTCTTCATCATCATCAAGTCCAGAATTGCATAATCAATCTCCTTCTTGTATCTAGGCGATTAATATCCACAGGTGCTACATCAGAATTCCAAGATGATTCCAGTCTGGACCATTAATCCTAAGGCGTGCCTTGGACTTCCTCTTCCCTAAACTCTCTTCCTTGGCCACTTTCTTCATATAATGAATAAAGTACAGCCCGATCAAACTTCATGCTCCTACAGATGATAATCATCAACTCTATCTTGGGTCACGATAGAGTGTCCATCTGCCACCTAGCCCAAGTATGTTCTTTGCAATGAGCTTGCTCACAGATCGTATTCAATACCAATGTGTTTGCAGTTGATGCAGAACGGATTTGATTTCGCATCTGTCTTAATCGATCTACAAACGTCAATTTGTCCAATTCCATTGCTTCAGATTGACAGAGCCGCCCACCACTTCAACAAATCCAAAAACTTCCCTCAAGCAGTGGGGAAACTTCAATTTCTTGCCCATTTACAATGATCTTAAATGCTTGATTCCTTCCTTTATTTGAATGTTTCTCCGTAAACCGACAACATTTGTATAAGAAATTGTGTCCATCTTATGTTTAACACATTTTCCAGACCGACATACCTCCTTATTCTTCGACCAATGTTAATGGCGATTCGATTTGCTTTTGCATCTTCAACAAAACCTCTAACACTTTGGCTTGATTCTATTTGTACATCAACTTTTTCCGCCATTTTAATGAGAAGAATGAGATGAAGAAGATTGAATCTTAAACTGTGTTCACACCAAGGTAACGATTGCAGTGATAAAGCAGATTTGCAAGTGACGATTCTGCTGAGTGATAGTCTGAATATATAGACATTGGGTAGTTGAAACTGTCTTTGCACGTACATTGAGGTAACCACGATTAATCTGAATAAATTCTGTCTTGACACGTGGCCCATTACTCCACCATAACGTTTGTAACCGTTGGATGGTTTAACTGTGGTAATAATGAATAAAAATAAATATCCCGCCAAACTGCTTTTTGACTTTAATGACTTTGAGTGAGTAAAGATTCCTTCAAACAAGGTATCCTCGGCGAGGTGGGCTCGGCAGATCTGCCGATAATGTGCCCTCAAGACTGGCCGACAAAGTGACTCTGCTGATCCTTGTTTTCTCCTTGTTTTGTTCAATTGATAAAACAAGATGAAGTTTAACACCAATGATCGATCCATCAAGTGAGCTCACCCAACATGACAAAGACCAATCCCCTTGGCAACCTCATTTGCTCAATTGTTCAAACAAAAGTACATGGAATTGTTGATACCAATGACTAATCTGCTAAGTGAGCTCACCCAACATAGCAAAGACTAATCCCCTTGGTGAATTCCAGTACATTGCTGAATATCAGTCAATCTTTATAATTCCAAGTTCGAGTCCTTAATTTGGCAAATCTTTCACTATCAAGTGGCTTAGTGAAAATATCGCAAGTTGATCTTGGTAGGAATGTATAGAACCACCACATCTTTCTTTTCAACATGATCTCTTATAAAATGATGTCTCACATCAATGTGCTTGGTTCTTGAATGCAAAGCAGATTTTCTCGTGATTGCAATTGCACTTGTGTTGTCACACATGATTGGAATTTCCCTTTCTTCAATTCCATAATCCCTTAATTGTTGTCTTAGCCATAGTACTTGTGCACAAAGAACTTCCAAAGAAACAAAGTATTCGACTTCAAAGAAGTGGAAGTTGAAATAGAATACATTTCTTGCTAAACCAGGAGACGATCTATTTCCCATTAAGCGATTGAGTTCTCGAGGTGCTTTTTCTATCAATCTTGCATCCAAAGATAATCGAATCTGAGTAGGATATTACCTTGAAGCTTCCTTCCTTGGAATACCATATTCCTACTCCCAAAGTCTCTTTTAGATACTTAAGAATTCTTTTGACAAAGACCTAAATGACTTTCTTTAGGTTTGGATTGAAATCTTGCACAAACACCTACAAAGAAAGGATATATCAGTCGGTCTGTGGAGATGAGATCTGAGATCGCCTATCATCATCATACATACAAAGTCCGATCAACATCTTTGCCTTCTATATCTTCATCCAATCTGATGTTTGTACTCATAGGAGTTGAGCTCTTAGTGCTGTTTTCCATACCAAATTTCTTCAGCAACTCTTTGGTATACTTGGTCCCATCATACTCATTTGGAATTTGCTCTTCATTAGATTTGCAAACTTTTCACAAAGTAAATCATTCTCAGAACCAAAAATTATGTCATCCACATAAATTTGTACCAGCAGGGTGTTGTCCCCTTCACTGATTCTGAAAAGTGTCTTGTCAATGGTCCCTTTTGTAAAACCATTGTCCACCAAGAATTGAGATAGAGTCTCATACCATGCTCTTGGTGCTTGTTTCAGTCCATAAAGTGCCTTGTTGAGTCTATACACTTTATCTTCTTGATCTTTAACTTCAAATCCAGGAGGTTGCTGAACATACACTTCCTCCTCTAGGATACCATTCAAAAATGCACTCTTGACATCCATTTGATATACTTTGAAGTTCTTGTATGCAGCATGTGCCAAAAATAATCTGATAGCTTCCAATCTTGCAACAGTGCATAAGTCTCATCAAAATCTATTCATTCGCTTGAGAATAGCCTTTGCAACTAGTCCGGCCTTATTTCTAACAATGGTACAGATTCATCAAGTTTATTTTCAGTATACCCATTTAGTACCAATGATATTTGCATGACTTGGCCTTTCAACAAGTGTCCAAACTTGATTTCTTTCAAATTCATTTAATTCTTCTTGCATAGCAATTATCCAATCTGGATACGAAATTGCTTCTTCAACAACTTTGGGTTCCATTTGTGATAGAAAACAAGTAAACATAGCTTCGGTTGTCTTCTAGTCCTCACACCTTGTCGTACATTGCCAATAACTTGTTCAAAGCAGGTGATTCCTTAACCATTGTGGATTTTGGTTATTTTGATTTTCAGAATATCATCTTGAGTAGGGTCTGCTTTGTAGTTTCTTCTACTGGGGGGGTGAGATCCTTGAGCTGCTTGGTTGTTGCATCGGTAACATTGTCGCCAGGATGTTCAAACAGGCGATGTCGAAACTTTTAAGTCATTGAATCTTTCCAAAACTTCAACACAACTGGATCGTTGATTTGTTGATTTTCATGAGTTCACACTCTTTATCTTCCATACCAAGAAACTTAGGTTCATCAAACACAACATTGATTGTTTCTTCATGTTTGTTGTTCTTTTGTTCAAGACCCTGAATGCTCTCTTTGACCGAGGAATATCCTAAGAAAATTCCTTCATCGATTTTGGTTGGAATGTTTTCAAATGAACTTTATGATTTAGAATAAAACATTTGCTTCCAAATGGGTGAAAATAGGATATATTAGGTATCCTTCCATTCCAGATCTCATAAGGTGTCTTGACAGCCTTCTTGTTTCTTGATGTTCTATTTTGTGTATAGCAAGTTGTATTTATTGCTTCAAATTTCAATATCTTTCAGTAGCAATGCTTCACAAATCATTGTTCTTCTGCTTCCTTTAATATCTGTTTCTTCTTTCAAAGAACCCCATTTTCTTTGAGGTGTACCAAAGAAATGACAAGTTGATGAAGTACACCATTCTCATTCACAATATTCTCTTATAACTTTGTTGAGAAATTCAGTACCCTGATCTGATCTAATCTTTATGACTGTTAAACTTTTCTCATTTTGTAATCTCTTCAAAAGATTAGGTAAGCTTTGGAGTGTCTCACTTTTCTTGTTCATGAATATCACCCAAGTGTATCTAGAAAAATCATCCACAACCACTAAGGTGTATTTCTTTCCTGTCACACTTGTTGGAGTTATTGGTCCAAAAAGATCCATGTGCATAAGCTCCAACACTCTGTTAGTTGACTGTTTAGTCTTTGACTTGAAACTTGACTTTATCTGTTTACCTTGCTGACATGCATCACAGATAGCATCCTTCTTGAATGTGATCTCAGGTAAACCAACCACTAACTTCTTCTTCACTAACTGATTAATATCATCAAAATTTAGATGATTTAACTTCTTGTGCCATAGCCAATTGAGTTCAGATTTGGTATGCACAATCAGGCAGGTTTCTGGAACTGCAGTAGACCAATCCACAACATACATGTTCTGTTGCCTTCTACCAGCAAGTACAACTTGATCACCTCTTTCACTAATGACAATACAATTGTTTTTGTCAAAAGTGACCTTGTATCCCATATCACAGAATTGTCCAATTGCTCGCCAAGTTGTAATCAGTTCCTTCCACATATGCAACATTCTTGATTGTAAGTCCATTTCTGACAAGTGTGCCATATCCTCTTGTATAGCCAGGTGTATTTTTGTTGCCAAAATTCACCCTTGGACCATCTTTTGCCACAAAGTTTGTAAGACAGTGCTTATTCTTTGTCATGTGTCTGGAACATCCACTGTCAAAGTACCAGACACCCTACAAAACAAAGTTAATGCATTTTAGGTACCCAAATCTGTTTGGGTCCATAGTGGTCAGTGGCAAGCATGACCCTTGGTATGTTTCCATAAGGTCTTCTCCTAAATGTGTCATACTTTGGTTCATACTTTGGTTCATACATGTATTCCACACATCCATAAGTTCTAATGATGAGGTTGTGTAGGAACCACATATGTTTTACGGCCTTTTGGTACATAATCTTTGTTTGAAATGATTCTTGTTATTAGAAACATTTGCATAACCATAGTGTGTCTTGTCTATTAGAACAAACTCTGTAATATGAAGTCTCATTGAGGTCTTGTGTAAGTCCTCTTTGATTCCATTGCCTAGGTTTTACCCTAGTGGTATGGTTATCTTGATTGTTTCTAGCATTAGATGCGGGGAATATTCCAATCATTATCGCAGGAGCAGTCTACCTTTCCCCGAGATAAGTATCCCTTGAATGATCAACATTTTTGGATTTAGGATTCTTATTCTTGGAATATTTCTGTTTCTTTTCCTTCGTGGTCCAAAGAGACTTGGTAGCAGAGTCGCTATCAAGAGAGCTTAGAAGGTGCAATGATTCTATTTTTGGATTTATTCTTTTACTAGAGTCGTTGACTTCTCGAGACTTCGATTTTGCTTCTTTGAGGCATTCTCATTTGGTTTCTTGTCAAAGACCTTTTTGGGAGATGGATCTAGTGCAGGCACAAACTTAGGACCAATTCGGTACTAGGTTCAGATAACCTTCTTGGATCCACTCTTGTTAGATTCTTGAGTTCCAAATCCAAGCCCGATTCTATCTCCATAAGGCTTTCCCGATTTGTATGCGATATTGGAACAAGATGGTTCAACAGATTCGAGAGGTCTTTGGATGTTCAAAGCAGACTTATCTTTGATTCTCGCCCAACATCTTTTCTTTACCTTTGAAAACCCTTAATTGACTTTCAATCTTCCAACTTCTAACTCAAGAGCCTCTTTTCAGCCTTCACAATCTCATAACAGATTGTATTATCCTTAGTTGATTAAGGATGGCATCCAAAGTCTCATTGTTGTCGAATTTCTAGTATTTGAACCACGGTAGATTCACAATCACTTCCAGCAGGAGTGTTTATAGATACTGATGTTGTATACCTCCTCGATTTCATCCATGTTGGCCATCAAAGCATAATCCTCCATATCAACAACTTGATCTTTGTGTCATCCGATTCATTTCTTTTCGAGATCCCACTTCATATCCTCGATTCATCTTCAAACAACCATAGCCTTCTTGCCATGTCTCCTTTGTTGACTCTTGGTCTTGTAGAGTGCGGACAATCAGTCTAAAATGTCCAGGCTTCTTACAGTTGAAGCAAAGATAATCGAGTTCCTTACCTTGTTTCAACTCGGGACAATCAGTCCGAAGTGTCACGGTTTCTTGCAATGAAAGCATAGATAGTCATTATCTTTCTTTGGTTCTTCTTTCCTTCTTTCAAGAGGCCTCTTTGTGAAATTTCTTGTAGGGGCCTTTCCGGTCTTCATCATTTCGATTTTCTTGCTCAAGTAGGGCAATTTGTTCTTGCATTTCATCTAGCATATCATCTGTCCTCTCGATGTTTCTTCATGATGTGAAGCGACCAATGCGATGGTCTTTGGCTCTTCCTTTTCGATTTGAGCACTAGCTTCTTGCTAAATTCATAGGCCTTAAGATCGAGAGAACAGTTTGAAGGTGTGTCTTCTTCATGCGACTTTCTCATTTCTTCAATTGCGATCACCTTCATTTTCCAAACATCTCTTGCAGGTAAAGCTTCCAAGATTTTGGTGTTTACTTCCTCTTTTGAATAACTTACACTCGCAGAGTAAGTTCATCTAAGATTGCATTGAATCTGGACTCCATTTGCTCAATGGTTTCATTAGGTAGCATTTTGAACTTTTGAAACCTTTTTCGCCACACCGATTTTGTTCTTCTTTATTGCATCGGTGCCTTCACAGATTAAGTGAATCTTATCCCAAAGTTCCTTTGCGAGTCTTGCAATCTTTGACTTTTCATGTACATATTGCTATCCAAGGTTACGTAGATGATATCAATAGCAATGTTGTTGAGGTTTGCTCTTTTCTGTCTTACGCATTCCATTCTCTCTTTGGTTTAGGAATGTACTCGATTCTGTCACCCCATTCTTTGCCTTTGTAATCTCAGGTGGTCCTTCAATTAGTACATCCATCATCTCATCATGAGTAGCGACAAGATATGCGCATTCGACGTTTATACTCATCAAATCTATCAAGAGAACACATCAACATGGTTCTAGCATATCATGTGTTATCCATGATGCAAGTCTTGAAAATCGGTAACTTGAAGGAAAGTTTTTAAAGAATTTTCACAAGCACAACAAGTAGGATTCCTTGAGCGTAACCTTTGCTCCGATACCAATTGTTGGTCCCTTGAAAGGCTTTAGTTAAGTTTAGAGGGGGTGAATAAACTTAACACTTAAAACTTTGGAGTTAACAAATTGCAACTTCAAAGACTGCGATACTTCATGATGAGTCTGCTTTGAGACCTCAGAGCTTTCTTTGATAAACATGAGTCTCATCGTGATTCGATTCTTTGAATTTGTGCGTGGAATAATATCAAAATTAAGCCTTGTTACTTGTTGTTAAATATGTTACTAAGTATTAGATACTCATTAGTGTATGTGTGTGATTTCGGTTGCTAGATTCAAGAGTTGATATGAATAATGACTAAGTGCACGAGAAAGTAAATGCAGTAAGTATGTAGAGATTTTTATAGTGGTTCCAGGTGATGTAATCTCAGACGTCCACTCTTCTCCTGTGATGTTGGAGGAAATTCACTAGTAATCTTTGAGTTATACGTTACAAAGAATCCTAGGTTGCTTGTCCTTCACCAATAACTATGGCTTCACAAACTCGAAAACTAAGAACAGGTAGGATTGTTGCTCCCGAGTCTTCCACTTTGGTCCTTGAAGGGTAGAATTGCCTCTTCACCGGCTCCACCACAAACCAACAGTCTTTCACACCAACCAGATGCTTCACTTGTCTTCAAGAGCTCTTTATAAAATAAAGAATGAATCAAGTAAATGATTGATTGCAGCGACTTGATTAGGATGATATAATCGGCTGACTTGCAATCTTCAAGTGTGTATGCTTGATGCGATTTGAACACGAATGCACTTGAAGAAAATAACTAGATCAGCAGCCTTAAGCTCAGTAAGTTCAGCAGGTGTTTTTCAGCTCAATGTTATCACTTGAAGTTTATTCCAAAATTCATCCTCTTCTTCTTGAGTTGAAAGTCCTCTATTTATAGGTAGGAATGCATGTGACTTGAATTTGAAATTCAAATGTGACCGTTCCTTGTATTTGTCCCATCCTCACTTGCATTCGTCACTATTCATGGGATCGACATCGTCAGATTACTTTTTGACAGTGCAGTCTGTCCACCCCTTTGACTTGTATCCAATGGATAAAAATATGGATCATCCCAACGTCTTTTTAATCTCAGCCTTTGATTTGCTTGATAAGTCGAGGTAGTTGGTCATTCTTATCCATGTAACTTCTCAATAATCTTGAATTAATCGAGGCATATATCAATGAGGTTCATTAGTCTGTTTGTAAAACCAATCGATCTCTTGAATATTATATTTTTGTCAGTAAAATATAATGCAATTGATTCCTTTATCCAACTTTTATTTGTGAAGTTAGATTACATCATTTTGAATATAACTAAGTTCCAAACATCATCCAACTTGTGGAACTTAGACCTTACACACAAGGTATATGTAATCAATTTAGGTCATCACAGACTTGCCTAGATCATCGATTCCATATCCTTGACATTAAATACTAAGTTTGATCCCTTAGCCTTCATTTATCGAGTTTGAACCCTCGGCCTTGATCTTGATCTTGATCAAGCGAGTTGCGAGACCGATCTCATCGACCTATCTACCCTCATCGACTAGACCGATCTGGCGATAAGCGATCAGTGACCTTTTACGATGCTTGTTTGATCAAACCTATTTATGAATCAAACTCTAATAAACCTATACATTTTATCTAGACATCTTTTTGCCTTTGCACTATAACAGCTAGTATGGCACTCATCATCAAAACTAAGAAATAAGTCCAACAACCTTCCATAAGTATCATCTTTCACCTCATCTTTTAGGACTGATGTCCTATCATAGATAGATCCCGAGAATACTGGCTAGCAGTATCTCTTTCTATGATCTATGCTAAACTATTTTAGAATCTCATCTATAAGGGTGAACTGTGATAATCGTACAGTGTCTAAATCTATCACTATAGATTCTTATTTCCAAAATAAGAACTACAACCTTCAAGAGGTTTTGAAAAGTCCTTGAATTACCAAACATTAATTGACTGTGACATAGGGCAACAACTCTCAAGAAGGATATGCAACACCTACTCAAAAACTGTAACACTCCCACTAACCCTTCTACACATAGGCATATCTTTCCTCTTGATGAAATCAAAATTAAAGAACTTATAGAGAAACTTGTTTAAGTCTATAAATGGATCTCATAAGCTTACATATCACGTTATCATCTATGAACATCAAGCCATTGGCCCAACATTTTCAACATTATCATATAGCCGTGACACATAGCTACAACAAGCACTATCTGAATATACCTAAGCATAGCCGGTAGCATAAGGTAATTACAAGTTTTTCACCCTATAGCCTTTATCCATCAACTCAGCTTAACTAGTAATGGCATTACCTTCCATGTTAGTCTTTCATAAAGACATGCTTCACCTTTTAAGGACATTCCCTGCAAGTAAGTCAAACTAGGTTCACGACCTGGTTGTCATACATGGAATTTGCTTCATATATTATGGCTCCTAGCTATATCTTTTACTCTTGCCTTCCAAGCATTTCTACATAAGTCCTGAGATCTTTATTCTTCAAGATGAACATACCAATAGCCCTTTCTGGCGTTTGGTCATCTACAGACTCATAAAGTGCTTGTGTGCACTAAGCAGTGTCTTACACCTCATCGCTATGCGGTGCGTGCTCATGTTCCAATGGTTGAATATCTCTTTGTGGTTCTCAAACTCTTTTGAGATCTCAATTTACTCCCACTGTCTATTTTGGAAGAAACACTTCATCTAAAAGACAGCATGTTTGAAGACAAACACCTTTTGCTCCGCGGGAAGTAAATAATATCCTGCATTGTAGCTAAGATATTCCACAAAGTTGCACATGTCATACTAAGCTCCAAGCCTTTCAAACATTGCCTGCTTGCTAGAAGTACGACAACCCTAAATCATCGGTTAAGATGGATTTGATGTTATCGTCTTCCATATCTGATATGGAATTTATTCAACCTCCATTCTTTGGAACTCGGCTAAGTATATGTATTGTATAAGGGCTCTATCCCATAACAGGTAAGTGATACTTTGCATGGATTACATCACACCTTTATCATATAAAGTGTTGTTTCCATTTTAGGAACACAATCTAAATGCGTATCCCAAAGATGGTATCCTTCAAGGGAGATTATGACCATATTTCAGACAGCTTCTAAAACACCCTTCAGGGATTAAATACTTCAGTCCAATTGAAGATTAGCTCCTAAGTAGCCCATCAATCTCATATTCGTACTTGCTCGAACTTTTCGGGCTTTCCGAATCGTTGTACTTCACTAAGAACATTCAACTATTTCTAAAAATAGTCATAGAGATTAATAAACAATTATTTGTGACATTAATTGTCATAAGCGAACAAACATCGGTATGTTTATGCTTTAGACAATTTTTCTAGAATTTATAACCTTTTCCTAAGAGGGTATTTTAGTCATCTTTAGATAAGATACGTATTACCCACATGATTCATAATCATATGGTTCAGACATCATCAGAATGACATTTGATTACACGTTTCTCTTCTAGAGAGTCTATGTCTAGGATAACCACAAATATCAAGGATAACAACCATACAAATACTTAGTTGAGATTATATCACTTATATCAACTATATAGTGACATCAATCTAGTATGTTAGATTCAGTGATCGTTCAACTTTATTGGAATAATGTTTATTCCTTTGAATTGAATTTTTCCATTAAATCCTAACAATTAACTGAGATCATGTCCTTCATAAGAACCAGAACACAATAACATTTATTTAGTTCCTTTTTCAGTTTACCAGACTCGGAATACAATACCGAAAATGTTGCAACGTTTGCTTCACTTTTCGTATCTTGGTGTATTCCGTATTTAATCTTTCTAATTTGATTATACTTGTAAGATATCATATATCTAAGAGTTGACTTGAACTTAGATGGATTTATCTTAACACACTTGCCTAGAATAGAGACTTCGATAAGATCTCTTGTTTTAACCACATGCCCTAACTTTCCTTTTTAATCCTTAAGCACTTGTAAATATTTCTTAGTTTAGTCTTCATAAGACTTAAGAAAAATCACAAGAGCTATGTCTTCAATTTCCTTTCATAATGAAAATCCAATGTTTATTAGATAGTTTATTTAGCCTTTTCAATCATATTCAAGACACGAACTATTTAATTAACCTTCAAGCAATGATTAAAGAAATAAGTCGATACTTAAATCTTACAATTTTGAAAACAGCCTTTCCAAAATTCAATGTGGTCATTCTTATCCAACATTTGAATTAATTATCATCGTATGACAGAATGATCATATTGGATCGTATCCAATATATGATTAATTTATTGAAACTTATTTCAAGTGATTTAATCATATCATGAGCTTCCGTTTCATTAATAATTAAAGTCTTGGAGCACTCCATCAAATATGTAGTCTCCTTGTCTCAACTACTATAACGAGGTTGCTCATGTCATTGCTTATTTTAAAAGGATTAAAATTACTTAACCATATTTGAGAACGTTTCTCAAAAGGTAACAGCCATAATATGGTTTTACTAATCAAGAATAAAAACATAGGAATAAAAGTTTGCTAAAAAACTACAACCTAAAATAAAAAATGGTCTTTTGATTTATGATTTTGCTCCCACTCGTCAACTACTCCCAATTGAATTTCAAGAATTTTCCAAAAATTCCTTAGTGGCCAAGATCCCACCTAGTTACGTCGATTCCCTGTTGTGGCTGGTGAACCAAAATAATTCGGTGAGTAGGTGACGCTTCACCAATCACATCACTATGTGACTCTTGGTTGTTGACCAGTCAACTCTTTGACAATTCACATCACAATGTGGTGGCCAACCCTTGTCTCTAAAAATTACCCGACCCCTACTGTGGCTGATGGTCGAATAAATCTTAGTCAAGTCATAACCCAATATTCGCGAGATCACTTACGTTCATATCTCAATAATAACGTTATACCCAAGGTTGGTCAACCCCCAGCTATGGCTGATGGATTGGATCCGAACAAAAGCTCTTCACTGTCATTATAATATTGAGAGACAATTCCGACATAATTTTTATTGTGTGTGTATTTTACAAATTAATTCACTTAATTAATTTTAATTACGGTCTCATTAAAAATATCTATCTCAGACATACATCCTACACATTTATCTAGATCGTGCCTAGTCATGCATCTATTGTATCACATAAAATAAATACAAGCACAAAATAAATAAATTCTTAAAGTAACTGGTATGATTATGGACCTTTCCTAAGTGCGGTTTCGAATACAAATTGACGAAACCGCGGGTGACAATCTAAGGGTAGCTGCAACCGCCAATAGGATCTTTAACGCGCCATCTCCAATGGGTTCTTTATTCTTGTTTCTTTGGTCTCCGTCTTCTGCTCCATTCTTGTTACATAAGATCTATCTAATAAATTTATACACCCGCCGCACATGGGGAGGGGGGGAGCTAACAGGAATTGAGATAAATGCAGAAAGTAAACTAGGTCACGTTCTTTATAACGGCCTAGGACAATTTTGAAAAACCAACATAAAATAAATCACACACATCTATCTTATTGGTTGAGTCCATGATCAATCGGGGTCCATATAATCATATTATATCTTACATATCTAATTCATAAAATAAAAATCTTATGAAAAAGATAAACACTAAAATTACCAACTTGCATCTTTAATTAATCGATTAACGTTTAATCAATTAAGTATTTTATCCAATCAATTAACTAAATAACTTTTAATTAATTAAATGATTTTAATCAAAATAAAATTAACGGTTAATTTTAAACGATTTCAATTTTAATTTTAATAAATTAGAACTATTCTAAAAATAAATCAAAATTAAAATCAATCCTCTTTTGTTTCTTTCCTTTTGATTCCTAATCAAAAGGATGCCTTTGGTTACTAAAACCAAAAGGCACCAACCTGGGCCCTTTCCAAAATCAAAATTTTGAAAAAAGTCTAGGCCTAGGCATTTTCAAAAATCAAATGGGCCTAGGCCTATTCCAAATAAAATTTGGAAAGGTCAATTGCACTATAGTACCATATGGCATCTCAATGACCCAAACTATTTGAATCATTGGTTAGTCACTTGATATTAACTAAACAAATAGATGTTCTATGTATCATAAATAATCATAAAAACACAAAACAAAAATTAGGAGTTCCGCCAAAAAGAAGCACTAGCCGAAGCCAACCGCCCCGAAGGGAAGCCGCCGCCGCCACCACAATTTCCGGTGGGGGTGCCGCAGCCGATCGACCGAGCACCCCAAAAGCCGAGTTGTTTGTTTTTTTTTGTTTTCTTTTTCATTTCCCGAATCTAAATCATGCATCTAATATAATTACTACGCAAATTAACAAATGCTTATTGCTTAAGCTCGAAGCTCACTCCGATACCACTATAAGGAAATCTACGTGGGAACGTAGCGGAATTCAAAAATTTATTTCCTTTTAACCAGGATCGACTTCATTTAAGCAACAAGCATAAAAGAAGTAGACAAGAAAATAAGTTGGTTGATCCAATTGGATCGACGCTTTGTCTACGGTTGTAGTTTCTGCACGAAGCCACCCAAGTGTTCGGTCTCTATTGTTGATCCACACGAACAGCCCGTCGGAATCCCATCATGGATTGCTACCAGAAAAACTCGGTTGCTAGACCGACATTTTCTCTCTCTCAAAACTCTCTCTAGGAAGCTCTCTTATTTTTCACAAGAACTATTAGTCTCTTGGAATTGTGATGTACAAAAGAACTTGACACACACCTCCTATTTATATGAAGGTGGCACCCCAATGTAGAGTAGAGAGGAAGAAAACCTTTTACTAGTAAAATAATGAAAATATATTTGATTGATTTATCTCATTTAATTTAATATCTCATATTAAATATTTTCAAAATATTGTCAATATCTAATATTGAATATATCTTTATCTTATTACCATAAATCAATTTATGCAAATCTATTAATATCCAATATTAATATATGGTAATATCATTAATGAAATTGCACAATCCAAGTGTATCTTATATACTAGAAAGTGGCGCCTCATATTGCCATAAATTGACATCCAGAATATTCTTTAATTAATATAATGATATGATTAATTAATTTGCAAAAATACATGTGTATCAATATACACAAATAATTTTGACTCATACATCAACTATGTATATTTAATTAATCAACATAATTAATATCTTGTATTTAATTTATTCATAATATATAAATACCACCATATTAATTTATTACTATAACACTTTATAGTCGAGATAAAACTTTCCTTACTTGGTTGTCACTATAACCACATTTTAATCCTGCTAGATATTCTTATGTGGGTGACTCGATAGGCTTCCGAATATGTTGGCCGTAGGAACAAAGTGCAATTACAAAAATGCCCTTCATACCTAACGATCATGGATAGCGTCTAGCAACACGTCCATGGCCCCCAATCATCGGAAGAGTCAAATGCAATGACTACTACCTTTAATGTGAAACGGTTACGGTGTAAATATAATCCTATCGCTGTTCCAATATCCATACGGTCGTACGCCGAGTGTCAAACATCAACGGCCTCATCTTATAATCTGGATATCTTACTCTCTCGAAGTAACATATTACTTCCGCTTTGCAAAGACTATCGAGAATAAGACATTCCTTATAAGAAGGCCCTTCCGGATATTTACTCATAATCATAGGATACGTAAGTTCCGGACAAGCGACATGAATCCTACGCATGCTTCAGTATCACACCTAATCACTACCGTATGCTCGCCCCATGGCTAGGGGAAACCTCAATAGTGTCAAAGTATGACAATTCACACCGTGATGTCATGAAGACTCCGGTCTCAGGATAATTACACAACCGCCACATAGTGCGAAACTTAATAAAGTAAGTGGGCCAGTCGAACGTATGCATTCTCTAATACACGTCCACGTATAGTCCAAGTGTCTTGACACTTTGATAGAAGAGATATATCCCTACCTTCAATAAGATAAAAGACATCCAATACGTGCTAGTCTGGTCGTACTATTAATGTCCCTTTTAATAGCACATACGACTAGAGACATTTAAGTATCAAACCTTTTAAAGTGAGTCGAGATCTCATCAACCATAATCACCATTATGATTTCTCTTTCACAGTTTGACACTAGGGACGTTATCATATATACAATAGCATAAATGGTCCTTTAAACGAACAAGTATATAATAACAGAAAAATCATTTATCATATGTATAAACATAAAGAATAGTAGAAATGAGCTGACCCGGTCAAATCCGGTCCAACCCGATTGGGTTTAGGACACTATTTTAACATTATGTTAAGAACATTTTCAAGACCTGCATACCTTCTTATCCTTCTACCCAGATTGATTGCTAGTTCTGTTGCTTGGGCATCCTTGACATATCCTCGAACACTTTGACTTGAGCCAAGATAAAGATCATCAGCAGACATGATTCTTCTTGATTTTGTGTAAGAAGAAAAGCTAAACTTCAAGACTATGAAGTTCTTGTAGAGATTGTGATGATACACTCTTGCCCATATCTGCAATATATAGACTAAGGTGGGTATAACACCTCAGACACGTACTGTAGCACGTACTGTAGCATCTGCGTCGTCCTAATGCACGATTCAAGTGGAAATGAATGAGATAATTCCATGTGTCCCACTACATAACCCCACTAGTCTAAGAAACGGTTATGTCCTTGTAATAGCTGTAATAAAGATAGGATTATTATCCATTTACTTTATTTTTGACTTTCATTAATGATTGACTTTATCAGCAGCTTGATTTTGTATACTCTGCCGATTCAGATTCAACAGGGTCAGGGGTCTGCTGATACATAGAAAACACAGATGATCTTCATATCTTCATTCAGCTTGTTGTAAGCATAGATTTGTCCAACTGATAATACAAAATGAAGTTTAATACCAATGACTGATCTGCCAAGTGAGCTCACCCAGCAGGGCAAAGACCAATCCCCTTGGCAACTTCATTTGCTCAATTGTTCAAACTATATGAGCACTTAGGAATTGTTGATATCAATGACTAAGCTGCCAAGTGATCGCACCCAGTAGGGAAAAGACTAGTCATTTTGGTGAATTCCAATGCTCTACTGACCATTAGCAGGTCAGTCAACCTTGATGATGCCAAATTCAGTCCTTAACTTAGCAAATCTGTCTTTATCCAGAGGTTTTGTAAAGATATCAGCAAGTTGATCTTCAGTAGGTACGTAGAGAACCACAAAATCTTTCTTTTCAACATGATCTCTTATAAAATGATGTCTCCCATCAATGTGTTTGGTTCTTGAGTGCAAAACATGATTTTATGTTATAGCAATTGCACTTGTATTGTCACACATTATGGGAATTTCGCTTTCTTCAATTTCATAGTCTTTTAATTGTTGTCTTAACCATAGGACTTGTGCACAATAACTTCCAGCAGCAATGTATTCTGCTTCAGAGTGGAAGTTGATATAGAATTCTGCTTCTTGCTGAACTAGGAAACAAGTACATTTCCCATTAACCGACAAGTTCATATGGTGCTTTTTCTTTCAATCTTGCACCTGGCATAATCAGAATCTGAGTAGGATATAACTTTGAAGCTTCTATCTTTTGAATACCATATTCCTACTCCCAAAGTTTCTTTTAGATACTTGAGAATATTTTTAACAACAACTAAGTGACTTCACTTAGGTTTTGATTGAAATCTTGCACAACCACCTATTGCAAAGGATATATCAGGTCTGCTGGCTGTGAGATACAGCAGACTTCCAATCATTCTTCTGTATAGAGTCTGATCAACATCTTTACCCTCTTTGTCTTCATCGAACCTGATGTTTGTACCCATAGGAGTTGATACTTTCGTGCTATTTTCCTTACCAAACTTCTTTAGCAGCTCCTTGGTATACTTGGTTTGATGAATGAAGATTCCATCATTCATTTGCTTGACTTGCAGTCCCAGAAAGTAGTTCATTTCTCCCATCATACTCATCTGAAACTTACTTTTCATGAGATAAGCAAAATTTTCACATAACAGTTCATTTTCAGAACCAAAAATGATGTCATCCACATATATCTGCACCAGCAGGGTGTTGTCTCCTTCATTGATCTGAAAAGTGTCTTGTCAATGGTTTCTTTGGTAAAACCATTATTCACGAAGAATTGAGATAAGGTCTCATACCAAGCTCTTGGTGCTTGTTTCAAACCATAAAGTGCTTTATTAAGTCTATACGCTTTATCTTTTTGATCCTTAACTTCAAAACCAAGAGGTTGTTGAACATAAAGCTCTTCTTCTAGATTTCCATTAAGAAATGCACTTTTTACATCCATCTAGTAAACCTTGAAGTTTTTGTGTGCAGCATATGCCAAAAACGGTCTTTTAGCTTCTAATCTTGCAACTGGGGCATATGTCTCATCGAAGTCTATTCCTTCTGCTTGTGAATAGCCCTTTGCCACTAGTCTGGCCTTGTTTCTAACAATGGTACCAAATTCATCCAACTTATATCTGTAAACCCATTTTGTACCAATGATATTTGCATCATCAGGCATTTCACTAGTGTCCATACTTGGTTTCTTTCAAACTCATTGAGTTCTTCTTGCCTAGCAATTATCCAATCAGGATCAACAATTACTTCTTCAATAGCCTTAGGTTCCAGTTGAGACAAAAAGCATGTAAACATAGCTTCTAGTTCTGGTCCTTCCACTTTGATGTACATCACCAATCACTTGTTCAGCAGGGTGATCCTTTAACCATTGTAAATCATTGTTTGGATGATTTACATGAACTTGATCTTCAGTAGGGTCTGCTGTTGGTTCAATAGAGGGATCAACAGATCCTGGAGCTGTATCTATTACTGTATCAGTAGTAGTACTAGTAGGTCCTTCAGTAGGGGCATCTTCATTTCCAGAATCAGAAACCTTCAAATCACATAACTTCTTCAGAATATCCACATACTCTGGATTAATGACTTCTACATGTATAGAAGGTTCGGAAACTTCTTCATTTTCCATTCCAGTGTACTTTGGTTCATCAAAAACATGTATAGATTCTTCATGTTTTAATGTCCTTTTGTTCAGCACCCTAAAAGCCTTGCTGACTAAAGAATAACCCAAGAAGATCATTCATCTGATTTTGATTGAAATTCTTCAGTTGCTCCTTATGATTTAAGATAAAGCACTTACTCTCAATGGGTGGAAGTAGGATATATTTGGTTTTCTTCCATTCCAAATCTCATAAGGTGTCTTGTTAAGCTTTGTGTTCACTGAAGTTCTATTCTATGTGTAGCATGCTATATTGATTACTTCAGCCCAATACCTTTCAGTTAACTTTGCCTCACAGATCATAGTTCTGTCTGCTTCCTTCAAAGTTCTGTTCCTTCTCTCAGCAACCCTATTCTGCTGAGGGGTTCCAACAGCTGCCAATTGATGCAGCATGCCATTTTGTTCATAGTATTCCCTGATGACTTTGTTTAGGAACTCAGTACCCTTGTTTGACCTGATCTTTACCACTGTTACACTTTACTCATTTTGTAGCCTCTTCAAAAGTTCAGGCATCTTTTGAAGTGTTTCACTTTTCTTGTTCATAAAGATTACCCAAGTGTATCTTGAATAATCATCCACAACTACTAGAGTGTACTTTTTTCCAGTTATACTTGTAGGTATCACTGGTCCAAAAAGATCCATGTGCATCAGCTCTAAAACTCTTTTGGTTGATAGTTGAGTCTTTGATTTGAAGCTTGATTTTGTTTGTTTTCCTTGCTGACAAGCATCACATATCCCATCTTTCTTGTATGTGATGTCAGGTAGACCTATTACCAGCTTCTTTTTCACCAACTGATTGATATCATCAAAATTTAGATGATTCAACTTCTTATGCCATAATCAGTTTAGTTCTAACTTTGTATGTACAATGAGACAGGTTTCTGGTACAGTAGTGGTCCAATCTACAACATACATATTTTGTTGTCTTCTTCCAGCAAGTACAACTTGCTATCCCATCTCACTCATGACAATACAATTATCTCTGTCAAAGGTGACTTTGTAACCCATATCACAAAACTGACTGGTGCTTAGCAGGTTGTAGTCCAACCCTTCAACATATGCAACATTCTTGATTGTAAGACCATTCTTCACTAAGATTCCATATCCTCTAGTGTAACCAGGTGTATCCTTGTTTCCAAAGTTGACTTTTGGTCCATCCTTGGCAACAAAATCCACCAAACAGTGTTTGCTCTTTGTCATATGTCTGGAACATCCACTGTCAAAGTACCAGACATCCTACAAAACAAATCTAATGTGTATTAGGTACCCAAACCTGTTTGGGTCCATGGTGGTCAGTGGTAAGCACAACTCTTGGCAAATTTCCATAAGGTCTTCTTTGAAAAGTGTTGCACTTTTGTTCATATATGTATGCCACATTTCCATAGAATCTAGTATTGAACTGTGTAGCATTCATATATGGTTTCTGGCCTTTGGTATATATTGTTGTTTAAAGTGATTTCTATTGTTAGATGCATTAGCATAACCATAAGGATGCTGTCTATTAGGAATAGCTCTATATTATGGTCTCTGCTGAGCCCTCGGTTGAGGTCTTTGATGAGTCCTTGGATGATTCCACCGCTGAGGTCTAGCCTTAGCATTATGGTTAAACTTCTTGTTTATGATAGCAGGGGTAGGAATATCTCAATCTTCATCAATAGGGAACAATCTGCCTTTCCCCCTGAGATAATTGTCCATTGAATGATTAATATTCTTGAGTTTAGCATTATTGTTCTTGGGATATTTCTGGTTGTTTGCTGATCTAGGATTAGCATTCCGTGGTCCAGCAGATCTTGCAGCAGATCTATTTTTAGCAGGTCTAGAGCGTCCAGCAGACCTACCCTTTGATTTACCTTTGTTGTTAGGTACTGCTGTCCCTTTGAACTTCTGATTTTGCTTCTTTGAAGCATTCTCAACAGGTTTTACTGCTTTAGCAGCCTTCTGGGGTGTTGGATCTTGTACAGCTACAAACTTAGGACCAATTATGGTACTAGGTTCAACAGCTTACTTGACCCATCCTTTGAAGGTTGTTGAGTGTCAAATCCAAGGCATGTTCTATCACCGTAAGACTTCCCAGATTTGAATGCAATTGTGGAGCTTGATTGTGCCACAGATTCAGTTGCTACTGTTGGTGCAGCAGGCTTATGCTGATCCTGTTTATAATCAATTTCCTTTCCTTTGAGAATTCTTAATTCAACATGCAATCTTTGAATTTCTGTTTGAAGTGTTTCTCTTTCTACCTTCACAATCTCATAACCAGATTGTATTATCCTCAGTTGATTAAGGAGGGCATCTAGAGGCTCTTCCATGTTAGAAATTTTTGGATTGGAACCAATAGTAGATTAATATTCACTTTCAGCAGGAGTGTTATTAGATACAATTTTGAATACCTCCTCTGAGTCATCCATGTGTGCGATGAGAGCAGTGTCATCTAATTCATTTCCAGATTGAGCTTTTTCAGACTCCACTTCATAGCCAGATTAATCACCAGCAACAAGTGCTTTTCTATTAGGTCTTCTCCTCTTTGGTAGGTCTGGACAGTCAGGTCTGAAATGTCCAGGATTTTTGCAATTAAAGAACAAGTAATCAGGATCTTTCTTTCGTTTTAACTCATAACAATCAGGTTTGAAGTGTAAAGGTTTCTTGCATTTGAAGCACAAAAAGTCATGATCCTTCTTTGGTTCCTTCTTTTTCTCACTTGCTTTCTTGCCATAGATTTTTGGAGATGCTCTTCCAGACTTCATCATCCTTATTCTTTCGGTCATCAATGCAATTTGCTCTTGCATTTCATCCAGTTCATCATCATGAGCAGTTGATGATTCTTCTTTATGTGCAGCAGCCAGTGCTGTGGTTTTTGTTACTTTCTTTTTAGCATTTGCAATGACGTCCTTGCTGAATTCATAGGCTTTAAGATTTGAGAACAACTTGAAGGCATACTCTTCATGAAGTCTCCTGATTCTTCCATTGCAATAACCTTCATCTCCCAGAATTCTTTTGGTGGTGAGGCTTTAAGAATCATTGTGTTGATCTCTTCCTTTGTGTATACAACATTCAGCAGGGTGAGTTCATCCCGAATTGCATTGAATCTTGATTCCATTTGTGCAATGGTCTTATTGGATTTCATTTTGAACTCTTGAAACTTCTGTTTGGCCACACTAATCTTGTTTTTCTTGATAGCATCAGTACCTTCACAAATCAGTTGTAGTTTCTCCCATAATTCTTTGGCAGTCTTGAAATCTTTCACTTTCATATACATATTTCTATCCAAGGTTCTGTAAATGATATTAATTGCAATATTGTTCAGATTTGCCCTTTCTCTGACTTCAGCACCCCATTCACTTTTTGGTTTGGGAATAGTTTGATCCAGACCATCCACAGTTATGACTTTAATGATCTCAAGTGGTCCATCAATAAGCACATTCATCATCTCATCATGTGTAGCAGCTAGATAAGCCTGCATACGACGCTTGTACTCATCAAATTGATCTAGAGAGCACATCAACATGGTCCTAGCACACTGGTTATTGTCCATGATGCAAAAGCTTTGGAACACAGAAACTTGAAAAATTTTCAAAGATTTTTCACAAGCACAACAAGTAGGATTACTTCAGAACAGAAGCTCTGCTCTGATACCAATTGTTGGTCCTTTGAAAAGACGTTGGTTAAGTTTAGAGGGGGGGAGGGTGAATAAACTTAACACTTAAAACTTTTTGGAGTTTGCAAACTCAGCAGGGTCAATAGTCTGCTGACAATTGATTCTATTGAGTTTGTTGCCGCAGAATATATTAAGTTAAGCCTTGATACTTGTTGTTTAAAGTTGATACTAAGTATTAGATACTCAGTAGTGAAAGTTGTGTTAATCTAATAGCTAGTTCAGTAGGTTGATATGAAAAAACATGCAATAAGATAAAGTGCAGAAAGTAAATGCTGTAAAGTAAAGTAGGCAAGTTTTATAGTGGTTCCAGGTGGTGTAATCCTGACAGTACACTCTTCTCCTATGATGTAGGAGGAAATTCACTAGAGTCTTTTGAGATTGATGTTACAAAAGTCCCTAAATTGTTTGTCCTTGACTAATAACTATGGCTTGACAAACTGAATACTAAGAACAAGTAGGATTGCTGCTCCAAAGTACTCCATTGGTCCTTAAAGGGTAGGATTTCCTCTTCACCAGCTCCATCACAAAACAATAGTTCTTGACACTTCAGCAGTGCTTCTCTGTCTTCAGATAACTTCTTAAAAGAAAGGGTTGAATCAAGTAAGTGATTCAGCTTCAACAAGCTTTTGATCAGGATGAAAACATCAGCAGCTTAAGATCTCCAAGTGTAGATACTAGGTGATACTTGAATGCAACAACACTTGTAGAAAATTCTTGATCAGTGTGAATGCTTAGTTCAGCAGGGTATAATGCTCTTGATTTCTTGTAAGTTCGGTGTTTGATTTGATCCCAGGGGTCCTCTATTTGTTAGTGAAAGTCCTGTGTTTGAATTTGAATTTCAAATCTGACCGTTATCGGATTTTCTGATTATTATCTAAAATTCCCTCTCTTTGTACTTCTCTGCATGCGCGTATGCGTGTCCTTACAGATGACGATACTGTCAACCAATAATTTGAATCCAATTTGATTTGGCTCTGAAATCCTTACAACGTCCCTTTCATCCTAGCCATTGATTGACTAATTAATCCAATGCTTGTAATTCATCCTTATCCATTTAATCTTTCAGAAAAACTTGGATTAATACGATATGTATATACTCAGCAGATGTCTGTTTCATAAGTCTGCTGATGCATATATTTGGTCAACTGACTTTTAGTCTACTGTGTTCTTGATGAACACTCAGCTGACTGCTTCTCATATAACTTTTGATTGTGAAGTTAGAGTACACCACTTTGAATATAACTAAGTTTCAATCATCACATTTTCTTATATGAAACTTAGACGTTAAATACAAGGTATATAAGATCAGTTTAGGCCATCACAGACTTACCTAAATTCTGATCCCATATCATCGGCTTATAAACATCAATACTAAGTTTGAACCCTTAGCCTTCATTATTGAGTTTAAACCCTCAACCTTCAGTTTTCAGCAGGTCCTAGACACTCTACTAAACTTCTAACCTAGATAGGTCTGCTGAATCAAGCCAGCTAACCTCTTTACAGTGCTTGTTTGGTCAAACCTATATAAAGATCAAACTCTAGAAAACCTATACATTTATTCTAGACATCTTTTTGCCTTTGCCCTATAACAGCTAGTCTGGCACTCATCATTAAAACTAAAATATGTTTAACAAGGAGGTTCCTTCATTTAGTTCCCTCTAAAAAATGAGAGATTTTTTGGTGCAACGGATGTAGGAAGGTACATGTAAGAAAGCAGACCATGATAAGAGATGAGAGACAAACGAACATACCTGTTATGAAAAGGATTTGAAGGAGCATCCAAGATCTGGAAATATTACAAAGAATAAGTAAATAAGTGAAGCAACTTTAAAAATCACCATAAATGTTGAAAGGAAAACAAAGTATGATACTTTTTAAGAATACGCAAGATAAATACATGAGAGCTATAGAAAAAAAAATTCCTAAACACATGAGTAAATGGAGAACAAAGGGAGAAAATTTAATGTGCAATAACTTAGTTAGACCAAGTAAAATATATATATATATATATATATATATATATATATATATATATATATATATATATATATATATATTTGAGGAAGACAATGCAAAAACGTAGTCTTTTAACCATCAGATCTAAACATGCGACACTTTCAGAAAGAGAAGTACGAATTTCTTGTATAATCCGTTGGTTAAAAGAAATTTTCTTTCCTGAACTCCTAAGAATGACAGTTAGAAACCTCTTAGACTACACCTAAGACGAAAGAAATCTGTACACTTTCCATAAAAATAAATCCACAGAAAAAAAAAATGAAACCCCAATAAAGAAGGGATATAGTATGAATTTCTTTGCTGTCACTCGAACTGGAAAAGCAATCCATCGACTATTTTCCATCACCGACGAGAAGCTGTAAAGGTGACCTCTTTTTTGTCAAATCATAACTATCACACACGTCTCTAGCTATAGGAGGAGAGGAATATGTCGTCTAATTTGGACAAGGCCGCCGGAAAACGCCAAAAGGTAGCTGCTTTTGTGGTGGAGAAGAAGAAGAGGCATCCGCCGTTTCTTCTGTCATGGAAAAGAATCTGAAATGAAACCCTAAGAAAGATTATGGAACCTTTACTACTACCGAAAGTCAAGAGAACTTTGTGCGGAAAATTATCAGCAGGCTTATTTGGTGGACATTTTTTTTACTGGGCTAATTAGAAACAAAGCCCAAACGGAATTAAATCACAAAACCGTCGACATGGGCAAGTCAAACGGAAATATATATATATACACACACACACATCAAGTGGAAATCCTCCCCCTCTCAATAACTTAAGCATTAATACACTTGAAACCTCTGCATATACACAACCAAATAACAAACAAGATGACACAAATGATCAAATCCATTGATAAAAACCACCCATACATGCTTCCTCCATACGTTGTTGCCCTTCTGATGTCCCATTTCACCCGAATAAAATCCATTCTTATGCATTGAAACCGAAAAATCTCTCCTCAATCTGATTGACATTTCATGCGAAGCCTCTAACACCTTCCTATTCATCATATATCTTTCATTTCCACCAGTCCCCTTAACACAATCACCTAACAAAAACCTCTTCTTTTTCTTCAAACAATTAACAGAATCCCCAAACAATGGCTTCCCATCAGGAACACTAACTCCTCCTCTCCCTTTGGAATAATCCGAGCTTTCGTTCCTTTTGTGACCGGAATTCGGAGAATGTATTCACCAAGAATTGTTGTCCATTTTGCAATACATGCATAGTAGATCAAATTTGGGTCAGAAATTGTTGAAATGGTATCCTAAACCCAATCGGGTTGGACCGGGTCCGACCACGTCGGGTTATATACAATCTATTTAGTTCATGTAATAAATTTATTATGATTAATAAAAGCATTTTTTGTTATTATATATCTTGTTTATCTTCATGTTATTGAATATATATATATATATATATATATATATATATATATATATATTAGCGTCTTTAGTATTAAACTTGGTAGAGAAACCGTGATACTGATTGTGGTTGATGAGATCTTTATTCACCTTAATAAGTTTGATACTTAAATGTCTCTAGTCGTATATACTATCGAACAGGACTTTGATGGTATGATTAGACTAGCACGTATTGGATATCTTCTATCTTATTGAAGATATGGGTAGATCTCGTCTATCTAATTGTAGAGACGCTTGGACTGTACGTGGACGTGTATTAGAGAATGCGTACGTTAGACTGGCCTATTTACATTAAGTGTTGCAGTATGTGGCACTCATGTAATTATCCTGAGACCGGAGTCTTCATGGCATCACGGTATGGATTGTCATGCTTTGACACGATTGAGGTTTCCCCTAACCATGGGGCGATCATGCGGAAGTGCTCGGGCGTGATATTGAAGCATGCGTAGGATACATGTTTGTTCGTCTGGAAATCACGTATCCTATGATAGGAGTAATGTCCGAAATGGCCTTCTTATAAGGAATGTATAGCTCTCGTGAATCTTTCCAAAGTGGGAGTAAATGAGTTATTCCGAAAGAGCATGATATCCGGATTATAAGATACGATCGTTGATGTACTGACACTCGAGATACGATCGTATGGCTATTATTAGAGCGACATGATTCTATTTACACAGTAACTGTTTCGCATGAAAGGTAGTAGTCATAGTTTTTTACTCTTCCGATGATTGGGGGTCACGGTGTGTTGCTAGACGCTATCCCGTGATCGTTAGGTTTGAAGGGCATTTTCGTAATTTACACTTTATGTCTACGGCCATCATATTCGGAAGCCTATTGGGTAACACATATAACGAACATCTAGCCGGATTAAAATGCGGTTATAGTGATAACCAAATAAGGAAAGTGTTGGACTTATTTTTAAGTTTTAGTGATGAGTGTCAGACTAGCTGTTATAGAGCAAAGGCAAAAAGATGTCTACATCAAATGTATAGGTTTATTAGAGTTTGATCTTGTATAGGTTTGATCAAACAAGCATCTTTGTAAATGGTCGGTGACTAATATCGTGAGAGACTGTCTATATCAGTAGGGTACCTAGGTCAGTAGACTAGTTAGGAACCTGCTGAAGACTGAAGGTTGAGGGCTCAAACTCAGTTATTGAAGGCTAAGGGATCAAACTTAGTATTTAAAGTCAATGATATGGAATCAGAATTTAGAGAAGTCTGTGATGACCTAAACTGATTACATATACCTTGTGTACAAGGTCTAAGTTCCACAAGTTAAGTGATGATTGGAACTTAGTTATGATTAAATGGTGTAATCTAACTTCATAAATAAAAGTTAGATAAAAGAAATCAGCTGCATTGTTTCATAAACACATCAAGATATAGATCAGCTGACTGATATGTATTTCAGCAGACTTATGGTCACAGGAACCTGCTGATACATATACCTCGAATTATTCAAGGTCACATGTGAAGATTACAAAGAAAGGGACAGCTAACAACCTCTGATTCTATCAAAAAAATTAATGGTAAAGATTAAAGGGACGTTGGGATGATTCAGACCTTTATCCAATGGTTATAAGTCAAAGGGTGACAGATCATGCATCTTTGTCAAAAGGAATCGAGCAGTGCGAGTCCTCGAAACGATCGAGAAAAAGCAAGTCAAATGGGAAAAATCTGAAACGGCTATGTTTGAATTTCAAACATAAGTCTCAAGGACTCCTACCTATAAATAGAGGACTCCCAATTCAGATACAAGTGATGAAATTTAAGGATCTATCTTGAGCTATCAAATTTCAATTGATAAAACACCCTGCTGACCCTACTGAGCATAAGGCTACTGATCCAATAAGACTCTTCAAGTGTAATATGCATTCAAGCTACACCAAGTTTACACACTTGAAGACATCAAGCTGCTGATCATATCATCCTGATCAAGCTGCTGAAAGCTGAATCACTTACTTGATTTAAACTTTCTTTTACAAGGAATTTACTGAAGACAGTGAAGCACATTTGGGTGTCAAGAACTGTTGTTTGTGGTGGAGCTAGTGAACAGGCAATCCTACCCTTCAAGGACCAGTGGAAGACTTTGGAGCAGCAATCCTACCTGTTCCAAGTGTTCAGTTTGTGAATCCATAGTTATTGGTGAATGACAAGCAACTTAGGGATTTTTGTAGCAGCTACCTCAAGAATCTCTAGTGAATTACCTCCAACATCACAGGAGAAGAGTGGGTGGCGAGGATTACACCACCTGGAACCACTATAAAATCAGCTGCTTTTTTTTACGCATTTATATTCTGCACTTAGTATATCTAGCATATCAACCTACTGAATCTAGCAACTGAATCACAAACATACACTACTGAGTATCTAATAATTGGTATCATATTTAACAACAAGTGATAAGGCTTAATTTTTGATATATTCCATTTGCACAAATTGATAAACTCAGCGATCGTGAGACTCACGAGTTTGTTGAGTTTGTCACGACGATCGACCAAATTTCTTGAAGTTCTTGAGTTTGTTAACTCCAAAAAGTTTTAAGTGTTAAGTTTATTCACCCCCTCTAAGCTTAACCAAAGCATTTTCAAGGGACCAACAATTGGTATCAGAGTAGTGCTTCTGTTCTGAAGTAATCCTACTTGTTGTGCTTGTGAAAATACTTTGAAAGCTTTTTCAAGTTTCTGATTCTCAAAGCTTTGCATCATGGATAACAACCAGTATGCTAGAACAATGTTGATGTGTTCTTTAGATCATTTTGATGAGTATAAACGTCGTATGCAGGCTTATCTAGCTACAACACATGATGAAATGATGGATGTGCTAACAGATGGACCACTGGAGATTACCAAGTCAGTAACAGTATGAGATAAGACACAGTACATTCCAAAGCCAAAAAGAGAATGGACTGCTGAAGATAGAAAAAAAAAAGCAAACCTCTAACAATATTGCTATTGATATTATATACAGAACTTTGGATAGCAATATGTATTTGAAGGTGAAGGATTGCAAGACTGCAAAGGAACTTTGGGACAAGTTACAATTAATCTGTGAAGGCACTGATGCAATCAAAAAGAACAAGATCAGTGTGGCAAAGAAGAAATTCCAGGAGTTCAAAATGAAACCAAATCAGACCATTGAACAAATGGAATCAAGATTCAATGCAATCATGGATGAACTCACCCTACTGAGTGTGATGTACTCACAGGAAGAAATCAACTTAAAAATCTTGGAAGCATTACCTGCAAAATAAGTTTAGGAGATGATGGTGACTTCCATAGAAGAAATGCGGAGTTTGTATGAAGAAGACACCTTCAAATTGTTTTCAGATCTTAAGGCCTATGAATTCAGCAAAAAGCTTGTGCTTGAGACTGAAAAAGAAGAGCCAAAGACCACTGCATTGGCTGCTTCACATCAAGAAGAGACATCCGGAGCTCAAGATGATCTACTGGATGAGATGCAAGAGCATATTGCCCTACTGTGCAAGAAAATCAGAATGATGAAAACTGGAAAGGGTTCTCCAAGTAATTTCACAAATAAATTCAGTGAAAATAAGATGGAAGAATCAAAGAAAGATAATGATTACTTGTGCTATCATTGCAAGAAACTAGGACACTTCAAACCTGATTGTCCTGAATTAAAATAGAAAAAGTAACCTGATTATATGTGCTTTAATTGCAAGAAGCCTGGACATTTTAGACCTGATTGTCGGACTCATGAAGTCAAGAGTCAACAAAGAAGATCTGGCAAGAAAGCTATGGTTGCTGAAGATGAATCAGGATATGAAGTAGAATCAGAAAAAGGAAATGAATATGATGATACTGCACTTGTTGATGAGATGGAGGATTATGCTTTAATGGCAAATATGGATGAAACAGAGGAGGTATACAATTCTATATCTATAAACACTCCTGCTGGAAATGACTGTGAATCAACTTGTGGTTCAAATCCAAAAAATTCTGACAATGAAGAAACTTTGGATGCCATCCTTAATCAACTGAGGATAATACAATCTGGTTATGAGATTGTGAAGGCTGAAAAAGAAGCTCTTCAATCAGAAGTTGAAAGGTTAAATGCTGAATTAAGAATTCTCAAGGGTAAGGAAAAAGAAGTTAGAGCGAGAATCAAGATAAGCTGCCTTTGAAACACTCATGAGCTCTTGAATCTCTTTGAACCACCTTGTTCCTCCACTGCATTCAAATCTGGGAAGCCTTATGGTGATAGGACAGGGCTTGGATTTGGAACTCAACAATCTAATAAGAGTGGATCCAGTAAGGTCACTGAACCTAGCACCAGAATTGGTCCTATGTTTGTGCCTGCACAAGATCCAACTCCCAAAAAGGTTGCTGAGGTAGTGAAGCCTACTGAGAAAGCTTCAAGGAAGCAAAATCATAAGTCAAAAAGGTCAACAACACCTAACAAAAGGAATAAATCCAAAAATAAGGCTGTTGTACCTTCTAGACTCTTTGATAGCGAGACTTGCGATAGCGAGACCTGGCCGATAAGCGAACACTGTGATAGCAGACTCTTGATACTTGAACTCTTGATAGCAGAACCTGGCGATATGAGACTGGACCACACAAAGGTAAAAATCGGAAATATTCTAAGGATAAGAATCCTAAATCTAAAAATGTCAATCATTCTAGGGATACTTATCTCAGGGGGAAAGGTAGATTGTTTCCTACTGATGAGGATTGGAATATTCTTGCACCTACTGCTAGAAACAACAGGTATAACCATGCTGCTAGGGTAAAACCTATGCAATGGAATCAGCAAAGGACTCAACAGAGGACTTATACAAGACCTCAGCAGGGACCTCAGCAGACTCCATATTACAGGGCTGTTCCTAACAGACAGCAAACCTATGGTTATCCTAGTGCTTCTAACAAAAGAAATCACTTTAAACAGCATTATGTTCCAAAAGGCCAGAAAGCATATGTGAATCCTACACAACCAATTGTTAGACCTTATGGATGTGTAGAGTACATGTATGAACAAAAGTATGATACCTTTCAAAGAAGACCTTATGGAAACTTGCCAAGGGTTATGCTTACCACTGACCATTATGGACCCAAACAGGTTTGGGTACCTAAAATGCATTAACTTTGTTTTGTAAGGTATCTGGTACTTTGACAGTGGATGTTCCAGACATATGACAAAGAATAAGCACTGTTTGTCAAGTTTTGTGGCAAAGGATGGTCCAAGGGTGAATTTTGGCAACAAGAACACACCAGGATACACAAGAGGATATGTCTCACTTGTGAGAAATGGATTAACAATCAGGAATGTTGCATATGTGGAAGGACTACACTACAACCTACTGAGCACTGGACAGTTTTGTGACATGGGATACAAGGTCACTTTTGACAAAAACACATGTATTGTCATTAGTGAAATAGGTGATCAAGTTGTATTGGCTGGAAGAAGACAACAAAACATGTATGTTGTGGATTGGTCTACTGCAGTTCTAGAAACATGCCTGATTGTGCATACCAAGTCAGAACTTAATTGGTTATGGCATAAGAAGTTGAATCATCTAAATTTTGATGATATCAATCGGTTGGTGAAGAAGAAGCGGTGATTGGTTTACACGAGATCACATTCAAGAAGGATGCTATTTGTGATGTCTGTCAGCAAGGTAAACAGACAAAGTCAAGCTTCAAGTCAAAGACTAAACAATCAACAAAAAGAGTTTTAGAGCTGATGCACATAGATCTATTTGGACCAGTAACACCAACAAGTGTAACAGGAAAGAAGTAAACTTTGGTAGTTGTGGATGATTATTCAAGATACACTTGGGTGATATTCATGAACAAGAAAAGTGAAACACTTCAAAATATGCCTGAACTTTTGAAGAGATTACAAAATGAGAAAAGTGTGACAGTAGTCAAAATCAGATCAGACAAGGGTACTGAATTTCTCAATAAAGTTATAAGAGAATATTGTGAACAGAATGGTGTACTACATCAACTGGCTGCTGCTGGTACACCTCAGCAAAATGGGGTTGCTGAAAGAAGAAATAGAACTCTAAAAGAAGCAGGAAGAACTATGATTTATGAAGCATTGCTGCCTGAAAGATATTGGGCTGAAGCAGTTAATACAACATGCTATACACAAAACAGAACCTCAGTGAACAAGAAGCTGCTGAAGACACCCTATGAGATTTGGAATGGAAGAAAACCAAATATATCTTATTTCCATCCATTTGGAAGCAAGTGTTTTATCTTGAATCATAAGGAACAATTGAAGACATTCCAACCAAAATCAGATGAAGGAATTTTCTTTGGATATTCTTCAGTCAGCAAGGCATTCAGGGTACTGAACAAAAGAACACTGAAACATGAAGAAACAATATATGTTGTATTTGATGAACCTAAGTTCACTGGAATGGAAGATGAAGCTTCAGAACCTGCTGAGAATCAACAAGTCACTGATCTAGAATGTGTTGAAGTTTTTGAAAGATTTAATGACTTAAAGATTTCTGATTCTGCCCCTGCTGAACTCCTTGCTGGTAACACTACTGATGCAACAACTGTAGCAGTTCAAGGATCTGCTGAACCCCCTGTTGAAGAAGCAACAGCAGACCCTACTGAAGATGATGTTCCTGAGAATCAATCTAACCAGAATCCATAATGGTTAAGGGATCACACTGCTGAACAAGTTATTGGCAATATACAGCAAGGTGTGAGGACTATAAGACAATTAGAAGCAATGTTTACTTGCTTTCTATCTCAAATGGAACCTAAAGTTGTTGAAGAAGCAATTTCAGATCCAGATTGGATAATTGCTATGCAAGAAGAATTAAATGAATTTGAGAGAAATCAAGTTTGGACACTAGTGGAAAGGCCTAATCATGCAAATATAATTGGTACAAAATGGGTATACAGAAACAAATTGGATGAATTAGGTACCATTGTGAGGAATAAGGCTAGACTAGTAGCAAAAGGCTATTCTCAAGCAGATGGAATAGATTTTGATGAGACATATGCCCCTGTTGCAAGATTGGAAGCTATCAGATTATTTTTGGCATATGCTGCTTATAAAAACTTCAAGGTATATCAGATGGATGTCAAAAGTGCATTTTTGAATGGCATTCTGGAAGTGGAGGTCTATGTTCAGCAACCTCCTGGATTTGAAGTTAAAGATCAAGAAGATAAAGTGTATAGACTCAATAAAGCACTTTATGGTTTGAAACAAGCACCAAGAGCATGGTATGAGACTCTATCTCAATTCTTGGTAGACAATGGTTTTACCAAAGGTACCATTGACAAGACTATTTTCAGAATCAATGAAAGAAACAGCACCCTGCTGTTACAAATTTATGTGGATGACATAATATTTGGTTCTGAAAATGAATTGCTATGTGAGAAGTTTGCAAATCTGATGAAAAGTAAATTCCAAATGAGTATGATGGGAGAAATGAACTACTTTTTGGGATTGCAAGTCAAGCAGATGAAAGATGGAATCTTCATTCATCAAACAAAGTATACCAAGGAGCTACTGAAGATATTTGGTATGGAAAACAGCACCAAGGTATCAACTCCTATGAGTACAAATATAAGATTGGATGAAGACAAAGATGGCAAAGATGTTGATCAGACCTTATACAAAAGGATGATAGGCGATCATCATGACTTCATCGCTAGCTTGACTGATATATCCTTTCTTTGTAGGTGTTTGTGCAAGATTTCAATCAAAACCTAAAGAAAGTCATTTAGCTGCAGTAAAAAGAGTTCTCAAGTAGGGATATGGTATTCTAAAGATGGAAGCTTCAAAGTTATATCCTACTCAGATTCTGATTATGCTGGATGCAAGATTGATAGAAAAAGCACCACAGGAACCAATCAGTTAATGGAAATAGATGGTTTCTGGTTTAGCAAGAAGCAGCAATTCTATATCAACTTCCACTCTTTGTTGAATATATTGTTCTTTGGAAGTGTTGTGCACAAATACTGTGGTTAAGACAACAATTAAGGGATTATGGAATCGAAGAAAGAGAAATTCCTATAATGTGTGACAACACAAGTCCAATTGCAATCATAGAAAATCCTATTTTGCACTCAAGAACCAAGCGTATTGATGTTAGACATCACTTCATAAGAGATCATGTTGAAAAGAAGGATGTGGTGGTTTTGTATATCCCCACTGAAGATCAACTTGCTGATATTTTCACTAAACCATTAGATAGTGAGAGATTTGCTAAACTAAGGACCTGAACTTGGAATTATAAAAGTTGGTGATACATCTTTGATCAATGATGTCTCTTGGAATTCACCAAGGGGATTAGTCTTTGCTATGTTGGGTGAGCTCACTTAGCAGACTAGTCATTGGTATCAACAATTCCATGTACTTATTTAAGTTTGGACAATTGAGCAAATGAAGTTGCCAAGGGGATTGGTCTTTGTCATGTTGGGTGAGCTCACTTGACAGATTAGTCATTGGTATTAAACTTCATCTTGTATTATCAGTTGAACAAAAAAAAGGAGGAATAGAATATCACCAGAGTAACCCTATCAGCAGGCTACAGAGGCATATTTGTCAGCAGGCTGCTGAGCCAAGGCTGCTAAAGGAAACTTTACACAGTCAAACTTACAAAAGTCAAAAATAAAATGGCGGGATATTTATTCTATCTTTGTAACCATAGTTACACGATCTGACGGTTACAAAACGTTATGGAAAAGTAATGGGCCACGTGTCAAGACATCATTCACTCAGATTTAATCGTGGTTAATACCATAATACGTGCTCTGACAGTTACAACTACCCTCTGTCTATATATACAGACCTATACACAGAGGATACTTACAACTCTCGAATTGCTTTTTCCCTGCAAATTTCTTGTGTGAACACAGATTTGAAAGCTTTCTTCTTCATCTCATTCACTCAAAATGGCAAACAAAGATAATGTTCATATTGGCACCGAGTCAAAGTGTAAGAGGCTATGTGGTGATCTCTCTCTATTGAGCGGCAATTAATATAGGAAGAAGAATCAGACGGTATGCTGGTTTGGAGAACATTATCAATAGAAGACTGGAAAGGATTTCTTATATCAATGTTTTGGAGTTCTGGAAGAACATTGTTATACATGAAGGTAGAGAGGCCTTCACCACAACTGTTAATGGAAGAGAAATTGAAATTTCCTCAGACCTACTGAGAAAGGTATTTCATTTTGCACCTGGAAATAATGCCCCCACCAATCCAGAGGAAATGAATCTACCAAGGATGCAGTTTGTGGATGCAATAAAGACAAATGAGAAAATTGCATCAAATCTTGGCATTAATGTGAAGCATATTGGTTATGAGTATAACCTGCTGAGCAAATTGGTTACCAAGACCATTTTGGGATTCGTTGGGAGTCTAGACACACTGTTTGGACCTAAAATAGATATGCTAATCATCATCTGCAGAAGTATGAAATTTGATTGGGCCGGATTCTTTATATACTACATGAAGAAGGTGTTTATTGAAGATAGAGATGGTATAAGGAAGTCCAAGGTCAAGCCCTTAGGTCTACTGATTCAGACCTTGTTGAATCATTTTCGGATACCTGATATTTCATCTGAAAAGATTAACCAATCCAGATACAAGCCAGAAGTTGCTGCTCCTATTCCTGGTTTGGATGATGATGAAGATGTGGATGATGTGGCTACACAAAGTGATGATGATGATGGTGGAGATGATGATGCTGGTGGTGAGCAGATTAAGGAAGTTTCTAAGTCTGCTGAACCCAAGAAGACTGTTGAGAGAGAAAGGCTGCTGATACAAGAAAAATAACAGAAATGTTAAAGCCTAGGAAGACTAGAAAGCAAACAATAGAGACTGATGAGTCTGCTGAGGGTCCAGCTGAAATTGAGGTTACTGACCCTGCTGTAGTTGCAAAGAAGAAGACTGTTACTGAAATTTTGAAGGAGCAACAGAAGGAAGCCAGTAGAAAGAGGAAAGCTGCTGAAGCTGAAACAGAGCAACTTTCCAAAAGAATGAAAGAAATTGCCAAGAAAAGGAAACATGGCAAAGGAAAACAGTTGAGGATTTTGGAGACTCAAAAGGAAGAAGAAGAATGAGAGGCTATTGAAGCTGAGCCCTTAACAATTATCAAGCCTAATGAGATAGTAGAGGTTGTTATTGAGCAACCTCTTTGGAGAATCACAAAGCAGTCTTGAACCGAGCTTCTTTGAAGAAGTGGAATCCTCACCTATAAAGGCTGCTGAGCCTACTGAAGTTGCACAAATTGTTGTTGAGCAACTTGTTGAAGAGCCACAACAATCTACTGAGAATACACATGTTGTGGAAGTTGAAAAGTTGGTACAAGACCACCTCGCAAGTTCTCGCAATGATTCGAGGGGAAGAAGCGATCTGCTGCTAACCTATTGATGAGCATGTTAGTCAGGGGAAACCAAGTATTGTACATATGGAGGTAGTAGGCACTAATGTACAATCTGAGCAACCGACTGACCTAGAAGCATCTGTTGAAGAAACTTTTAACTTGCTTGTTGAGACCTTTGGAGATCATCAAGCTACTCAAACTACTCCAACAAAGCCAACCATGCCATTTGAAAGGAAGGAACAGAAGAAAAAGGAAGGATATGTTGATCCTAAACTCTCTTTGGTTGCAAACTACTTTTAATGGAAATTTGGGTTCTATAAGAGGCAAAAGCCATTGCAGTACCAATGATGATTTCGAGGAATGGGCTTTTGAGAAGTTGGGAGTGGAAAATTTATTGGATCAGTAGATACCTCTTTCTTTGGAAGCTAAATTGATGGATCTCCTTGATCAACAAAAAAGGAAGAGGTATCAAGTTCAGAGATCCTAGAGATGAATCAGGCAGTGATGATTCATCATCCGTCACAGTGATGATTATCCTCTCGGTCCAGAGGAGTCGGTGGATTTGCTTTATTAAATGAACCAAGTGTACAACGATCCCCAGCGTCTTGGTAGTCTGTTGAGGCCGCCATTTGGACAAATGGATGAGGATGTGGAAAATTTCACCATAGATGGTCCTGAGGCCTTAATAAATGATGGGGTAAATCTTGGAGGCAGCAGAGTGGTTGGTGTTTGAGGATGCTTTATTTGTTGAAGAACTCTTGAGCATCTTGATGATCGCCAGGATCGTAGATTTGGAGCAGGAGAGTACAGTCACTTGAGGTACAAACAACACATGAACAAAGGTTGGAACAGGAGGTACAGGTTGCTGAGTCTCAAACAGTACCTGGACATAGGTTGGAACTATCTATGGGTTTGGAGGAAACCCCTGCTGTTGTTGTTGAACAGGCTGTTGTAGTGGAGCCTACTGGAGACAAGACCACTGTAGGAAAAGATGGTCAGCAGACTGCTGTTATTGATGAGGATGAGCAGCTGGTGGACTATAACTACAGTGATGAAGAGTTTCAAGTGCCTGAGGAAGAACCTATTGATGATGAACCTCAACAGACATTTGTACCAGTTTTTGAAGAACCTGCTCTTGACCATGTTCTGGAGGAGTTTCAAGGACCTAACCCTGCTGGAAGGGATATGAGCTTTGCCATGGTTGTCAGCAGACATAGGGCACAATACAATGTAGAAGAGCCTGCTGGACATATGGCTGGAGGTATGGCCGGTGGAGTACCAGCAGAGGTTTTGGATGAGTTGAGGACTGTCAGAACTGACATAACAAGATTAAGAACTCAACTTGACAGGCAAGAGCAAAGGTTTGAAGACTTGATGAATTTAGTGGAGAATAGAGGAAGAACTACTGAAACTGTTGCTTCCAATATTACTTCCACCTAGTATGCTCTTGCTGACCTTGCTCTGGATGTAAAGGGGATCAGACAAGAAAATACAATGAAGGAGAAGTTTCTGAAAGATCAACTTGAAGCCTTCCACCAGAAACTTGATAAACTTGCTGAGGCACCCAAGCCTACTGTGACTGAGCCTGCTGGAACACCTCAACCTACTGGATTGGATCCTAAGTTTACTAAGAGGATCAATCTACTAAAGCAAACTATGCAAGAACGGATCACTGCAGTTGATACAAGAACTGAAATTATGGAAGGACAACTGAGTACTCTAGTCACCACATAGGAGAGTGTTCATGGCCTGCTGTCCCATTTTGTTGATGATGTCAATAAGGGGGAAGAGATCCAAACAGCAGTAGCAAAAGAGGCTGCTATAATTTTTGCAAAGAAAAAATAGGAAGATGACACTAATGCATTCAGAGAACCTGCACCTGGCAGACTTCCACTCACTGATGATCTTCTCAGAGAATATAAGAAAGTTTACAACAGAAAGAGGAGACCTTATCATGACAAAGGTTTCCATGAGGGACTTAACTCCTTTCCGGCACTTAAGTTTTAGGAAACAAGGGTTAAAGCCTTGAGAGCTGCACAGAGAGGTGGAAGGGGTGTCAGAGGTGGAATACGTCTTCCAACCACCAATGCAAAGGAATCACTGAATGAATTTAAGGAAGTTTACATGTGTTTAGGCTTCAGAGTACATCAGATCAATCTCACTCTGCCTGAAGCATAGAAATGGTGGAAAGAAGTGAATCCTCACATTGATTTCTCTCTTATTGAAAATGATTGGATGAGAGAAATGATCAGAGAGATAAGAGTTTATCAAGTGCAAGTAGAGAAGGCAAGAGAAGAAAGATAAAGAAGACACTAGATCAGCATACTTTATCTGCTTTATACTTCTGCTGATTCAAGACTATAATACTTTTGAACAAATGATTATAATGAGAGATGACTAAGTTTGTTATGTTCTTGTTTTTAATCTTTTTGCTTTGCTGTAAGGAGAGTATTGGCATCATCACGAAAAAGGGGGAAATTGTTGAACTTATTTTTAAGTTTTAGTGATGAGTGCCAGACTAGCTGTTATAGAGCAAAGGCAAAAAGATGTCTAGATCAAATGTATAGGTTTATTAGAGTTTGATCTTGTATAGGTTTGATCAAACAAGCACTGTAAATGGTCAGCTGACTAATATCAGCAAATCTGTCTATATCAGTAGGGTACCTAGGTCAGTAGACTAGTTAGGAACTTTTGAAGGCGAAAGGTGAGGGCTCAAACTCGATTATTGAAGGCTAAGGGATCAAACTTAGTATTTAAAGTCAAGGATATGGAATCAGAATTTAGGGAAGTCTGTGATGACCTAAACTGATTACATATACCTTGTGTATAAAGTCTAAGTTCCACAAGTTAAGTGATGATTGGAACTTAGTTATGATTAAATGGTGTAATCTAACTTCATAAATAAAAGTTAGATAAAAGAAATCAGCTGCATTGTTTCATAAACACAGCAAGATATGGATCAGCTGACTGATATGTATTTCAGCAGACTTATGGTCACAGGAACCTGCTGATACATATACCTCGAATTATTCAAGGTCACATGTGAAGATTACAAAGAAAGGGACAGCTAACAACCTCTGATTCTATCAAACAAATCAATAGTTAAGATTAAAAGGACGGTGGGTTGATTCAGACCTTTATCCAATGGTTATAAGTCAAAGGGTGGACAGACTGCATACTGTCAAAAAGGAATCTGATAGTGTCAGTCCTAGGAACAGTCAGAAAAAGCAAGTCAAATGGGACAAATCTGAAACGGCTATGTTTGAATTTCAAACATAAGTCACAAGGACACCTACCTATAAATAGAGGACTCTCAATTCAGATACAAGTGATGAAATTTAAGGATCTATCTTGAGCTATCAAATTTCAATTGATAAAAACACCCTGCTGACCCTACTGAGCATAAGGCTACTGATCCAATACAACTCTTCAAGTGTAATATGCATTCAAGCTGCACCAAGTTTACACACTTTAAGACATCAAGCTGCTGATCATATCATCCTGATCAAGCTGCTGAAAGCTGAATCAGAGCAGAAAATGCAATTGCATTATAAGGTCGCAATTGAACAGACCGAGCAAGTTCGAATTGACGTCTATTTTCTTTTTCAAATAACCTATTCTAAAAATAATTTTAGAATACCTCGGGAGCTAAGGAAACTATTTTAGTAAAATTGAGTTTTCTTAATTCACGGGCGATCGCACCAAAAATTCGAGTTCCTCTTGAATTTCCTTCTTGATCAATAACAACTGCATCATTGTCATCATATTGTATTATTATACCGTTGTCTCGTTTCAGTTCTTTACAAGTACGTACAATTACAACACTGACAACAAGTGAAATTTTTGACTTGCTCTAATTATCGATTAGAGGATTTAGCTTGTATGAATCGCTATTGGTTTGATACAAATAATGGCGATCGTTTCGATTATGTTAAGGATAAATATGTATTCGAGTTGAAGCGTTGTTGGTAACACCCTTTTCCTATATATATTATATCCTATCCCTATTCGATAAAGAAATTCAAGGTATTGTATATACCACAGTAAAATTACTAACATTATTCTTATTCGCCGGAGCAATGAACCTATTTGAGGTGGCTCATTCCGTACCAGAGAAGCCCATGTACGAACAAGGATTAATTTTACTTCCGCACCTAGCTACTCTAGGTTGGGGGGTAGGTCCTGGGGGAGAAGTTATAAATACCTTTCCTTACTTTGTATCAGGAGTACTTCATTTAATTTCCGGTCAAAGGGATAAGCTACATAAGTGTTGGTCCCTTGAAAAGGCTTTGGTTAAGTTTAGGGGGGGTGAATAAACTTAACACTTAAAACTTTGGAGTTAACAAATTCTGCAACTTTGATCTGTTGATACTTGATGAGTCTGCTTGATACCTCGATAGCCTTCTTGATAAGCAATAGAGTTCATGATAGTTGAGTTTCTTTGAATTTGTGCAGCGGAAATATGTCAAAATTAAGCCTTAATACTTCTTGTTAAATATGATACTAAGTATTAGACACTCAGTAGTGTATAAGTGTGATTTCAGTTGCTAGATTCAGTTGATTGATGTATAATATGAACTAAGTGCAGAATGTAAATCTTTGAAAGTAAGTGGCGATTTTATAGTTATTCAGGTGGTGTAATCACGTTCAGTCCACACTTCTCTGTGATGTTGGAGGTAATTCACTAGAGATCTTTGATGTTGCAAGCTACAAAGATTCCTAAGATTGCTTGTCCTTCACCAATAACTATGGCTTCACAAATGGCGGGAGCAGGTAGGATTCGCTGCTCCAGAGACTTCCTTTGGTCCTTGAAGGGTAGAATTGCCTCTTGGCGACTCCACCACAAGCAACGCGATCTTTCACCTGGCTTGTACCTTTGTCTTAGCAGATTCTTTATAAAATAAAGATTGAATCAAATAAATGATTGATTCGGCGGACTTGATTAGGATGATATAATCGGCAGCTTGCGGTCTTCAAGTGTGTATACTTGATGTAGCTTGAATACAGAATACACTTGAAGAATCTTTCTGGATCAGTAGCTTTAAGTTCAGTAAGTTCAGTAGGGTGTTTTTCAGCTCAGAATAGTCTCTTATATTTTTCTCTTAAAGTTCATCAATCATCTTTCTTTCTGAGTTTGAAGTCCTCTATTTATAGGTAGGAAGGCATGTGACTTACATTTGAAATTCAAATGTAACCGTTCCTAGTTTTTGTCCCATCGATTTGCTTTTCTGTCACTATTCATAGGGGGTGACACTGTCGAAATTCCTTTTTGATGAAAGCGATCAATCATGTCAACCTTTGACTTATAACCATTGGATAATAATCTGAATCACCCCAACGTCCTTTTAATCTCACCCTTGATTTGTTTGATAAGTCGAGAGGTAGTTAATTTGTCATTTTCCATGTAATCTTCCAATGTAATCTTGAATTAATCGAGGTATTATATCGGTGAGTTCATCGATCTCTTTGAGATACCTATCGATCTTGAACAACAATTTCTTTGTGTATGAAATAAAATGCAGCTGATTTCTTTTATCTAACTTTTAGTTGTGAAGTTAGATTACACCTTTTTAAGTATAACCAAGTTCCAAACATCATCCAACTTATGGAACTTAGACCTTGTACACAAGGTATATGTAATTAGTTTTGGTCATCACAGACTTGCCTAAGAACTGATTCCATATCCTTGACTTTAATTACTAAGTTTGATCCCTTAGCCTTCATTAATCGAGTTTGACCCCTCGGCCTTGGTCTTGGCAAGAGTTCCGGAAAAGTCTCACTGACCTAAACTACTCCCATGAAAGCTAGACCGATCTCTTTGAAACAAGTCGGTGATCATTCTGATTGCTTGTTTGATCAAACCTATTCATAAATCAAACTCTAATAAACCTATACATTTGATCTAGACATCTTTTTGCCTTTGCACTATAACAGCTAGTCTGGCACTCATCATCAAAACATAGAAATAAGTCCAACAATTTCCCTTTTTGGTGATGATGCCACTACCCTCACTAACGACAAGGCAAAAGATTAAAACAAAAGCAGAACAAATTTGAGTCAATTCTCATTATAATCATTTGTTCACGATTATTACTGATCTAGATCGACAAAGATAAAATATGATAAGTATGCTGATCTGTCTTCTTTCTCTTTCTTGTCTAGCCTTCTCCACTTGTTCTTGATAGGCTTTGATTTCTTCTATCATATCCCTCATCCATTCATTTTCAATCAATGTAAAATCAATGTAGGGATTGACCTCTTTCCACCACTTCCATGCTTCAGGCAGGAGAAGATTGATTTGATTCACTCTGAATCCAAACCTCGTATATAATTCATTGAATTCATCAAGTGAGTCCTTTGCTTTTATGATAGGCAAAGTCCTATCACCTATGCCACTTCTTCCACCTCTTCCACCTCTGTAGGATGCCCTTAAGGCTTTGACTCTTGCATCCCAAAATTTCAATCCCAAGAAAGATTCTAAACCTTCATGATATCCCTTGTCATGATAAGGTTTCCTTCTGTTATAGTATTCTTTCTTGTATTGTCTCAGGAGATCATCAGTGAGTTGAACTCTGCCAGGTGCAGGTTGCCTAAAAGCATTAGTCTCATCCTCCCATCTTTTCTTAGCAAAAATTACGGCATTGCTCTCTGCTTTGTTTGGCCCTCTTCCCCTTAGTGACATCATCAACAAACCGGGACGAAGAGGCCATGAACACTCTCTGTGTGATTGCAGTTATTGATTGACCTTCCATAATTTGAGTTCTTGTGTCAAGCTGCGGTAATCCTTGATTGCAAAAGTCTGCTCCATGGACCGATCCTCTCGATAACTTTAGGATCCAATCCAGCAGGTGAGATGTTCCAGCAGCCTCAGCAGGCTTAGGTGCTTCAGCAAGCTTGTCAAGTTTCTGATGGATGGATATAAGTTGGTCTTTCAGAAACTTCTCTTTTGTTGTGTTTCCTACCTTGATTCCCCTCACATCTAGTATCATATCATTCACAGCATTTTGAGTAGATGTGAAGTTTGAAGCTAAATCATATCGTTAGATTATGCATTTTCATTCACCGATTTCATCGATTCTTCAAATCTCTGTTCTTGTCTATCCGGTTGAGTTCTTAAGCTGTTGCATATCAAGCCTCACAGTCCTTAACTCATTCTGTCTCGGATTTTTGCAATGAAAATAAACAAGTAATAAATTTATAAATCCGGTATACGCCAAGTGTAGGGATCGTAGTATAGAGGTTGATACCGGGTCGATCTTACGGGGAATCGGGGTTGTTTAATCTAGTTTTTATTATCTAACCTAACTATGTCACGATTACTACTAAGAAGATACGAAAATAAAACAGTGAAGAACTAAAACGAAAAACGAAACTAACAATAAGAATAACTGGACAGAAGATCGAGATCTAAAGCCAGGAAAATATGGTTGCGAACAAAATTAACTAAGCTAAATCTATTCTAAATCTATTATGAAATAAAGATTGTAAATGTACTAAGCAATCGATCACAAGTGATTTAATCAATGAAATAACAAACGAACAAGCAATTCATCCACCTATCCTACAACTATCAATTTCTATCTAGACTATCTCGTGATTTCTAACCAAGTTGTGATTCACCTAGCCAAGGTATGAACTCCTAATTTCTTAGACAAGTTCGCCTATTAATCTTCTATCTTTCGATCTAAAGATTAACGCTTTCTAACCAAAGGAGTGAAATTCATAAGTTTCTAACCTAGAGATTCAACCTAATAACTCTCGTTAATTAGATTAAAGGTCTAACCTTTATTATGGCGATCTAGGGTTTAACATGATTCTCATCAAAATCAAACATCATACATGCAAAGATCTTTCGATATAAATTGCATAACAACGAAATAAGCATAATAAAGATACAACTTTGAATTAAAAACTCACAAGAAAATCTGCGATGAAATCAATACGTTGGTTGGATGGCTTCACAATGCTTGTTCAAGGGAGGTCTAGCCTCTAAACATCACTTTGAAGCTCGAATTTGTTTGAGCAAAAGTACATAAAAGTGTTTGAATCTAACTAGAATATAAAAGCATAAAAACTAAGTGTTAACTAAGGGAAAACGCTGCTGAGCCGCCCCTAGGGTTTAGGGTTCAAATATATGATGATGGGGTTGAAAATAACGCAGCTATATATAGAATTTTAAGGCGGTGCTGCTATGTCGGCCGACTGGACGCTCGTTCGAGTAGCTGAACGCCCGTCCACTTAGCTTGAAATCTTCGAATCGGGCCGAGTCATGATCAGACGCCCGTCCTACTTTAAATAAGACGCTCGTCCATCAATTTGGGGAGAACTCTGAATCCAATATTCCAACCTGGACGCCCGTCCAAGAAGGTGGACGCCCGTCCACTGGACGGAGAATTGAACGCACGTTCACTTCACTTGGAATTCGATTTTTCCATCTCTATCTTCAATCAACTTCATCTCTATCTCTTTTTCTTCATATAACTCCGATCCTTAACATCTTTTAATCCTCTTTTGAACCAATTTCGTGTATCTACAAGATAATAAAACATTGCAAAGTGTAATAATATCCAAATGAACACAAAATCATCAATAAAGCACATAAATTAACCAATTTTGCGATTGAACCGTTTAAAAACTCTTTTGCTCAATAATTCAATTAAACACTTAATTTCTATGCGAATTATACGAATATGGAGGGAATTACTATAAAATATAACGTTATAAATCGCCTAAAATCACCCTTAACAACTCCCCCACACTTAGCTTTTGCTCGTCCCGAGCAAAACAAGACAAAACCAAGGCGCGGAAGAAAGATAGACATCTCAGCACATATAACACATATGCAATAACTTAGAGGTTCACCCCGGTGTGTGTGCAAAGCCATAACAAACTTCCACTAAGTCAAAACTTGAAAATTTCAAAGCAAACTAGCTAATACCCCCTTCAAACTAGAGATAAATGATACTTATAAGATGCACCCTACGAAACGTGACATATCCCGAAAAGGATGATAGAATACATTTAGGACCTTTCTGACATACTCAGAGGATAATCCCTACAACATATCTGTCAGTTTATACTGGGGATAAGATGTGCGATAACTAAGTCTTACATTCATTTCATACCACTTCTTATTGCAAGTTGATTTAACTATTTCACTTTTAAACGCACATCAGAATGAGCTTTTGCCCTGTCATAGCAGAATAGGATATTCGAGATATACCCTACCTTACTCAAATCATAAAGCAGCTTCTTCTGACTGTCGTGAGCTTCTGGTCATCATAGTGGTATAGGACATTCGAGATATGACCTACCGCACTCAAATCATCGACCAGCTTCCGACACACCCAATTAATTCATCTATTTTTTCTTTAAAACAATTTTTCCAAAGCACAGTAGTTACGTTTCACTTATCACATTCAAACCTAAGATATTCACAGTATATCATACTCCGGCTATAAACACAAACTATTATAATTCTCACGATATGTACGTTAGCACTAAGCACATGACTTATAAGATAATCAAAAATCACTAATCAAAAGGGGTATAGCTTTACACTATAGCTCATCATTCACTATGGCTCGTGAAAAATATATATCGGGTGAAACAACTAACTTACTGGACATACAGTATACAACATCAATGACTATAAAAAAACGAACAAAGATGTGCATTGCTTACTCGGGACAGAACAAAAACAAAAATTTTCAAAAATTTAGCTCATTTTTGCATATAAACATAACGAAGTAAGCAAATGATCGATACACATAACCATTCCCCTCCCCCACACTTAAACCACAACATGTCCTCAGGTTGTGCAGAATTTAAAAAGAGACAAAACACTTAGCCGATCGTAACAGATACTCGAATCGTTGGTCAGGCCGGAGCCTTCGTAGTGACAAATAGAACTTGTATCAGCACGATGTAAAAGCTAGCTCGACAATACTGCTAGAAATATACCTGCACTACTCGACAAACACGGAAAAATCTCTGGGAAAACAGGGAAAGTATACCAAAACGAAAGATAACGGAAAGATAAGGTAAAATCGAATTATATCAAAAGATAAAGCATTCAATACAATGAAGATCGAAAGCATAGTAATGTCAAATATAAATGAAAGAACGAAATGCCTTAGGGCTTACATGATTCATCGAGAAAAATATATCAACGAGAACTGACAGTATCTAACATGAAAAGTACAATGAACCAAGTAAGGAAAAAGTAGTAGGACAATACAAGCATCTCATCAGCAAAAAAATAGAAGCTAGAATCAGAAACATAACATCAGGTCTGCCCCGGTGCCGTAGAATCATCAGCAGGAGGTGCTCCACCCGTAGGAGATTCAGTCTGCTCCTCATCCGAAGACGACTCAGATTCGTGAAGAACATCCGCAATGGCTAGCTCAACCTCGTCAGAATAAACGTAATCTATAATGCTCGGGTTGAAGACTCTGTCGTCCCTCGGAGGCCGGCCCTCACTTATACACCGTAAAATAGATAAGATATTGTTCTGAGAAGTCCTCATATCTTCCATCCAGTTCCGTATACTATTAGCCATACTCAACCTCATCCGGACTGAGGGAGATAAAGATGGAAGGGAAGATTCTCGAGGTGGTGCTGAAGATGAACCGGGCTCACGTGCTGCCTCAGCCTCAGTCTCAGTCTGACCAGAAGATTTCACTTTCTCCCGCTGCAAGTACCTCGGATTCTTCGGTTTGTGATCAGTCCTGCACTCGGGAACCCTAGCATATTGACAGAGACTGTGGATCAAATACGGACATATCAAACACCTAGTATATACTTTCTGATTCGTGGCTATCTCATCGAAAATTGCCTGACCGACATCCACATTCAGCTTGAAATTCAAGGCATATAACATCCCGAGGTCACCAATGTGAAAATGAGTCAGGTTGTTCTTAGGTAACAACCTGTTCTGAATAAACCGACATTGGACCTTCCAATCCTCCGTCCAACTCGTTGTCACCAACTCCTTTCTATCTCCGCCCGGTCTAAGTGTCCACGGCACCTCCGGGCACACCAACAATCTCAACTCCTCCAACGGATCATCCCCCACATCCTGCCTAGCTTTGATTGCCTCCTTGTAGTCCAACCCCTCAAAAGGTGCCAAGTTGTATTTCTCGTTAATAACCTTAGGCGTAAACTGCACCTTCACTCCCCTAACCATCACAACTCCGGTTTCTAGATTCGTCTCCGAACAATTGGCATAAAACTCACGAACCAATGTGGCATTAACCGGAGTCGTCAGGGTTACCATCAATGCCCCCCACTTCCTATCCTTCAATAACTTCACAAACAAAGGATCAACGTGAGTCTCTAAAACAGCCCTCTCAATTAACATTGTTCGGGCTATATAATGCTTGTTGTACACATCAAGAGCATTAGGGTTTATGAACCGACGAGCTAATGGCATAGGAACTGGGGGTCTAACGTTCTGTCTAGGTGGCTCAACCCCTTCATTTGCTTCCTCCTGTCTAGGCCTAGATGCCTCACCACTCCGGTCACCCCTAGGAAATCTCACCAAAGGCACATCATCATCAGTATCCGAACTAGATTCCGACTCATCACGCAGTGGTGCTCTAGATGGAGCTTGTGTAGCCCTAGGAAGGCGTTCTCTTATAAGCACACCCCGGTTAGGATCAACTAAGGCAGGGTCTATGACCTTTGGCCTCTTACGTGGTTCAGTGGCAACTCCCTTACCATGCCTCTTTTGTGCCCCTTTACGCACCATGATTAACTTAGGCTAAACCAACAACCACCCCCAAACCACAATTCAAACAAACCACCCGTTTATCGTCCAAACGGGATTTCAAAATCAATTCAACACCAAACCAACACCAAAACCACAATGCAACCCATCCAGAACCATCAATATTATCCCAATCATCAATAGAACAAGAAACAAAAACAAAACAAGAGAAAAAACGAATAAGGGAAGATTCATATAAAAGAGTCGACTCGAAGATCGAACTAAAAAACGTGAAATAATCTAAGAAAAGTTGATAAAAACTTACCAAATAGGATGATGGGATGATGAAAAAGAGGATTAGAAGTCCAAACAATGCCAAGTTGACCCAAAAAATCGAATTTTTTTCTTCAAAAAGTCGGACTATAAAGGTCACTGAATCCGATTAAATGGTGTTTGTTGGAGGATTTTGAGTGAAAAATCGAAAAGAGGGGATTGAGAGCTGTTGATAGAGCCTTGAATCGCCCAATTTGGTTTAGAAATAAGGATTTTAGGGCAAAAGTCGGGTTTGCCAATTTGAAAATTCTGTGTTCGAATCAATTTGGGAAGCAGGGGTATTTATAGACGAGTTCAAGCGGGCGTCAGAAGCGGACGGGCGTTTCAGGCCAGGGAGTCATGAATCGGGCGGGCGTCCAGATAATCAGACGCTCGTCCAACTGTTCAAATTAAGAAGAGAGTTGGAGGGGACCTATCAGACGGGCATTCAAGAAATTTGGACGCTCGTCCAATATTTCCAAAGGACGGATGGGCGTCCAGTGAGAATGGACTAACGTTCACAAAGAAAAACAACCCAGACGGGCGTCCATCACTTTGGACGGATGTCCAATGCAAAAAATAAGCAACACTATATAATTTCCATTCAATTCAATTCCAACTTGTATTCTTTCATTAAAACTAAATAAAACTTCAATAATACAAAAGAAAACTAGAACAAAACATAAAACACTAGAAAATAGTGGGTTGCCTCCCACCGAGCGCTTTTGTTTAACGTCGTTTGCTCGACGAAACGGCATAACGACGCTAGACATCGTAAATCTCCGCCCAATCCACAACCCGGATCACACGGCGGAGCATGTCAATAGCAGGAGGAAAATCATACTCGTCCTGTAGAGCCCAGTCTTCGCCAGCAACATCTACTCCTTGGAAATGCTCAGCTTGCAGCACTAGCGCCAAGTCAGTCAGCATCGGATCATTGAGGATTGTATACTGTCGTCCTAAAGTCTCCTGCAGGTCCTCTGAGCTAAAATCTCCACCTCCCGAAGATCGGGGTACAATGAGAACATTTGTAACGGTCCTGATGCGGGTACTAATATCAAAGTCTACGTCCAAAATGATAGTCCCTCCGGGTCCGTCACCTAGAGTGATAAGTGGGATCCTACTAATGAAAGGAAACTCCTGTGGTAGAACTCCGTAATCCATATCTAAAAACACAGCTAAATTGAACAGATTCAAACAAAATCTTAATTAGACTTAAGATAAAAACTAAATCAAAGAAAAAAAACATAAAAGATAGTACTAATATAATAAGGGATATCTAGGATGCCCCCCTAGTGCGCTTTTGGTTAATGTCGTTAGCTCGACACTCTTTTAGCTCGGCTGGATCGAGGCCATTTAATTTTCTCGACCACTACCTCGTGTAGGCTTTGATCGATAGTGTGGGCTGCGAGCTTGACATCTAACACATGGGGTTAATTCTTTAATTGCCTTCCACACATGTTTAAACCTACCCATGGTTGATCTCTTCTTCTTCTGACGACGTTTCAACTGTTGCTCCTTTTCAAACTCCTCCATGTCCCAACTACCTGCTAGAACTTCTTCGGAAGGACCACTACCGTCATCCTCAGAAAACAAATCGGGCAAAAACTCGTCAAATTCATTGACTTCAAGTACCACACCCGAGGATATCGAGAATCGAACCATCAAAGGCTTTTCCTTAGCTTGACCAATGTAATGCTTGCACTTTGACCATTGACTCGGGCAGTGGTCACCATAACCTCGTAGTTCTAAAAACCTCCGGGAATGATTTGGAGAATTTCAAAGGGACCGGACCATCGTGTCCTCGACTTACCGAGGAACAGATGTAACTGGAATTGTACAATAAAACTTGTTCCCCTACTTGGAATTCTATCTTCTTGATTTTGGCATCGTGAAGGAGTTTCGTCTTTTCCTTACTTATCCTTGCATTTTCGTAGGCCTGAAGTCTAAATTCGTCTAACTCATGCAACTGTTGCAATCGATGTTTTCCACAAGATTGGGTATCGAAGTTTAAAAACTTCGTGGCCCAATCACGCCTATGCTCTAACTCGATTGGTAAGTGGCATGGTTTACCATAAACCATTTGATAGGGTGATGTACCCATGGGGTCTTATAGGCGATTCGATATGCCCACAATACATCATCCAACTTTAGACTCAGTCTTTTCTATGATCATTAATCATTTTTCTCCAGGATCTTCTTTAAACTTTGGTTGCTTCTTTCAACCTGACCACTAGTCATAGGATGATATGGTGTGCCAATTTTGTGCCGGACACCATATTTCTCAAGAACTTTTTCTAGAGGTCGGTTGCAAAAGTGTGTCCCTTCATCACTAATCAAGGCGCGTGGACACCCGAATCTCACGAAGATGTTTTTCTTAAGGAACTTCATGACCGTCTTATGATCATTGTGAGACGTGGCTTGAGCCTCCACCCATTTCGATACGTAATCCACGCAGACTAAGATGTATTTATTTCCACAAGATGATGGGAATGGTCCCATAAAATTGATACCCCATACATCAAAGACTTCGCATTCTAGGATGGGTTTCAATGGCATGTCGAAACACCTTGTTAAATTTCCGGTTCTTTGACACCTATCACAAGCTTTACAGAAAGCTTATGTATCTTTGAAGATCGTGGGCCAATAGAAGCCGGATTGAAATATTTTAGCAACGGTTTTCCAAGGACCAAAGTGACCACCGGTAGGTCCACTGTGGCATTGCTCAATAATATCACGTTGCTCGGATTCTGGAACACATCTTCTCAGATTACAAATCTTGAAGAGGTAAGGTTCATCCCAAACGAATGTTTTCAAATCAGAGAAGAATTTCTTCTTCTCCTGATAGGACAATTCTGGATCAAGATATTGGGAATGAAGGTAGTTCACTATGGAAGAATACCATGGAACATCTGGAGCGTATCCGTCGATAAGCATGACATTCTCAAGAGGAAAGTAAAGATCTATATCGTCAGGGTCATCCTTTTTCTCACTCAACATTCTTGAAACGTGGTCAGCCACTACGTTTTTTCAACGCCTTTTTGTCTTTGATTTGGACATCAAACTCTTGTAGGGTCAGTATCCAACGTAGTAAGCGGGGTTTAGCCTCTTTCTTAGTCATCAAGTATCGCAAAGCAGCGTGATCAGTCCACACAACCACTTGAGCACCCAACAAGTAACTACGAAACTTGTCCATAGCAAAGACTACGGCCAATAATTCCTTTTCAGTCGTCGTGTAGTTTACTTGAGACGGATTTAGTGTGTGACTGGCGTAATAGATTGGCTGGAATTTCCTTTTTATTCTCTGTCCTAAGACTGCACCAACAGCATAGTTTGATGCATCGCACATAAGCTCGAAGGGGAGATTCCAGTCAGGCAAAATAAGGATCGGCGTGGAGATTAATCGACTTTTAAGCTCCTCAAACGCTTGCTTGCAACTTGCTTCAAAATCAAATACAACATCTTTCTTAAGTAGTGTAGACAGGGGCTTGGCTATCTTGGAAAAGTCTTGAATGAATCTCCTATAGAAACCGACATGTCCAAGAAAACCTCTGACTTCGCGCACAATCTTAGGATAACTCATCTTCTCGATAGCTTCTACTTTGGCCCTGTCTACCTCTATACCTTTGGCGGAGATCTTGTGGCCAGGAACTATTCCTTCATCTACCATGAAATGGCACTTTTCCCAGTTTAGGATTAAGTTCTTTTCCACACATCTGGATAAGACCTGGTCAAGATTATCAAGACAATCATCGAAGGATTGACCAAAGACCGAAAAGTCATCCATGAAAATTTCCATACACTTTTCAACCAGCTCGTCAAAGATAGCCAGCATACATCTTTGAAATGTAGCTGGGGCATTACAAAGACCAAATGGCATCCGCTGTAGCGAATGTACCATAAGGGCGTGTGAAAATGGTCTTTTCTTGGTCAAGCTGGATCGATGGGTATCTCGAAAATATCCTGAGTATCCATCCAGAGCTTGATAGAATGCATGTCCCGCTGGGACGCTCAAGCATCTGATCAATGAAAGGAAGGGGAAATGATCATTCATGGTTACCTCGTTGAGTTTCCTATAATCAATGCAGACTCTGTAACCAGTAACAAGCCTCAATGCTATTTCTTCTCCCTTCTCATTCTTCTCAATAGTAATTCCTCCTTTCTTGGGAACTACCTGAGTAGGGGATACCCATTCACTGTCAGCGATTGCGTATATGATACCCATATCTAAAAGCTTGATAATTTCCTTCTTGACCACCTCTTGCATATGAGGGTTGAGCCTCCTCTGGGGCTGTCTAACACATTTCGCACCCTCTTCAGTCTTGATTTTATGCATACAGATGTCAGGAGATATCCCTCTGATGTCTCCTACTTGCCAACCAAAGGCTTTCTCATTTTTTCTCAAGACGTTTACCAGCTTCATTTCTTCTAATTGAGACAGTTTGGCAGATATAATTAATGGAAGCTTGTCACCCTCTCTTAAAAACACATACTTTAGATGTTTAGGCAACGGCTTCAGTACCAGATCTGCAGGGGGTCTTCCAAACTTGATTTAAGATCTCCACTTTTTAACTCAACATCATTGAGTTTACTTAGTGGTCCTACTGCCAAAGCTTCTCCTTTCAACAACTCATCCTCAAATTCAGCTTCTAACTGTTCTAGATTCACCACACCATGATTATTCAGCTTTTCAACTAGTCGCTCGTATTCAGTTGCAACAGCCATGACTTGCTTTTCCATGAAATCGTTGAAGTCATCAGACATATCGTCAATGGAGAAGCCGGTCGGTCTTTCAGAGGGTCTCTGGCTAGCTTTAGAAACATTGTAACTCACCTCTTGATCACCAACTCGTATTGTCACTTGCCCACCATCACAGTCAATGAGGACTCAGGCTGTAGACAGAAAAGGTCTTCCAAGAATTAGAGGGACATTCTCATCCTTTTCTATGTCCAGAACGTACCAGTCAACCGGGAAGGTAAATCTATCAATTTGAACTAACACGTCCTTTAATATTCCCACAGCTTTCTTTGAAGATCTATCCGTGAATTGAAGATTCATGGTGGTGGGTTCTAGAAGATTGTCTAACCCAAGCTGTTTGCAGACAGACAATGGCATCAGGCTTATGGATGCACCCAGATCACATAAAGAGTTTGGGAAGACTAGGCCTCCCATCAGCAATGTGAGCACAAATTTCCCAGGGTCACCCCTCTTGATTGGTAGATCTTCATAATTGATCATAGAGCAATCCTCACCAATCAACCGATCCATGTCTGCTAACTTCTTCTTAGAAGAAACAACATCCTTGATGAATCTGGTATACTTAGGCATCTCAACTAAAACCTCGGATAATGGAAGATTAACCTGAGTATTCTTCAGAAGGTTTAGCACTTTTTCATACTTTTTATCCTCATTCAAGGAGATGTTGCTTTTTCTAGGTGGAAATGGAAGCTTGTTCAAGTCACTCTCTGAAAAGACTTTCTTCGAGGATGAACTGACAGCTTTGTCTTCCAAGTCCTTCTACCTTACTACCTTTTCATTCTTCTTACTAGTTAGGGGATCAGCCTCCTGACTCTCACTTGACTCTTCATTCCTTAGGGGGTTCAGCCACCTGAGGACTTCCAACTCTTTCACCTCTCGGGGATCACCACCGAGTATTCTCTTTCTTGACCAAGGGAACGTAGGTGCTCGACTTCCCCTCCGCCTTATATCGGCAAGAGGGGTTAGTGGTTTCCCTGGTGAGGGGACCACTTAGTTGAGTACGACCTTAAGTTCATCATGACTGGCCTCTTCTCTACCGTCTGAGAATTGAAGGTACCAGGTCAGTGCATTGGCTATTACTCAAATCGGCCTGAGCAACTTGACCACCCTTTGGATAATTTTTTGTGAAGCTGGGCAACTGCCCTGGGGGTCTAGAAGCTAACTGATCAGCCAATTGCCCTATTTGCCTCTCAAGATTCTTGTTTGTGCTCATCAGGAGTTGGATGTTTTTATTTTGCTCTTCCCGGAAAGAGCTCCATTCACTTCGGATATCATTCGAAAAGTGCGAGGGCCTTGAGAGTTTTGGAAGTTCTACGGATAAATTTAATGGACCGATTTCAAACGTAAATTAGAATTTTTAGGCCAATTCGATCGAACCTTGGATTCGATTGGAAAAATTGGAGTTCGGTTTTGGTTGTAAGTAGGGTTTCGATTTAAGTTTTGATTTTGATTAAAATTCGGATTTGGGTGAAATTTTGATTCGATGAAACCCTGGTTTTGAGGATTACTACGGCCGGAGAATTGATTGTTAAACCTCGATTGGGTGGCCGAGAAAGCATTTACTTGAGATTACGTCCGTTCATAGGGCCGAAGCGAGATGTATGCCCCACATTGTCGCAGTTTTGACATGTGACTTGATTATCTTGCCCATTGTCATGGGATGATTAACTTGATAAGCAGAGGGGAGACAAATTGACACTGGCCAACCATATGGCGGTCGACAACGATTTTTCACAAGATGAGAACTTGAGAATTGCGTTGAAAGGAAGAATTACGATTGATCGGATTAGAGAAACTTGAGAAGCGCCATCCGCACTGCGGCATGGCGTCGGATTTTGCATATTCACCTCCTCGATCTTGGGAGGAGGAGTAGGTGCTTGGATAGCTTGAGAGGAGGGGCATAATTGTACTTGGCAATATCCTCAAATAGTGTCCATCCCTCTTCAGGTGTCTTTCTCAAGAATGCCCCACCAGAAGAACTATTGACCATGCCCTTAGTGAACTTGGTCAATCCACTGAAAAACGTATTGACTTGCCTCTGCAAGTCAATACCATGATGGGGACATTTATGAAGAAGAGATTTGAATCTCTTCCAAGCATCAAAGAATGACTCGTTTTCCTTTTGATAAAATGTAAAAATTTCACTGAGGCATTGGGCTGTCTTGGAAAGTGGGAAGTATTGACTTATGAACTCTTTTTTTAGTCCAGCCCAAGTGGTAATGGATTCAGCAGGGAGAGAGTTATACCACTCTTTTGCCTCCCCCTTCAAGGAAAACGGAAACAGTTTCATCTTAATGGCATCCTCGCTTACACCTTGAATGCGAGTCGTACCACATATCTCCAGAAATGTGTGTACGTGAGTGTGCGGATTTTCAGACTGAAAACCATGGAAAATAGATGCATGTTGCATCATTTGAATGAGCCCAGGCTAGAGTTCGAAGGTCTGAGCATTTATGGTTGGTAGGACGATAGCCGGGTTGACCTTGACTACACCAGGCATGGCGTAGTCAGCCAACATACGTCTATCTTCAGCATCCATAATGACTATATTTTTTATCTCTTGAGCTAGATCTTGCTCGATATCTCGATCGACTGTGTTCTCTTCGTCAGGGAGGTCCGCAAAATGGAGCCTTCTCCTGTTTGGTCGGACTATGGTCCGCTCGAGGTCAGGGGTATAGAGTAGTGGCCCCTTTTGACTCCGAGTTTGCATAAACCGAAACCAAAATCTAGTTATTTAACGAGAACGAAAAGAGAGGGAAGGTGATGGCAGACAGGCCAGACGGGCGTCCGAGTAACTGGACGGGCGTCTGCCTGGAGAATGAACAGGACGGGCGTTCGGATAACCGGACGCTCGTCTGACTGGGTAAAAATACGAACAGAGCTATAAAAATTTGACCGGACGGGCGTCCACTACCCTAGACGCCCGTTTACTGGAACAGAAACGAAACAGAAACTAAACAAAATATCTAAATTAAATTAATAACGAAAATAAAAACTAGACAACCGTCCGGTTCCCCGGCAACGGCGCCAAAAACTTGTCTCGGATTTTTGCAATGAAAATAAACAAGTAATAAATTTATAAATCCGGTATACCCCAAGTGTAGGGATCGTAGTATAGAGGTTGATACCGGGTCGATCTTACGGGGAATCGGGGTTGTTTAATCTAGTTTTTATTATCTAACCGAACTATGTCACGATTACTACTAAGAAGATACGAAAATAAAACAGTGAAGAACTAAAACGAAAAACGAAACTAACAATAAGAATAACTGGACAGAAGATCGAGATCTAAAGCCAGGAAAATATGGTTGCGAACAAAATTAACTAAGCTAAATCTATTCTATATCTATTATGAAATAAAGATTGTAAATGTACTAAGCAATCGATCACAAGTGATTTAATCAATGAAATAACAAATGAACAAGCAATTGATCCACCTATCCTACAACTATCAATTTCTATCTAGACTATCTCGTGATTTCTAACCAAGTTGTGATTCACCTAGCCAAGGTATGAACTCCAAATTTCTTAGACAAGTTCGCCTATTAATCTTCTATCTTTCGATCTAAAGATTAACGCTTTCTAACCAAATGAGTGAAATTTATAAGTTTCTAACCTAGAGATTCAACCTAATAACTCTCGTTAATTAGATTAAAGGTCTAATCTTTATTATGGCGATCTAGGGTTTAACATGATTCTCATCAAAATCAAACATCATACATGCAAAGATCTTTCGATATAAATTGCATAAGAACGAAATAAGCATAATAAAGATACAACTTTGAATTAAAAACTCACAAGACAATCTGCGATGAAATCAATACGTTGGTTGGATGGCTTCACAATGCTTGTTCAAGGGAGGTCTAGCCTCTAAACATCACTTTGAAGCTCGAATTTGTTTCAGTAAAGGTACATAAAAGTGTTTGAATCTAACTAGAATATAAAAGCACTGAGTGTTAACTAAGGGAAAAACGCTGCTAAGCCGCCCCTAGGGTTTAGGGTTCGAATACATGATGATGGGGTTGAAAATAACGCAGCTATATATAGAATTCTAAGGCGGTGCTGCTATGTCGGCCGACTGGACGCTCGTTCGAGTAGCTGAACGCCCGTCCACTTAGCTTGAAATCTTCAAATCGGGCCGAGTCATGATCAGACGCCCATCCTACTTTAAATCAGACGCTCGTCCATCAATTTGGGGAGAACTCTGAATCCAATATTCCAACCTGGTCGCCCGTCCAAGAAGGTGGACGCCCGTCCACTGGACGGAGAATTGAACGCACGTTCACTTCACTTGGAATTCGATTTTTCCATCTCTATCTTCAATCAACTTCATCTCTATCTCTTTTTCTTCATATAACTCCGATCCTTAACATCTTTTAATCCTCTTTTGAACCAATTTCGTGTATCTACAAGATAATAAAACATTGCAAAGTGTAATAATATCCAAATGAACACAAAATCATCAATAAAACACATAAATTAACCAATTTTGTGATTGAACCGTTTAAAAACTCTTTTGCTCAATAATTCAATTAAACACTTAATTTCTATGCGAATTATACGAATATGGAGGGAATTACTATAAAATATAACGTTATAAATCTCCTAAAATCACCCTTAACACATTCAATACTTCTACTGGTACCTCACCAGTCATTCTTCCACCAGTAGCCTCATCAGCAGGCTCCTCAACATTGTTCTGTGGCCTCTGATTGCTCACGACCATTGCCCAACTCCTATCTAATCCAGCAGGGTTAAGTCCTTGATATTCTTCTAAGATAGGATCAATGGCTGGTTCTTCAAAAATAGGTACAAATGCCTGTGGGGGATCAACATCAACATTTTCTTCTTCAGGCATTTGAAACTCCTCATCACTAAAGTCATAGTCCAAAGAAATTTGCTCATCCTCATTAATGTTAGTCTGCGACCATCTTTCCCTTTAGTGGTCTTGACTCGATGAGGGCTCCACTGGCTGACCTCTTGAACAACAACAAGGGTTTCCTCCAAACCCAAAACTGGTTCCAACCTGTGTCCAAGTGCTGTTTGTTACTCAGCAGCATGTACCTCCTGTTCCAACCTTTGTGCAGGTGCTATTTGTAGCCCAGCAACCTGTACCTCCTCTTCAGCTCTTGGATCAGGTGCAATGAATGCCACAATCACTTGATCTGGGAATATGTCCATATTTTCTTTTTGAAATTCTCCCATATCGGTGATTCTTCTCAAAGAAGTTTGCAGATTTAGTTAAGACTGACCTCGGTGTCAATCCGGTCTTGATATTGAATAGATTCCTCTCGAATCGCACTTTGGGTTCACTAATATCTGTAACTCTTTCATCACTTGAATCCACAGTCTGCTGATCATCAACATGCTCAGCAGGTTCTTCAACAAACAAAGGATCTATCTCACCACCAATCTGTTTGCATCACCATCTATTCCTTCATTGATTTCTGCCTCAATATCATCAATGGTGAGATTCTCCATCACTGCATCCACTTGTCTTTTAGTAGATCGTCCAAAGTACCGATGAAGCGCGCCTTACAGGTGGATCAACAAACATTGCGATCCCTCTTGGTCTCTCCTGGACTGCAGAGGATGATTATCATCAGAATCAGATGATGAAGAGTCATCATCATCACCTCTTGGATCCCTGAACTTGATACCCTCATCTTTCTATTGTTCATCAAACAAGTCCATCAGCCTTGATTGTAATAAAGAGGTATCAATCAGATCCAGCAAGCTCTCCACTCCCAATTTCTCAAAAACCCATTCTTCAAAGTCATCATAGTTCTGCGGCGAGGTTTTGTTTCTTATAAAATCAAACTTCCATTGGAAGTAATCACCACCAGCCAGGAGTTTTGGATCAACATACCCTCCTTCCTCTTCTTTTCATGTTTTTCATAGGGCAGGAATGATCCTCTGGGAGCTGTTGCCTTACCTTGCTTGACCTCCAAAGGTCTCAACAAGTAAGTTCAAAGTTTCTTCCACATATGCCTCAAGGCTAGTAGGTTGCTCGTTTGTATATTGCTTCCCACTACCTCCATCTCATATCACACTTGGTTCCTCCCGACTTATATGCTCATCGGTGAGGTTAATAAATGCAGACTATTCTTCCCCCCGAACTATTGCAGAATTGCAGTGGTCTTAAACCAATGTGTCACATACCACAGCAGGTGCAGACTCAGTAGTCTGTTGTGGTTCTTCACCAAGTTGCTCAACAACAACTTGTGCAGCTTCAGTAGGCTCAGCAGCCTTAGTAGGTGAGGATTCAACAACATCAACAGCAAGTTCGGACAGAGTCTGGTTTGTGACTCTCAAAGTGAGTTGCTCAACAACAACCTCTGCATCCTCATTAGGCTTGATAATTGTAAATGGCTCAGCATCAATAGCCTCTCCTACTACTTCTTCTTCTACTGCTTCTTCTTGTTCTTCTTCCCTTAGAGCCTCCAATATCTTTAATTGCTTCCCTTTCCATGTTTCTTTTTCTGAGTGATCTCTTCCATCCTCTTGGAAAGTGGCTCATCTTCTATTTCAATCACAGTAGACTTCCTCTTTCTACTGGCTTCCTTCTGTTGTTCCCTCAGAATCTCAACAACAGTTTTTCTTGCGACTCTACGAGAGGTCGGTAATCTCAATTTCAGCTGGACCCTCAGCAGACTCAGAAGTCTGTGTTGTTTGCTTCCTTGTTCTTTTAGGCTTTAACTTCTCAGTTATCTTCTTTGTGTCTGCAGCCTTTCTCTTCTCAGTAGCTTTCTTTGGTGCAATGAGTTTAATGTGATTTCTTCACGCTTTGCTTGACCTGCTCACCACCAAAGATCACCATCATCTCCATTATCATCATCATTATCGGCACCTGCAACACCTTCATCATCATCATCAAGACCAGGAATAACTTGATCAATCTCTTTCTTGTATCTAGATTGATTTATCTTCTCAGGTGCTACATCTGGAATCTCCAAATGATTCAGCAGGGTTTGAACCATTAAGCCTAAGGGTAAGGCCTTTGATTTCCTTTTCCCTTCTCTTTCCTCCTTGGCTACTTTCTTCATGTAATGAATGAAGTATCCAGCCCAATCAAACTTCATGCTTCTGCAAATGATCATCATCAGCTCTATCTTGGGTCACGATAGAGTGTCCATACTTCCAACCCGGTCCAAGTATGTTCTTTGCAATGAGTTTGCTCGATGGATGTACTCATTCCCAATATGTCTGCAATTGATGCCTGGAATGGATTTGGTGGCTACATTTGTTTTGATTTTATCAACAAAATCCATCTTGGATAGTCCCATTGCTTCAGGATTTACTGGACCATCCACTACTTCTTCAAAACCAAAAACTTCCCTCGGCAGACTTGAGGAAATTTCTATTTCTTGTGCATTCACAACTGTTTTGAATGCTTCAGTTCCTTCCTTTATTTGAATGTTCCTCAAAAAACTGACAACGTTTGTATATGAAATTGTTTCCAGTCTTATGTTCAGCACATTTTCCAGACCAGCATATCTCCTTATTCTCCGACCAATGTTGATTGCTAGTTCAGTCTTGTTAGCATCAACAACAAAACCTCTAACACTTTGGCTTAATTCAATCTGAACATCAACCTTTTCCGCCATTGTTATGAGAAAAATAAGATGAAGAAGATAGATTGTAAATCTGTGTTCACACAGTGTAAAAACAGAGATATAGCAGATTTTGCAAGTAGAGAGAATATGCTGTGTGTAGGTCTGTATATATAGATAGACGGTAGTTGTAACTGATAGTGCACGTACATCCATGTCAACCACGATTAATCTGAGTGAATTCTGTCTTGACACGTGTTCCATAACTCCTCCATAACGTTTTGTAACCGTTAGATCGTACTAACTATGGTAATAAAAGATAGAGTAAATATCCCGCCAATTGCTCTTTGACTTTAATAAAGTTTGACTGTGTAACGTTCCATTTAGCAGGGTTGTTCTCAGCAGAGTAGGCTCAGCAGTCTGCTGATAAAGGTGCTTCAGCAGCCTGCTGACAAAGTGACTCTGCTGATCCTTGATTTCTTCTTGTTTTGTTCAATTGATAATACAAGATGAAGTTTAATACCAATGACTGATCTATCAAGTGAGCTCACCCAACATGACAAAGACCAATCCCCTTGGCCACCTCATTTGCTCAATTGTCCAAACATAAGTACATGGAATTGTTGATACCAATGACTAATCTGCTAAGTGAGCTCACCCAACATAGCAAAGACTAATCCCTTGGTGAATTCGAAGACATTGTTGATAATCACCAACTTTTATAATTCCAAGTTCAGTCCTTAATTTGGCAAATCTTTCACTATCAAGTGGTTTAGTGAAAATATCAGCAAGTTGATCTTCAGTAGGGATATACAGAACCACCACATCTTTCTTTTCAACATGATCTCTTATAAAGTGATGTCTTACATCAATATGCTTGGTTCTTGAGTGCAAAACAGGATTTTCTGTGATTGCAATTGCACTTGTGTTGTCACACATGATTGGAATTTCATTTTCTTTAATTCCATAATCCCTTAATGTTGTCTTAACCACAATACTTGTGCACAAAGAACTTCCAAAGAAGAATGTATTCAATTTTCAAGAGAGTGGAAGTTGAAATAGAATTCATTTCTTGCTAAACCAGAAACCAGTCTATTTCCCATTAACCCGATGTGTTCTGAGGTGCTTTTTCTATCAATCTTGCATCAAAGATAATCGTAACCGAGTAGGATATTACTTTGAAGCTTCCATCCATGGAATACCATATCCCTACTCCCAAAGTCTCTTTTAGGTACTTAAGAACTCTTTTGACTGCACCTAAATGACTTTATTTAGGTTTAGATTGAAATCTTGCACAAACACCTATAGCAAAAGATATATCAGGTCTGCTGGCAGTGAGATACAGCAGACTGCCTATCATCCTTCTATATAAATTCTGATCAACATCTTTGCCTTCTTTATCTTCATCCAGTCTAATATTTGTACACATAGGAGTTGAACTTTTAGTGCTATTTTCCATACCAAACTTCTTCAACAACTCCTTGGTATACTTGGTTTGATGAATGAAGATTCAATCTTTCATTTGTTTGACTTGCAATCCCAAAAAGTAGTTCATTTCTCCCATCATACTCATTTGGAACTTGCTCTTCATTAGATTTGCAAACTTCTCACATAACAATTCATTTTCAGAACCAAAGATTATGTCATCAACATAAATCTGTACCAGCAGGGTGCTGTCCTTCTCATTGATTCTGAAAAGAGTTTTATCAATGGTGCCTTTAGTAAAACCATTGTCCACCAAGAATTGAGATAAAGTCTCATACCATGCTCTTGTGCTTGTTTCAATCCATAAAGTGCTTTGTTGAGTCTATACACTTTATTTTCTTGATCTTTAACTTCAAATCCAGGAGGTTGCTGAACATACACTTCCTCCTCTAGAATGCCATTCAAAATGCACTCTTGACATCCATTTGATATACCTTGAAGTTCTTATATGCAAAGATGTGCCAAGAATAATCGATAGCTTCCAATCTTGCAACAGTGCATAAGTTTCATCAAAAACTATTCATACGCTTGAGAATAGCCTTTTGAAACTAGTCGGCCTTATTCCTCACAATGGTACCAGATTCATCAAGTTTATTTCTCAGTATACCCATTTAGTACCAATGATATTTGCATGACTTGGCCTTTCAACTAGTGTCCAAACTTGATTTCTTTCAAATTCATTTAACTCTTCTTGCATAGCAATTATCCAATCTAGATCTCGAAATTGCTTCTTCAACAACTTTTGGTTCCATTTGAGATAGAAAACAAGTAAACATAGCTTCCAGGTTGTCTTCTAGTCCTTACACCTTGCTTGCATACATTGCCAATAACTTGTTCAAACAGGTGATTCCTTAACCATTGTGGATTACGGTTAGTTTGATTATTAGGAACCTCATCTTCGTAGGGTCTCTCTGTAGCTTCTTCATCAACAGGGGTTCAAAGAGATCCTTGAATTGCTTGATTGTTGCATCGATAATATCACCAAAGCAGGTGTTCAAAGCATGGCGATGTCGAGAAAATTTTAAGTCATTGAATCTTTCCAAAACTTCAACACAACTGGATCGGTGACTTGTTGATTCTCACAGAGTTCACAATCTTCATCTTCCATACCCGGTGAATTTAGGCTCATCAAACACAACATGAATTATTTCTTCATGTTTTGATGACCTCTTGTTGATACCACTGAATGCCTTCTGTGATGAAGAATATCCCAAGAAAATTCCTTCATCTGACTTTGGTTGGAATGTCTTTAAATGAACCTTGTGATTTAGGATAAAACATTTACTTCCAAATGGGTGGAAATAGGAAATGTTTGGCTTCCTTCCATTCCAAATCTCATAAGGTGTCTTAGTGACTTCTTGTTCTTGATGTTCATTTTGTGTATAGCATCTTTGTATTAGCTGCTTGACCCAATATCTTTCAGTAGCAATGCTTCACAAATCATTGTCCTTCCCGCTTCTTTTAAAGTCCTGCTCTTCTTTCAAACAACCCCATTTTCTTTGAGGTGTACCAAAAGCAAGACAAGTTGATGTAGTACACCATTTACATTCTGATATTCTCTTATAACTTTGTTGAGAAATTCGATTACTGATCCGATCTTATTTTTACTCTATGTTAAACTTTTCTCATTTTGTAATCTCTTTAAAAGATTAGGCATGCTTTTGAGTGTTTCACTTTTCTTGTTCATAAAAACCACCCAAGTGTACCTTGAATAATCATCCACAACCACTAAAGTGTATTTCTTTCCTGTTACACTTGTTGGAGTAATTGGTCCAAATAGATCCATATGCATCAGCTCCAACACTCTATTAGTTGATTGTTTAGTTTTTGACTTGAAGCTTGACTTTATCTGTTTACCTTGCTTACAAGCATCACATATAGCATCCTTTTTGAATGTGATCTCAGGTAAACCAATCACCAGCTTCTTCTTCACCAACTTATTGATATCATCAAAATTTAGATGATTCAACTTCTTGTGCCATAACCAATTGAGTTCGAGACTTGGTATGCACAATCAATCAGAGAGTTTCAGGCTGCGATAGACCAATCCACAACATACATGTTTTGTTGTCTTCTACCAAACAAGTACAACTTGATCACCTCTTTCACTAATGACAATCTGATTGTTTTTGTCAAAAGTGACCTTGTATCCCATGTCACAAAATTGTCCAAAGATTTCGGCAAGTTGTAGTCGATCCTTCCACATATGCAACATTCTTGATTGTAAGTCCATTTCTCACAAGTGTGCCATATCCTCTTGTGTATCCAGGTGTATTCTTGATGCCAAAATTCACCCTTGGACCATCCTTTGCCACAAAGTTTGACAAACAGTGCTTGTTCTTTGTCATATGTCTGGAACATCCCTTTGTCAAAGTACCAGACACCCTACAAAACAAAGTTAATACATTTTAGGTACCCAAACCTGTTTGGGTCCATAATGGTCAGTTGTAAGCATGACCCTTGGTAGGTTACCATAAGGTCTTCTCCTAAAAGTGTCATACTTTGGTTCATACATGTATTCCACACATACACAAGTTCTAACAGTAGGTTGTGTAGGATTCACATATGTTTTCTGGCCTTTTGGTTTATAATGCTGTTTTAAGTGACTTTTGGTGTTAGAAGCATTAGTATAGTCATTTGTTTGCTATCTGTTAGGAACAACCCTGTAGTATGGAGTCTGCTGAGGTCCATGCTGAGGCCTTTTATAAGTCCTCTGCTGAGTCCTTAGCTGATTCCATTGCTTAGGTTTTACCCTAGCAGCATGGTTATACTGGTTGTTTCTATCAGCAGGTACAAGAATATTCCAATCATCATCAGTAGGGAACAGTCTACCTTTCCCCCTGAGATAAGTATCCCTTGAATGATTAACATTTTTGGGTTTAGGATTCTTATCCTTGGAAATTTTTTGTTTCTTATCCTTCTGTGGTTCAGCAGACTTGGTAGCAGGTCTGCTATCAGCAGGTTTAGAAGGCACATCAGTCCTATTTTTTGGATTTATTCTTTTTATTAGGAGCAGTTGACTTCTTTGACTTCTGATTTTGCTTCCTTGAAGCATTCTCAGTAGGTTTTACTGCCTCAGCAACCTTACCGGGAGTTGGATCTAGTGCAGGTACGAACTTAGGACTAATTCTGGTACTAGGTTCAGTGACCTTGCTGGATCCACTCTTGTTAGATTGTTGAGTTCCAAATCCGAGCCCTGTTCTATCACCATAAGGCTTTCCAGATTTGTATGCAGTAGAGGAGCAAGATGGTTCAAATAGATTCGAGAGGTGTTTGGATGATCAGCAGGCTTACACTGATTATGTCCAACATCTTTTTCCTTACCTTTGAGAACTCTTAATTCAGCTTTCTATCTTCCAACTTCTAATTCAAGAGCTTCTTTTTCAGCCTTCACAATCTCATAACCAGATTGTATTATCCTCAGTTGTTTAAGGATGGCATCCAAAGTCTCATTATTGTCGTAATTTTTAGGATTTGAACCACAAGTTGATTCATAATCACTTCCAAATAGGAGTATTGATAGATCTGAGATTGTATACCTCCTCGTTTCATCCATATTAGACATCAAAGCATAATCTTCCATATCGAACTTGATCTTTGTGTCATCCGATTCATTTCCATTTTGATTCCACTTCATACCACGATTCATCTTCAAAGAACCATGGCCTTCTTGCCATGTCTTCTTTGTTGACTCTTGGTCTTGATGAGGTCGGACAATCAGTGTCTAAAGTGTCCAGGCTTCTTGCTTGAGTTGAAGCAAATATAATCAGGTTCCTTACTTTGTTTACACTCAGGACAGTCAGGTTTGAAGTGTCCTGGTTTCTTGCAATGAAAGCACATATAGTCATTATCTTTCTTTGATTCTTCTTTCTTCCTTTCAGTAGGCCTTTTTGTGAAATTTCTTGATGGGGCCTTTCCAGTCTTCATCATCCTGATTTTCTTGCTCAGGAGGGCAATCTGCTCCTGCATTTCATCCAACAGATCATCTTGTCCTCCTGATGTTTCTTCTTGATGTGAAGCAGCCAATGCAGTGGTCTTTGGCTCTTCTTTTTCAGTCTCAGGTACAAGCTTTTTGCTAAATTCATAAGCCTTGAGATCTGAAAACAACTTGAAGGTGTCTTCTTCATGTAGCTTTCTCATTTCCTCTATTGCGAGTCACCTTCATTTTCCAAACATCTTTTTTGAGTAGAGCCTCCAGGATTTTTGTGTTAATTTCTTCTTTTGAATAACTTACACTCGGCGAGGTAATTTCATCCAGGATTGCATTAAATCTTGATTCCATTTGCTCAATGGTTTCATTTGGTAGAATCTTGAACTTTTGAAACCTCTTTTTGACCACACTGATTTTATTCTTCTTTATTGCATCAGTGCCTTCACAGATCAACTGTATCTTGTCCCAAAGTTCCTTTGCAGTTTTGCAATCTTTAGCCTTTATGTACATATTGCTATCCAAGGTTCTATAAATGATATCAATAGCAATATTGTTGAGGTTTGCTCTCTTTCTATCTTCTGCATTCCATTCTCTTTTTGGTTTTGGAATGTACTCTGTAGTATCACCCACTATTACTGCGCCTTGGTAATCTCAGGTGGTCCATCTGTTAGTACATCCATCATCTCAACATGAGTTGCGGCAAGGTAAGCTTTGCATTCGATGTTTATATTCATCAAATCTATCTAGAGAACACATCAAAGATAGTTTTAGCATCTTTGGGTGTTGTCCATGATGCAAGTTTTTGAAAATCGAGAACTTGAAAAAGTTTCAAAGTATTTTCACAAGCACAACAAGTAGGATTTCTTGAGCGGAAGCCATCGCTCCGATACCAATTGTTGGTCCTTGAAAAGGCTTTGGTTAAGTTTAGAGGGGGTGAATAAACTTAACACTTAAAACTTTGGAGTTAACAAATTTGCAACTTCAATGATCTGCGATACTTGATGAGTCTGTTGATACCTCGAGAGCTCTTTGATAAGCGATGAGTCATCGATAGTTGTGTTTGCTGAATTTGTGCAGCGGAAATATGTCAAAATTAAGCCTTAATACATGTTGTTAAATATGATACTAAGTATTAGATACTCAGTAGTGTATGTGTGTGATTTCAGTTGCTAGATTCAGTTGATTGATGTATAAAATGAACTAAGTGCAGAATGTAAATGCTGAAAGTAAGTAGGCAGATTTTATAGTGGTTCCAGGTGGTGTAATCCTGTCAGTCCACTCTTCTCCTGTGACGTTGGAGGTAATTCACTAGAGATCTTTGATCTGCAGTTACAAAGATTCCTAAGATTGCTTGTCCTTCACCAATAACTATGGCTTCACAAAGCTGGCGGGAGCAGGTAGGATTGTCGCTCTGAGTCTTCCACTGGTCCTTGAAGGGTAGAATTGCCTTTTCACCACTCCACCACAAACAACGATCTTTCACACAATCGTGCTTCATTGTCTTCAGCAGATTCTTTATAAAATAAAGATTGAATCAAATAAATGATTGATTCACGTGAGCTTGATTAGGATGATATAATCAAGCGGCTTGCGGTCTTCAAGTGTGTATACTTGATGTAGCTTGAATGAGAATACACTTGAAGAATCTTTCGGATCAGTAGCTTTAAGTTCGATAAGTTCACAGGTGTTTTACTCTGAATAGTCTCTTATATTTTTCTCTTAAAGTTCATCAATCATCTTTCTTTCTGAGTTTGAAGTCCTCTATTTATAGGTAGGAAGGCATGTGACTTACATTTGAAATTCAAATGTAACCGTTCCTAGTTTTTGTCCCATCTGATTTGCTTTCTATCACTATTCATAGGATCTGACAACCAATCGTAATTCCTTTTGTGATGCTGATCTGTCCAACCTTTGACTTATAACCATTGGATAATAATCTGAATCACCCCAACGTCCTTTTAATCTCAGCCTTTGATTTGTTTGATAAGTCAGAGGTAGTTAGCTGTCATTTTCCATGTAATCTTCCAATGTAATCTTGAATTAATCGAGGTATTATATCAGTAGGTTCATCGATCTCTTTGAGATACCAATCGATCATTTGAACGACAATTTCTTTGTGTATAAAATAAAAATGGTGATTTCTTTTATCTAACTTTTAGTTGTGAAGTTAGATTACACCTTTTTAAGTATAACCAAGTTCCAAACATCATCCAACTTATAGAACTTAGACCTTGTACACAAGGTATATGTAATCAGTTTAGGTCATCACAGACTTGCCTAAGAACTGATTCCATATCCTTGACTTTAATTACTAAGTTTGATCCCTTATCCTTCATTAACCGAGTTTGACCCCTCGGACCTTCCGTCTTCAAAGAGTTCGGAAAAGTCACCGACCTAACTACCTCATCGAGCTGAGACGGTCTCTTTGAAACAAGTCGGTGACCATTACTGAAGGCTTGTTTGATCAAACCTATTCATAAATCAAACTCTAATAAACCTATACATCTGATCTAGATATATTTTTGCCTTTGCACTATAACAGCAAGTCTGGGACTCATCATCAAAACATAGAAATAAGTCCAACAATAAGCAATATATTGATCTTCTTCTCCAAGAACGGGCTCAATGTGGTAGCATCGCCCTTTGTAACGATCAAGGCTAGTAAGTCCATCGGTCCACACAGTTGTCCTTACTTGATTCAAACTTTCTTTTACAAGGAATTTACTGAAGACAGTGAAGCACCTTTGGGTGTCAAGAACTGTTGTTTGTGGTGGAGCTGGTGAAGAGGCAATCCTACCCTTCAAGGACAAGTGGAAGACTTTGGAGCAGCAATCCTACCTGTTCCAAGTGTTCAGTTTTTGAAGCCATAGTTATTGGTGAAGGACAAGCAACTTAGGGATTTTGTAACGGCTACCACAAGAATCTCTAGTGAATTACCTCCAACATCACGGAGAGAAGAGTGGATCGATTGTGATTACATCACCTGGAACCACTATAAAATCACCTACTTACTTTCTCTGCATTTATATTCTCGTGACTTAGTATATCAGCACATCAACCTACTGAATCTAGCAACTGAATCACACACATACACTACTGAGGATCTAATACTTGGTATCATATTTAACAACAAGTGATAAGGCTTAATTTTTGATATATTCCGCTGCACAAATTCAGTAAAATCAACGATCGGCCAGACTACGAGTATCACAGAGACTCATCGACGATCGGCAACAGTTTGAAGTTCTTTGAGTTTGTTAACTCCAAAAAGTTTTAAGTGTTAAGTTTATTCACCCCCCCTCTAAACTTAACCAAAGCCTTTTCAAGGGACCAACATAAAGTTTATCTCGACTATAAAGTGTTATAGTGATTAAATTAATTTGACGGTATTTATTTATTATGAATAAATTAAATACAATATATTAATTATATTGATTAATTAAAGAATATTCCGGATGCCAATTTTGGCACATGAGGCGTAGGACACAGTGTATAAGATACACTTGGATTGTGCAATTTAATTAATGATATTATCATATATTAATATTAGATATTAATTGATTTTGGAAAAATAAATTTATGATAATAAGATAAAGATATTCAATATTAGATATTGGCAATATCTTAGATTTATTTAATAAAAGATATTAAATTAAAAAAGATAAATCAATCAAAGTTATTTTTCTTATTTTATTAGGAAAATATTTTCTTTCTCATCAATCTACTAGGAAGATTCTCCCAATTAGATTGGGGACAATTGGAGCACCACTTTCTCCTATAAAAGAAAGGGGTTGGCTAGTTCTTTTATACAAAACAATTCCAAAAGTTCATAATTCTTGTGAAAAACTGAGAGTTTCTTAGAGACGGATTTAGACAGAGAAAAAAGCCGGTCTAGCAACCGGATTTTTCTATAGTAATCGAAGGAGGATTCCGGCGAGGTGCTCGTGTGGATATTGACAGAAGCCGGACACGTGGACGGCTCGCGCGCACTACTACTCTCCGTTGATGGTCAGAGCGTCGATCTATTACATCAAACAAGGTAATCACCGTCAACCACTTAATGTGTTTATTCTATTAGACGAAGTCGATTTTGAGATCAGAAATCAATTTTATAAATTCCGCTGCGTAGACTAGTTGATTTCCTAACAGTGGTATCAGAGAGAGCTTCGACTAATTAATCAACAGATGCAAGATCTAGCTATTTTTTTTTGTCTTTGTCTCATAATGTAAATCCATTTAGAAAACCAATAAAGCATTAATTACATTTTTCTCTTTTTACTCCACTAATTTATTATTTACCCATCCACTTTCCCTACATTGCATTAATATCACTCAAAAATAATTTTAGATATTTTCATCAAAATTAATTACATATAATTAATTTAACCACATTTTTTAATCCGTATGAAAAAGGGATTTACAATTTTAAATGGAGGCACTAGTAATCAACAAATATAGACTTGTGTCAGAGAGTTCGCCCTTCGTTGATTTAATGACCCAATTCTCCTTCTCCTCTGAAACAAAAAAAAAAGAAAATCTCCTTCTCCTCTACTTTCGTGCAGCGTTTTTCTCCCAAAGAAATTTCCTGCAGCGTCCAGCCTCTCAGTTTTCCGGACCTGATCCGATCCTCCCATTTCTCTACTAAAAATAGCACTTCAAACTAACCTTCACCGTTTTCCTATAAATAATCATCTTCAATGGTGGGAAGCACCTCTGAAGCAGTTGTAATGATATCGTCCTACATTAAGCAATCCAAAAGTGCAATGTCGGAGTCTGGGCTATCGGTGAATGAGAAGTGTTTTGATCCGACGGCTGTGGTTTCAGAACCCTTGCCTCCAATGATTTCATCATCTGACTTATTGAATGGGGAGAAGGATAGGGAGATCGTGTTAGGGAGAAACGTTCATACCTCGAGTTTGGCTGTCACAGAGCCTGACGCCGACGATGACTCTACCGGCGATAAAGAGGCTTCCATGGCCAGCGTTTTGGCTCGGTACCGGAAAACCCTCCTTGAACGGACCAAGCACCATTTAGGTGTTTCTCGGTTTGTTTTATTTTTTCTTCTGCAAGTGTTGCATTTTTTTTTTTTTTTGGTATCTGATTTGGATCTTCATGGCAGATGTGTCACTCAAACATTGCGTCATTTCTTAACTGAATTTAATTGGTGAATTTTTCGTTTTTCGTTTATTTGATAGGATATCCGTATAATTTGGACTTCGACTATGGTGCTCTTGCACAGCTGCAACATTTTTCAATCAACAACTTGGGGGATCCGTTTATTGAGAGCAATTATGGTGTCCACTCCAGACAGTTTGAAGTTGGTGTTTTGGACTGGTTTGCACGCTTGTGGGAGATTGAGAAGGATGAGTATTGGGGTTATATTACTAATTGTGGTACTGAGGGAAATCTTCATGGAATCCTTGTTGGGTTAGTCTTTTTATCTTATTATATTTGCATGTCTTCACTGCAACTAACTGAAAAGAAGTAAATAATAATCGTAGTAGCTAAATCTTTATTTTTGTTCATATTCTAACATATTTTCATGTTTGATGGATGGACCTCAAGTGACATCTTCGATACACGGTTTTGTATTTGAGAAAGAGTTCAACACTTTCCTCACCATGCAACATGATTGTACTCAGTACTTCTGTAGTCGAATTAGGATATCATTAGTTGCATTCTAGGATGTTTACAGGAACTTTGTGATGTGTTGCAGGAGAGAAGTCTTTCCTGATGGAATTTTATATGCTTCCCGAGAGTCTCACTATTCTGTCTTCAAGGCAGCTAGAATGTACAGAATGGAATGTGTGAAGGTCGACACATTAGTTACCGGAGAGATTGACTGTGCAGATTTCAAGAAAAAGCTCCTTCCCAATAAAGGAAAACCAGCCATTCTTAATGTCAACATAGGTACTGACTCTATAAACTACTTTGATGCTTTAGGAAGCATATTGGAGAAACAGGAAACCATGATTATTTAAGCAATTCCAACTTTCAGGAAGAATTTTCTTAATGGGATTCATGGGCTTTTGGATTGCAGGTACTACTGTTAAAGGTGCGGTTGATGATCTTGATCTTGTGATACAGACCCTTGAAGAGGCTGGGTTTTCTCATGATAGATTCTACATTCACTGTGATGGTGCTCTATTTGGGCTCATGATGCCATTTGTGAAACGTGTAAGTTTCTGCTTTTCCTTGTGGATTTTGTCTCCTGAATGTGGAAGGGAAATGATTAGGTTTTGCCACTGCCTTTTTGAGTTTTGGCTTATTAGACTGTATACCTGATCTGAAACATTCTTTTACTTTAGTTTCGTTCCTAATTGGATTTAGCATGTTGAAATAGTCCAATCTGGATGACTTGAAAGTCTCTTTAGTTTAAGTAATATAGCCTTATCTTAAGATCCCTATATTCGAATGTTTCTAAGATTAAACATCGCTTCATCATTTTCTAGGGTTTTACCTATTCTGTATGCCCAAATTTTATTATACCTCTCTGTTATAATTTAGGATTTCTTTTGACCTTGCTTTCATGATAGTTGGTGTTCAATTACTGTAGAAAAAGATAGGAGGAAAGAAGATTTTATTGATAGTTTCCTTGTAGAGATAACAAGGAGGAGATTACAATAAATGGGCAAAAACCCCCAACGGCTAGAATACACTGTTCCAACGTCTATGAACAGTGTATTCTGGGCCAAAAGTAGAAAAACAGAAAAACAATAGAAAGTGTCCTAATTACATATTTAGGACACTTAAGACAAAAGGAAAAACATAAAAGAAGACTATAAGGGACCTATAAACACCTATATTTTAACACCCCTCCTCAAGCTTGGTTGTGTATAGAATAATAGCCTAGCTTGCATCTCATTCTGGTGAATATAGGTAGAGCAGAACCCTTAGTAAAAATATCACTCACTTGATCTTGAGAGGTATGAATTCAATGTCGATATCTTGATCTTCGATTTTTCTTTGATAAAGTGTCATCACAATGTCTATATGTTTGGATCTATCATGATGAATGGGATTTTCAGACATATTGATAGCAGACACATTATCACAAGAGAGAAGTACAGGATGCTCTTTCTTGATCTTTAGGTCAACAAGGATCTTCCTGAGCCATAATCCTTCACAAATACCAAGGGCCAAGGCCCTCAATTCAACTTCTGCACTACTTCTAGAAACCACAGGTTGTTTATTACTCTTCCAAGTGGTGAGATTTCCCAAAAAATAAGAGCAATAGCCAGTAGTAGATCTTCTATCAACCACAGACCCTTCCCAATCAGCATCAGTGAAGACATGGATCTTTCTATCTTTGGATTTCTTGAAGATAAGACCTTGACCAGCAGTCCCTTTTAGATACCTCAGCATCCTATGAACAATATCAAGATGTTCTTGACAAGGATGATGCATAAACTGATTGACCAGACTCACAACATAGCATATGTCTGGTCTAGTATGAGCCAAGTAAATCAATTTTCCCACCAGTCTTTGATATCTGCCAACATCCACAGGGGCAGTTTTACTTTCCTTTTCCAATTTTACCCTAGGATCAACAGGAGTGGAGGCAGGTTTGCACTCAAGCATCCCTGTTTCAGAAAGAAGGTCTAAAATGCACTTCCTTTGAGATATAAAGATCCCCTCCTTAGACTCCAGCTACTTCCATTCCAAGGAAGTATTTCATCCAATCCAAGGTTTTTAACCTCAAACTCCTTTGCAAGACAATGCTTTAGAGACTTAATCTCATGGGCATCATCTCCAAGTAATGATAATGTCATCCACATATACAATGAGGATGACTCTTTCCGAAGGTGACACCTTGGTGAACATAGTGTGGTCACTTGACCTTATGAACCCAAGGTTCTTAACAACTTTGGTAATCGGCCAAACCAAGCTCAGGGACCGCTTTAGTCCATAAAGAGCTTTGTGTAATCTACACACCTTATTATCAGCTCCTGGATAGTCAATTCCAGGAGGCAACTTTAAGTAAACTTCCTCTTTTAGGTCACCATTTAGGAAAGCATTTTTCAAATCTAGTTGGTGTAAGGGCCAATCTAGATTCACAGCAATAGATAGGAGCACTCGATGGTGTTCAATTTTGCCACTGGTGCAAAAGTCTCCTGGTCATCTATGCCATGAGTCTGAGTGTAACCCCTAGCAACCAATCTAGCCTTATGCCTGTTAATGGTGCCATCAGAGTTGTATTTCAAGGTGAAAATCCATTTGCACCCAATTGTTTTCTTTCCTTGGGAAGAGAAGTCGATGTCCAGGTGTGATTATTGTTTAGAGCATGTAATTCCTCATTGACAGCCTGTTTCCACTCAGGAATTCCCAAGGCTTCATGAATGGAGTGAGGAATTTTGATTTTATCCAAGCTTTGTATGAAAACTTGATAGGAAGTAGAAATATTGTCTATTGCTAGGAGATTATATAAAGGATATTGGGTGCAAGCCCTTGTTCCTTTTCTCAAAGCAAAAGGTCTATCATCATAATTGACCGTGCTAATAGATCTTTCAGGTGATTCTGAGGTAGTACCATCCTCAGGTTGATCCTGATAAGTGTCATGAATTTCTAAAGAATCATCCTTCTCAGAATGAGGTTGATGTTCTTGATTCGCAAGTTCATTCCTGTTTCTTCTAGTATAGACCCTCTGAATTGGAGGTCTAGGGTTTAAGGAGTCCATTTCTGGAATAAGGTTAGAAGGATTTTGAGTATTATCAGGGGTAGTAACTTCCCCTTGATTTATACTTCCTTTATCCAGAGAGTGCAAAGTTCCAGGACTCATATCCCATCCTTGGGAGGATGAGACATAGTCCAGTGATTCCCCTTCTGGATGGTAAAAGGCTTTACCTTCAAAGAAGGTTACATCCATTGAATTAAAGAATTTTCTAGTTTGAGGGCAGTAACATTTGTAACCCCTCTGCCTTGGTGAATAGCCAAGGAAAATGCACTTGGATGCCTTTGGCTCAAGTTTGGTTCTGTGGTGGTTGTGAACATATGCAATGCACCCAAACACCCCAGAGACAGATTTTGAATTAAGTGAGAAGATGCTATGCATTCGATTTGGATCGCCACAGGGGTTTTGAATTTCAAAACCCTAGATGGCGATCGTTAATGAGATAAGTGGCGATTAGATGACTTCTCCCCAAAAATGCTTAGGCACTTTCATAGCAAACATGAGTGCCCTTGCAAAGTGTCGGGAGAGGTGCCTATTTTTCCTTTTCGCAACCCCATTTTGTTGGGAGTATCAACACATGAAGTTAGGTGAATAACCCCTTTCTCTTTGAAGAATTTCCCCAGATGGTTCTCAAAATCTTCAGACCCATACCCATTGTCTGACTTGAGGATTTTAATATCAGTTTCAAACTGAGTCTTAATCATGAGAAAGAAGTTCATGAAGATTGCCTCTGCTTACGCCTTTCTCTTCATCAAGAACACCCAGCACAATCTGGTGTGATCATCAATGTAGGTGATGAACCATCTTGTACCAGTGATATTCTTGGCCCTTGAGGGTCCCCAAATGTCACTATGTATAAGATGGAAAGGCTTGGAGGGAACATAAGACTTGGTATGAAACATACCCTACTTTGTTTAGCCATACAATGAGATCTCACAATGAAAATCGACACATTCTTATTGATAAACAAGCGAGGCATAAGCCTTTTCGGATACAAAAATTGGGGTGCCCCAATCTATAGTGCCATAAAACAATAAGGTCACTATTACAATTAATGTAATCAATAACCAAAGCCGAGTTTTGGTATCCAGAGAACCAACATCGTTAGTAGTAGCATGTATAGGCGGAGGTAGCACTAGCATTGCCAATCATCTTCCCCAGTCGTTTCTCTCTGTAAGATACACTTATTCTCATGAAACATGACAGATAAGTTTTGTCTCTTTACCAGTTTATTCACTGATAAGAGATTGCATGACTGATTTGGTACATACAGAACCTGATCAAGGATTAGATCCTTGGAAAAATTGATAGATCCAATTCCTTGCACTTTGGAAGTGGATCCATCTGCCATTCTCACAAATCCTTCATGTTTACAGGGAATTAAGGAGTGAAACAACCCCTTATTTCCTGTCATATGTTCTGAGGCCCCTGAATCAACAATCCAGAGTTGTTTTTCAAGGTCAGATATAATGTAGGAATGAGCATGATTACCTGAGTGTGCCCCGAAGCGGTGGAGTTATTAGAATGAGTTATTGATCCGGAGAGCGGGTGTAGAAGCCTTTCGAGAACTTCCATCTGCTTCGAGAGAAAGCAGAAGGTTCCCCAGGTGTTCCTTCACCCAATTGAGTTGAAAGGTTGCCTTGGTATTCCTTCCAGCCCCAGATTTTGGCTTCCAATCAATAGGCTTTCCATGGAGTCTCCAGTGAGGTTTCCTTGGAATGTCCAACCTTCTGCAGATGATCATGAAAGGCCTCTCTTTCTTGCCCTTTTGGTGTTGACTACCCTTTGATAGGAGAGCAGAGGCAGAGCTTTCTGGTTGAGTAGGAATAGATTGAGTAGGAATAGGATGAGGTTGAGTTCCCAACATGACCTTTCTCCTGCTTTCCTCATGTTTGACTTCAGAAAAAGCAGACTTGAGGCTAGGAAGAGGGGATTTTCCAAGAATCCTACCCCTTACATCATCCAAACAAGGATTTAATCCCATTAGGAAGGAGAAGACCCTGTCATTTTCAGTGTTGCTCTTGTGGATCTTAGCATCAGTAGGGCACTTCCACTTGTGATCATTGAAAAGATCAAGTTGCTGCCAAATCTTGGTCAATTGACTGTAGTATTGAGTGACATTCAAATCACCTTGTCTCAGATCTTTTAGTTGAGATTTGAGATCATAGATTTCTGAAGTGTTGTCCTTCTTTGAATATAGATCATGGACAGCAGCCCAAATCTCAGCAGTAGTGTTGTAAAACATAAAGTTTTCACTTTGATCCTTGGTCATGGATCCAATCAGCCAGGACATGATAACATTGTTTTCAGCTTTCCATTGCCTGAGTTGTGGATGATTTGCCGGAGGTTCAGTGATTTCACCAGTCAGGTATCCTTCTCTGCTTTTTCCAGCAATAAACATAAGAAGAGATCTAGACCATAGGTGATAATTGTTCCCATCAAACTTATGGTTTGTGAGAAGATGAGAGTTATCATTGCTACCCCCCTGATTGAGAATAACTCCACTTGAAGATGGAGTAGAATCAGTGGAATCAGCAGTAGAAGCCATTTTTGTGAGTTCGAAAAAACTTCAGAAAAATGGGATTGAGGAGGATGAAGAAGAGATTTAACCTTGCTCTGATACCATGTAGAAAAAGATAGGAGGAAAGAAGATTTTATTGATAGTTTCGTTTTAGAGATAACAAGGAGGAGATTACAATAAATAGGCAAAAACCCCCAACGGCTAGAATACACTGTTCCAACGTCTATGAACAGTGTATTCTGGGCCAAAAGTAGAAAAACAGAAAAACAATAGAAAGTGTCATAATTACATATTTAGGACACTTAAGACAAAAGGAAAAACATAAAAGAAGACTATAAGGGACCTATAAACACCTATATTTTAACAATTACCCTTCTCTTCCCAAAGCTTAAGGTTCTGGCTACATACAGACATAGTCAGCCGTGAACAAACTAGAGTTTGGCTCGAATAAGCTCGCATTCGTTTGTTTGTTTAAAGTAATGAACCAAGGTCAAGCCTCAAACATATTATTATATTTTTCTATTAAATGAACAAACATAAGCTCGCCCTCAATTGTTCGTTTAGGTTCATGAACACACACACACGGAGACAACCAATTCATTTATCATTATACACTTGGAAGAGGGAGTTGCAGAACCTCGACATAAGTTGTAAAGAGAGAGGTAGGTTCGTTTAAGCTCAAGGAATAGATTAATGACTATAGTTCAAACTTTAGTTAATGTGTTTAACAAATAAACTTGAGTTTGCTCGTGTATTAAACAAACTCAAACTCAAACTCAAACATTTGATGTTCCGTGTGGCTCGGTTTGTGTACACCACATGCCTCTCACGTGTATATAAACAAAGAGCCTGGTCAACAAAGGACATAAATGCATATGAACGGCTGAGAAAGCGTCGGACACTCCAAACCGAACAAAGAAGCCCATTACATGAACAATACAAATAGAGAGATAATGTTGGCAAAGAGGTTTGAACTCATGACCTCCTGATATGGTCCTTGCCTGTATTATAATGTTTACCTAATGCTTAAAGTTGTTGGGGATGTGATTTTCTTAGACATTTATTGACTTCAACAGTTCGGAAGTTGAGATAAAAGAAAACAAAACTAACAGAATTTGAACCAAATTGTGGTACTTCTTACTTTCTAGAATGGAACTGAAAGTGAGATCTTTGCTGCACCCTTTCTAGGTTTGCCTCTCCTGAAATGTTCAAGAGTCTGCAAAACATGCTGTTCCCTTTAGGTGATGATAAGTCTAGTTTTCATAAAGATTAGAGTGCTGCGATCAGAAATATATCCTTTTCTAAACCATTCCCCCTTGTCATCTGTTCATGTAGCAACGTTGTATCGGCAACATAGGGGAACAAGATAATTCTGAGTTATGGGGGGAAATTGCGACATGATTACATTGATGATGCTTACATTTTCTAGATTTCGTAATCCGTGGTAATTCCATGCAACAATTTTAACATTCTGGTAAATGAAAGATCATAAAATCCTTGTGCCTGGTTGTGACAGCTTTTTCCCATTCTATTTGCTGAAATGCATGTTGAACCTAAGAGTGAGAAAAGTTTTTCTAAGATACAGATAGTTTTATTCTTCCTGCCAGGTTTTAGAAATTTTGTTAACACAAAACATCCTACTGTGGATAATAAGGAATATAGATCCCTTTTTGTGGTAACACTTTCTAGCAATTTCAACATTGTTACCACAATTTGGTAGCTTGGTGGAAAATTGTGTCCTGGTTCACTCTTTCCTGATCAAGGAACCATTCAATAACGATAGCACCAGGCAATGATAAAGAGAAAGCAAATTTTATTTTTGTTTTGGACCAGATATGAGTTGGTGGTCTCAAACCAATAGGAATGAGAAATCTATTGGTGGATCCTTGATTATTTAAAGAAAAAAACTGTCATTTTAGAGATTTTCATTGGCTAAAGGTGATGATATGATGGCCCTTTTCTTACTCCTGGACCATCATAAAATCACTGATTCGACCGAAATATACTTTTGGCACCACACTTTTGAATGAAATTTATAGAGCCTTTACTGACACCACACTTTTAATTACAAAATTGACATTCCTACCTTGACACCACAGTTTTAAACAATATCCAGTCCAACGTAAATAATTATACAATGATCCCTCACTTTTTTTATAATACGAAAAAAGACCCATATACTACCTAGGACACCACACCATCTTTTCCTCTAAAACATCGATAAAAGAAACAGCCCATGAACTTCTCCTTCACAATTTCATTTCTTCATCCTCTCATCTTCATCATGTATCCTTCATCCCCTTTTCTTCATCATCCCTCCATCCTTTCCATTTTAGTCAAATAGACATCAACTTCCCAGGGATTGCATTTACAAACTACTATTCAAATAATCAGCATTGGTGTAATAACTAATAATTTCCGTTTAGAAAAGGAAAAGCAATGAAAAATAAAAGAAGAAACTAAAGAAGAGGAATAAGGATGAAGATGAGAAGAGCAACAATGAAAGGGTACTTGAGAGTCGCCGATACTAATGCTATTGATAAACACCCGCACGCTTGCCCATGCAAGAACTCTCGTCAATCCTAATGCCACCACGTTATTCGGATTCAGATTCACCAATAAATCGTCCCAGTTAATATTCAATCTGGGTTTTATTTGATCCATTCTCTTCCCGTTTGCTACTTCCTTCTTGACCCCTCTGCTGTTTCTTGTTGTTAGACCCATTCCTGTCACCGCCGTTGCTGGCTGTGGCACATATTAAAGAGATGAACATGGTGTTGGTGGATTTTGTTGTTTGGGATTCTTTAATGTTCTCAAAAACGCTAGACCTATCACAAACAAAACAAAAAAAAAAACTTGTCAAAAAAAAATATATATATGTCAAAAAAAAAAAAAAAAAAAAAAAAAAAAACTAGCCGCTAGTAGGTTAGTGACTGGGCACCTAGACGGCTAGGCAGGCGTTTAGGTTTTTTTCTTTTTTCTTTTATTATTATTTTTAGATTAATAATACAACTATAAAGTCGGTTGTCCGACATAAGTCATAAAGCATAAGCATTAAGCAGAGAGTCAAAAGTACAAAAATACATAAGAAATATAATTAACTAGTAAAAATTCTAAGAATTCAGGGTAATGTGGCTTGATTTATTATGATTAATTTTCTGATCTAGAATTCTAGATCTAAAGCATTATATTTAAACTTAACCCCCTAGACCCCCGCCTAGGACATGTCCAGGACCCAACCCGCTTAGGGTATAAACAGGACTCTGCCTATGCGGCCGCCTAGGCCGTGTTTTAGAACACTGGGCATTCGAGATGGTGAGGTTGGAAATGAGGAAAACCGAATGTTACTAGCTTTAAAGCACATCGGTGGGATGGAGGAGCCTCCATTTTAAAATTTCCTGTCCAAAAAGAAATTCTGCTGTGGATGTGCATTTTTAAATAGACGGGTCAATGCATATGAAAAGAAATCTGTCCAAAGTAAAGGAAATTGGAGTTAGTGTTATGCTATGTTATAGGTGGTGCCTAAAATAGATGTAGATAGGGCCAAAATAACTATTCTGGTGCTAGTTTAGATTTTAGTTATATGAACCGGTGGGATGCCGACAGTAGAATTGGTTGGGTGCCTTTAACATGTCCCTACATATATTACTGTGGGAGGGGTTAGGGATTCAAACCCTTGTTAACATCAGAAAGTGCAATGAATTTCACTACTAGGCCAAATTCAATCCCCATTCGTAAGTTATATGGTATCCTACACATATTTAAGGATCTTCTCTTATGATGAAATCTTCTTTCTTCTCCATGAAGCAAAGCAGTGCCTTGAAATGGGGTCTTCTTAGCATGAGGCTGCTGCAATGCCATAAACTGTAATGCACTCCTCGATAGTCAAGAGAGAATATTGTGGGAAAGAAACTTATTTGAGAATTAAAGTAAGTGGAGAAAACTAGAATTTGGGAAGAAGACAAAAACCATTTCTCAAATCTGATTTTGAGAAATGAAGAGGTTGCTAATTTCTCTCTTAACACTATAATCTATTATTGACGGCCCTGTTTGTTAACACCATTTATCACTTAATTTATTTAGTGCATCTATATTCTCTTAACAAATTTAAAGTGATTGAAGTATGATTTACTGAAATAGGTGGATGTATTTTTTGGAACATCTTTTCACACATAACACACTATTCTGGCCCAATATTAGGAAGTATGTGGTTGACTGTGGGTGTTTTCTAGACTCAATATCTGCCAGAAAACACTTTTCATACATTCTGACCCAAATTTGGACAAAAAAAAAATTCCAACATTCTGTCTAGAATTGAGTCAGAATAAGCAAGCGCTAAATAAGATAATTTAATGGGTAAGATTAGGAAAAAATCTGAAGACATTTTCTGTGTAAAAAGACGTTCACTTTTTTTTGTCATGTCGATCAAATGTATTAAAAATTAGGTTAATTCATAACTATTTTTTAATTTTATTTTCTTAAATTGGGGAAAGGGAAGATGATTTTTTGTTTAATTGGGGAGTGGATGAGGATTGAAACCTGGTTGTCACCAGAGAGTGGGATGACTTTACCCATAGGCCAAATCCAAGCCCTTACTAAAACATTAACTGGTATGTATATTACTATCAAAAATTGTTAAATAGCTCCTATTATATTTATATTTTTTTTTAACTTTAATCATTGTCATTATTCAGACTTTAAATATAAGTTCAGCATTTAAATCAGTTAGACTTCAGTTATAACAAAAGATTTCAGATTTCATGCTTAATAAAAGACCACATATAATTCATGCGGGAAGTTATTTTGTTTCGTTATTCTAATTATTTGGTTTCGTTATTCTAATTTCATTTATGTATGGTATCGGGTTGCTCCAAGGTTGGGCCTTGGGTTTGATTTTTGCCACCAACTTCCATAAGAGGTGTTCTTCTTGTTATTATTATTTTGTTATTGTGTTCTTTCAAATGTGCTTGTGGACTGTTATCTGTTTCTGGCCTGCGCCATTTCTTGGTTCTAGTTAGTTTCATCTATAAATCAGTTAGACTTCAGTTATAACAAAAGATTTCAGATTTCATGCTTAATAAAAGACCACATATAATTCATGGGAAGTTATTTTGTTTCGTTATTCTAATTATTTGGTTTCGTTATTCTAATTTCATTTATGTATGGTATCGGGTTGCTCCAAGGTTGGGCCTTGGGTTTGATTTTTGCCACCAACTTCCGCAAGAGGTGTTCTTCTTGTTATTATTATTTTGTTATTGTGTTCTTTCAAATGTGCTTGTGGACTGTTATCTGTTTCTGGCCTGCGCCATTTCTTGGTTCTAGTTAGTTTCATCTATAATGCTAAAGTGCTAATAGAATCCTCTAAGTGGTTCGTTTTCTCTTCGATTTCATTTATCACATCCGTGTCTTTAATGACTTTGGGTTTATGCAGGCCCCTAAGGTTAGTTTCAAGAAGCCAATAGGTAGCGTGAGTGTATCAGGACATAAATTTGTTGGTTGCCCAATGCCTTGTGGTGTTCAGATTACCAGACTGGAACACATCAACGCCCTCTCAAGCGATGTTGAGTATCTAGCTTCTAGAGATGCTACCATTATGGGTAGCAGGAACGGCCATGCCCCGATTTTCCTTTGGTACACGTTGAACAGGAAAGGATACAAGGGTTTTCAAAAGGAAGTCCAAAAATGTCTTCGAAATGCTCATTATCTTAAGGATCGTTTGAAACAAGCTGGGATTAGTGCCATGCTTAACGAGTTGAGCAGCACTGTTGTGTTTGAGCGACCCCGTGATGAGGAATTTGTCCGTCGATGGCAACTAGCTTGTGAGAGAAACATGGCACATGTTATCGTGATGCCAAATGTCACCATTGAGAAGCTGGACGACTTTCTGGATGAATTGATCGAGGGACGGTCAATTTGGTATAAAGATGACAATGTTCACCCTCCTTGTCTTGCTAGCGATGTGGGAACTGAAAACTGTTATTGCCCTCTTCACAAATGAGACCGTAACTTGTTTGAATTAGAAGACATTCTCCTTTTTTGTTTTCTCTGATAAATGTGTCATTTTCTTTTGGCACCTGTCTTTTGGTCTATTTTTGTTGTTGTAGCAAACTGGCTAATTTTATGTTGTCACACGTTGTATTCCATCTTTTGGATTTATTAGTGCTAAAGGAACTGATGTCTGTTTAGTGATATTTCAGTGGGAATTGCATTCTAGTGTATGTGAAAGTTTGAACTTAGTATTGTTTGTGACCGTCTGTCTGTTTGTTTGGTTTTTTTTTTTTTTTCTATTAATTTTTTATTTTATTTTTTATGTGTGTGTGTGTGTGGAGTTTTATCGTTACATACCATTGAATGAGTTTAATATGCGTGTAAAAGTTGATAACACTTTGTTCCCCCTTTTTATACAAATGATAGAATAAAGACTTTCATGAATGTCCTTTGAATCTTCCTATAACCCTCAACCTCATTTCTTTTCCTCATGCGTTGTGTGCTTTGTTGCGAAAAGGGTGTCATTTTGTAATGAACCACTCTTGAAATCTGAGCGTTTTTGGAAGAACGAACCGTTTGGCACGTGTCATAGCCGAAACCCAATATGACACATTATTAGCCTTTAACTCATATCATCTATAAAAGTGACAAAAGTGTATTAATCCAACTTGGACCCGAAAACTAGATAACTAACCTAACAAAAGCCAAATTGTCTAGAAACTCTCATTCTCAGAAAAAAAAAAAAAAAAAAAAAAAAAAAAAAAAGAAGAAGAAGAAGGAAATAGGTCCTTATACTCAAAAAAGAAACTAACAACAAAATAAATAGGAAAAAAAACATAACAAATTGATAGCAGAAACGGTCTTTATTCTCAAATCGGAAACTAACAACAAATGAAATAGGAAAGAAACATAACAACTATAAACCAAAACAGAAGTACGATCTCCAAGCTGTACAAATGAAATATGAGCGTCAATTTGCTTAAATAAAAAAGATACTGTTGAAGGTAATTCATGACTCATAAAATTCACTTTTAACACATTATATGCATATTTCACAGAGTATATCAAGTATTAAGCAAGTAAGCACACACCACAATTCACAATCACATTGCACATTATCAGGTTACTTGCATTTCAAGTCATCTCTTTTATGACACATAATTTAAGTTCATCTACGCACACACCCCCCACCATGCATTTGGTTTGATTGACTTTTGCACCTACAGTAATCCCGGTGAGGACACCTCCAAACATTTAACCTCACTACACATACCCCCTAGAAGTTCATGTATGTCAGGTCTCAATTACCGCACCTATGATCCCCAATAGCACATTATGTACTCACACACACCCAACAACTGTCATACTTTGTCAAGGCATAACCCCTGCACACACACTTGAACTAGCAACCCCCTATTGCACAGTCCCTTGTTGTGGACCGTAAAGCGAACACACGTAACCGATCATCATGCCCTCTTTTTCATGAGCATGTATGACCACACACAACATTACCATGTCAAATGTTTCATGAACACGTGTAATTTCCACAAACACTTACACACCCAAATCATTGAGCTCTTTTTTTCATAAACACATATGACCACCCACGCACAACATTACCGTGTCCCTTGTTTCAGGATCACGTGTAATTTCAGCCAATTATTTATATCCATATTTATTTCCATTAACGAATGGTTCCAATTTCTCGAATTCATTTTTCAACAGAGTTTTATTTACACATCAAAGTATGTCATTCAGTAAGCACATAATTTGGAAATTGCTCTAGCAGTTTCGACCAGTTCACTACGGTGGGATCATACCCCGCCTCAATAGACTACCCGAAACACGTTGGCATCATGTTTTTCGACATAACAATATGAAAGCGTAGCTTCAGCAAATTTTTGCACAAAATCACCAGATACAACAAGTTACAAACTTTAATGATTGATTTACTACAACTAGCACATTGATTCACAAGATCATCAGTGGGGGACCAAAAATGTAACTATGCAATACCCCGAGTTTAATTTCTTCCTTACGCCACTCTTGGATCTAAGTGACGTCATTATAAAAATAAGAATGTATCCACTTTTAACTTAAACACATCATTAGGCTCCATAAACACAAAAAAAAAATGAATTTTATTAATTTTGGTCTAAAACAACTCCGGCAGTGGGACCACAAGTGCAGAAGCCCTGAGCTTAAAAGTTTTCTCCTTTTGGTCTGAAACCCTCCCTGACAGTTCCGGCCTGTTTTTGATGCACCCATTCTATGCTATAACCTTAAAAACAAAATTTCCCTCATATTTTCTTCATTATCTTTGCTTACCAACACATTCATAAACTCTCTCCTGATACGCCAAGCCCGGAAAAGAGCCCACGGATTCACATTGGGCATAAACGTAGGTCCAATAAAAAATAGAATCCTCAACCCAATCAGTCCGCACCTTCATAAGCTAAACTAGGTTGTGTACAATCTAGCCCACCTCATGCCATTATGATTCTTATCATTGGCTAGGAGATGGGTGTCGATCTTGGAAATGAGCCTGCAGATTCACATTGGGCCTGAACGTAGGCCCAATAACGAATAGGGTCCTCGGCCCAATCAGTTCGCACCTTCATAAGCCAAACTGGACCGGGTACAATCCAGCCCGCCTCATGCCATTACGATTCTTATCATTGGCTAGGCAACGGGTGTCGGTCTCGGAAAGGAGCCAGCATATTCATATTGAGCCTGAACGTAGACCCAATAACGAATAGGGTCCTTGACCAAATCAGTTCGCACCTTCATAAGCCGAACTGAGCCGGGTACAATCCATTCTGCCTCATGCCATTACAATTCTTATCAATGGCTAGGCAATGGGCGTCCATCGGTAAAGCCTTCAGCTCACCAATTATAGGGCGACACGAAGCATTGGGGGCCGAGATGCTTGACCCTCAGATTGCCGTCCGCCAGCTCGGTTCAAGCTCGCTCGACTAGGCAACAAAGTTCATACATGACGGTTACAGATGAAGAACCCACAGAGGTTAAGATACAAGCTCGCCCCATCAGATCTCGCCCCCCGGCCTTGTATTTACTTACGCTTTATTTGTATTTCATTTACCCCCTTTGTAACCGCCGACTCTTAGTCCCTATAAATAGCGGCATTTGTACCCCATACGGGGGGGGGGGAGGGGTTGGATTAATGATAAACGCAGAACACCACTGCCACTTGTCGACAGCTTTCGTGTTCTTCACATCTTTATATTTTGTTCATATTGTTATTGAGTACCGCCGCATCTTCACCGGAAACATTGCTCACTTGATCCAGATATCCACCACTAAAATTAAACAAACATGTTTGTGATAACTCCGATGTTATCAGTTGGCTCCGTTACACGGAAATTTACGCTTTGAGCATTTTTTACGGTCAAATTTGTGATCATATCTGAGATTTACAGTAGCTGTTATCGGCTCAAGCAGCCCAACACAACCAGATTTTGGTTTTCTGGCGTAATCATCATCCTGTACTTCAACAACTTCATCCGGACCACCAAATCTTCATCCAGTTCATCAGAACTACCAGTAGATTTGCATCGCTCTCAGCAAATCACTGTGTTCATCACAAGAACAATATATCACCATTAGATCTTCTGGATCATAGCTTCATGACATGAACATCTTACAGATCTCCATTGACATCTCCATGGCTCAAACACGATATGTGTTGAAGTTGTGAAATACAACAAAAATGAAAGAAAGAATGTGGAAGAAATATTATTCAAAGAATAATACAAGAGTTAAGTTACAATGCTACTGATCATAGGGTATTCATAGCTTCATATACCTCATGAATCAGTTATAAGTAAGTTACAAACGGTTATAAAGGTGTCTAACTGAATAGCCATTTTCTGCTTGTAGTGGATATGCTGATTAACTCAGCAGGCTGCTGAGTCATTATGTGATCAGCCGAGTCTTCAGAGTCAGCTGACTTGCACTCAACACTTCCTTCAACACGTATACTGTAACACCCCCTCAAGCTGAGAATGGTACATGACCAACTTGCACTCATCACTTCATTCAGCTACTGGAGCTGTGAAATATATTTGAAATTCCCAAATTGTTCAGCAAAAATGAGAAAATAGGTGCATCTAGAGCCTTGGTGAGGATGTCAGCAACCTGTTATTTGGGGTTGATCGGAAGAAACTTGACAAGGCCAGTCTTCACTTTGTCTCTTGCAACATGACTATCAATCTTAATGTGCTTTGTTCTTTCATGAAACAAAGGATTATGAGCAATGTTCATAAACATGAATCTTCAAATCCTGCAAAATGTAAACCAGCCATTGAAGTTCACAAATTGCATTGACCATAGCTCTATATTCAGCTTCTGAAGAACTCGTGGCTATAGTTGTCTGTTTCTTAGCTTTCCAAGAAATAGGAGAATTCCCAAAAATATTATGTAGCCTGATACTGATTTTCTGGTTTCAGGACAACCAGCCAAGTCATTGTCTGTAAAGACCTTTAATACAAGGTTGTTTTCAGTTGGAAAAAAATATACATTGCCCTGGATTAGCTTTTAAGTACCTTAGCAATCTGTGAGGATCTTTCTTGTGATTTTAGTTGGAGTATCTAAAAACCGACTCAACTACTGAACTGCAAAAGCTATGTCCGGTCTAGTGAAGGTAAGGTGAATTAACTTACCCACCAAAGATCTGTATGCAGTGTTATCATCTAGTAGTGGTCACTACAAGAAAAAGGTTTTATAATAAGGGGAACTTAATGACGGGTGATAAATGTTGTCATTAAATGACATTTTAATGACGAGAAATAATGAAATATGTTAGTTGATGACGAAATTCAGAATCTCGTCATTACTTTCATTAAAAAAACATAAAAAAAAATTCTTCTCATTACTTTTCATTTCCTGATTCTTTTAATAATTTTTTACAGAATTCTGATTCATTTAATAAAAGAACACTTTTTTTAACCAGCAAAAAAACTCTTTCGACATATAACATTCCCATCCCCAAATCCCTACTTGTTTCTTCAAAAAAATACATCCTTAATCGTTTTGTCCATTTTCCTGCCCATCAGCCCTTATTTATCGTCTTTACCGCTGGAGATTGGCCTCTATTCCTCCATCAATTGGCGTCTAACCTTCGTCTCATACCTAAAGGTGAACTTTTTCTTTTCTCGTTTCGAAAAATCTCATTTTGTTGTTACAAATTAGGGATTTCATCTTCTTCATCGCCGGTGAGCAACCACCTCAGACGACTGGTGCTCAGACCTTCTATTTTGTAAAATATTGTTTATTGTTACGGATTATTACTTATTAGGTTTTTTGCTAAGCTATTATCGTCTACACTTTATGCTACACTACCTCCGAGCTTTATAGGGTTTAATAAGAAAAATAAATGAAAGAAGCCGCCACTGCTTCACCAACATATAGCAAAAAGGAACTGGCTCTCACAACACGCCAGAGAGCCCTTTCGTCGAGCAACAAACCATTTGGTGCTAGACAAGTTGAGTCTCCGAATGGTCTACCTTCTTGATGTATGTTTGTAGAGTTGTGGCTTTAAGCATGCGGGATTGGTATTAAGTGTCATGTTTATTTTATTCTTGTAATTTTGAGCTTTTTGTGAGCCCTCCTATTTTGGTATCTCAAAGTCTTGTTGTTAGGACCTTTTCTTTGGGTAGATTTACTTTTCTTGTGAATCTGTCTCCATAGAAACGGTCCATGATTATTGACATGTTGACTAAATGAAGGGCAATTTAAAATTACTAGTTTGTTCATAGGTTCGAAATGCAATGGTGGGAAAATATGTCGGGCAAAAATTTTGTGTATCATCTAATTTACAGGCTCTGTTCCATGCTTCCATTGCTTGTTCATTAATGCCATCAATTGACTCTACTGCAGCTTCAGATCTAGACTTCATAATTAGTACATCTTATTACATTCTCTAAATTTCTTATTCTATGAGCTATTTCTTAGTATAAGATTTCGGATTTATTAGTGCACTATATTTTTGCTTTTTTACCCATTATCACATCACTTATATAGATAGATTATGCATATACGCATGTATAGTATACATACATGCATACATATATATCTCGTTGTGTGTGATTACTTATATTTTCATCTCTCTCTTTCTCCATCATTAGGACCCATACTTTTTTCCCCTGCTTTAATATTCTACAGCCTGTTCCATGTTCTCCATTTGTATCTCACTCTTTTTGTCCTTTTTATGTTCCTTCTGTTTCTTTTAATGAAAGCCTATGCTGAAAATTCTGGAGTTAACATAATTTCTATGAGTAAGTTGTGATTTTTTTATGTTCTCGTCTAGTTGCATTTCGTGTGTATAGGTAAGTAAACACAAATCTTAATCTTTTTAGGTACAAACAGAATTCACTAGATTGAGTTTGGACATGGAGAGTCTTCTTTGAATCCAATTGGTTGGTTCAGAATCTAATAGTTACTTATGAGTATGATACGCATCTACTTCATATGCTTCTAGAAAAGATCAAATGAAATACTATCTTTATGATTAGAAGTTATTTCACTCGCTACAGTGTAATTAGTAATAGTTACTTGTGTGGTCAATCCACTATTTCTACCTCTTCTACTAACAAAAAGTCTAATGCTAGTTATAATATATTGTGTTGACCCTAAGCATCATTTTAATTCTTTAACATGTCCAGCCTCACGATCAAGCTATATTAAGCCATGAAGTCTAGGAATAAAGGTTCAGAACATATTGGTAGTCCAGGAACATCTGGTTTTGATGACTGCTTGTGGTTTTTCTCCAAAGCTGTTTTGTGTATGGTATTAAAGTTTTTACAAGCAATTGGGTCAATTGTGAATAAGAATATACATATATTCTTTGTTCAACAAATGATCTTTACATGTTTATTTTCAGTCATGCACTGGATAATTGCACTTGTAAGCATGGAGGAATAATTCAAAGAACTTTGAAGTGTGGTGCTGTAATGATGTGGTAAAAACTTTTCTTTGAACTGCTTAGTTCTATTAGGATTGAAGTAAATACATTTTATCAACCTTTACATGGTAAGTTATAGGCTTACATTTTTGTTTATGACTTGTTTAACAAATACTACACACAAAAGTCATTTAAGATCCTACAAATATTCACACTGATTTGCTAATTTCTTACTTGATATATCAATATCCAATTTTCATCTTTGTTTGAAATCAGAATCAGTTTGGAAGCTTGTATTGATACTACTATGTTTCGCCTTCTGTCTTTGTAATTTGGTTAGTATCTCTTTTACATTTTGATTTGCTTATATCTTACTTGATGTGCTTAGAGTATGTATATGCATGGCCAATCTAGTGTGACTTGATAAATCAAACTGAAAATTACATACTAATTGAGTCCTTGTATTTAACTTGGGTCTTGGATATATGATAGTTGAACTCTATTAGTTGTATGTATTAGACCTCGGATTATCAGTGCTGTCAATTTAAGGTTGAATCTGAATTTCTTTAGAATTTGACTAGTCAGTTTACTTGTCTTTAATATGTTAGACCTTGTTTAGTTTAGAGCCTTGTGAATCTACTAAGTTGTGCATATAATCTGAGGTTTGACACTTTGAGTTGAGTTCCGATTACTCAGATCAGTCAAGCTCGTGCTCTTAGCTCAAAAGAATCAGTGTAAGTTAGTTTGTAGTTGTAAGTGTAATAATACAATGTTTAGTAGTTTTACTCATTTTTTTAATAGGCTTTCTTCATTTTGGTAGTTTTCCATTGCCTTTCTGGCAGTTTTCTTCAATTCTCGAAAAGATTCTCCATTTTACATATCTGAGTTATGGATATCCGTATACGGATCATGTATTCAACATTTAAAAAATTGCGAATTCACACTACGCATGTTTCCGAAGTATCTATGTAATATTCTGATTTTCGGGAAAGGGCAGACGTGTCATTTTGTGAAAACGAAATATTGGGTGCGGTTCCTTTCATTCGGAGTTTAATAATTTGGGTATTTATATACATAATTTTGAGACATATATATAAATATTTAAGGAAGAAAATCTGATTTAATAAGGGTGATTAAGGAAAATCAGTGCAATTAGGTAATATTGGGATTTTCCTATTTAAGGAAAATCAACCTAATCAGCCCCGTAATCTTTTAATAAGATTTCCCACCTCCAAAACTCATCTACTGCGTGTGTGTGCAAGAATTAGGGCTGAGGGATTGTTGTCATTGGTTTTAAGTCAATACTTGACGGTTTTCAGATTAGAGTCGAGCACCGGAATCGTTGTGACATCAAAAAGTTGAAGCTTTGTTAAGGTATGATTAAGCCCTAATTCAGTTCATCTTCGAGTTTGATGGATTCAAACTCATCAATTCGTAGTTTTTGTCGTTTAGAAGCGTGTGATTGAATCTAATCTAAGTTTGGATTTATCACACATGTTTTTCTGTAGAACGGATCAGATTTGCTGCTGTTTTCTGTGGTTTGGAGTAGGAATTTGCTGCTTAAATTTCTCTCATTCAAAACCGTGCATAAGACTTTCATCTCACACGGCTCCTAAGTGATAAAAGAAAGAAGAACTCATCTTCTTTCTTTTTTGATTACCTTCCTCGCGTATGTATAAAACCGAATCCATCGATTTCTAAAAAGGATTACTAATCCTTAACTTTTCGAGAATCCTTTATCGATTGGTTTGAATGAATGATTTTTCAATCTTTTCGACCTTGGTTCCGTAGGAGCAAAGTAAGTCGAAAGATTGAGAAATAGAACTCATCGATTTTATTCGTTCTCAATAGCCATGAGATGATCATCTTAGGGTGATCCTTTTGTCGACGGATGCTCCTAATACACTCGTAGTCTCCGAAGGATGAGAACCAACTATGTAGCATCTACATCGAGAATTCAAGTATTGTATACGCCATTAGTCCGATCCTTTGTAGAACTACCCGTAATAAGGAACTTGCAAAATGTATCTATTTATCATAAAGAGATTCGTCGTTCTTGACCCCGCTTCACCTTAATTGTTATTTGAACAAGTCAAAGTTACATCTTGGTCCGATTGGGGATAGCATTTCTCTTACGCATGTCCATGGAGTTTTGAAAGATCCAAACATCTCGAGAGATAGATCAGAGAGGTAGGAATTTATCGAACGAACCGCACTCCTTCGTATATCGCCAGGAGTCCATTGATGAGAAGGGGCTGAGGAAAGCTTGAATTACAATTCTAATTATTGTTATTGAGGTTTAGATCAATTTTTATGATGCGTAGATGCAAGAAAGTTTTTCTTTTTCGTTGATCAAAGGATCATAGATGTTTAGATATGTTTTCTACGTTTTACTGAGTTGAAAACGAGGTTAATTAGGTTAGAAACGATTCAGAAATCGAGTCGTGAAGGTTTTAGTGTTTTGGGAAAAACCCAGTCGGACGGGCGTCAGACTTAGTGACGGGCGCCTGAGACCCTAATAACTCAAACGGGCGCCTGGAAATAGGCGGACGGGCGTTGAGGTCGACTTTGATTCGAGATGTAGCTTTTTTCGACGGACGGGCGTCTGGGGTTTAGTGGACGGGCGTCCAATGCCGACGGGCGTTCATAGGATTTCAAACGGGCGCCTGGCCTGCTTTTACCTTGTTTATAATGTCTTAGCGTTTGAGTTGGTTTTTGGCTTCATAATCGTGTTTTCAATGTTTTAAACCCTTAATCTCGATATGTTAACATTAATTAAAATATGAACAAGCTTCGATTGAACTTCGATTCGTTCGCTTAAAACATCGAATGTACCTTAAAGGAGTTGAAGTTCGGATCCGTCGGAAGCGGCATGAAAAGGGCTTGTGCTTTGATGAACTAGAGTTCATCAATGTACGTGTAATTGTTAAGATGTGATGTCTAGTTGTCTAAGTGAGGAGTAGTGTTTTTAAGGTGAGTTTTAATCGAAAACACTTAGGTGGTTAGTTAATTCACACTAATAATTACATATGTGTAGATAAAAGATAAAACGTCACTTATTCTTGGTTAGGCACTGATTCAAATCGACGATGTGATACATTCATACAAAAGTGGACAACGCTACTGGCTCAAAAGGCTGAAGGGTGGTGGACGAAATTCATCAAGCGTATATGCATACCGGGGAGATCCCGGGACTACCGGTGCTATTCACCGTAGTTGGCAAGTATATCTCGTGGTGGAATTTTCACCATGCATTGTGTCCTTGAGTAATGATGCAACAAAGGTAAGCTAAGCTAGAAACGTTTAGTCATGACGTGTCGATGGGCATGGAGTGAACCCTAGATTTAGTCGGTCTCACCAAGATAATCTTCTAATAATAACCTTAATTAAATTGTAGCTTCTACTTCTTACTTTGTACTTTGTACTTACCTCAAATGCATGTTTATTTATGTGTTTGGGGGAGAGAAGACGAACATGTTAGTCATGACTTTGAGTAGGACTTTGATGACGACGTTTGAGGACGCCAGAGTTGAAGACCTTGTTTATCATTTATTTCATTTATGCCTTAGACTTGGAATATTATTGGATGCCGTAGTTTCCTTGTAGTCTTTGAGATTCGTACTCCTGGATTCGTTTGGTTTTCCGATGTAATAAGTATTACATTTTATTCTATCTTTAGTGTTTCTATTCTTGGTTGTTTGAAGAATTACCCGAGTCTTTTAGCTTCCGTTTGCTTTTATTTGATACGACGTAGTAGATGCTTACGTGTAATATCATTTATTTAATATTATGCGTGCCGAACGTTTCGATTTTCGGATAAGGACTCGGTGTCCGGGAACGGGGCGTTACAGTTGGTATCAGAATAAGCGTCTTTTAGGCTTCCCTTCTTTTAAGATAAGTTTCCTTTAGATCTGTTAGTAACTTTCTGGTTTTCTTTGATCATCAGGATGGTGTTAACTAGAACCGGAGCAGGTGCTGAAGCGTCAGGAGTTCGACGAGAAAGTCCGACCCCAGTCGTTAGAGGCGGTTTTGTGAGGCAGAATCCTTCACCACATCCGATCCCCACTCTACCCCCTCATATTGCAACCCATACACCACGATCTCAGCAGGGCTTGTCACCGCAACCTCATCAGGAGCAACACCCACAATGGCATTTGGGAAGTTCGGGTCAGTTTTCATTGATAAGTGATGTTCCAGCGGGTTTAGTACCGCCACCAGTGAGCTACCCTCAACCGAGGTATAACTACATTTATGGAGAAGGAGAAGCACCTATACGAGTCACTGTAGTGGGAGACATTCCACCATTCTACGTACCCCCAGCAACTAGCATTTATCCACCTCCAGTGAGTGTTTACCCTCCACCGGTGAGCCACCCCTCGCCACCAGTTTCCATCATCAGCAACATCAGACCTTCTACCCTTCTCCAGTGGGTCATACTCCTTGACCTACTGTACCACCTTCAACCCGTTTTGACCATCATCAAGGCTTTGGTTACCCACCCTACGGTTTCCACCAGCAACGGCCATACCAGCAAGAGATACCGTACGGATACCCACCAGTTTACCTGCAAGCCCCACCATTCAGACCGGCACATGAGCAAGCACCACCGGTTGATTGGTATATGAGATTAAGGAGGAACAAAGTTCAAGACTTCTTTGGGAATGTCGAGCATTCGAAGGCCGAAGAGTGGATAAGGAGTTTTGAGAAGGCATGTAGAAACATACATGTCCCTGAGACTGAGATGGAACAGTTGGCGGTTAGTTTCCTTTTGGGTGTAGCTGAAGCATGGATAGATGCTATACAGAGCAGTAATGATAAAGTGATGATTGGGAAAGCTTTAAGGCAATGTTCTATAATGAGTATTTTCCAAAGAGCAGTGCTGCGCATGACATGGCAAGTCAATTTCTAAAGCATAAGCAAGGTAATTACATGACAAGATCACAAGACACCAACAAGTTTAACGAGTTGGGAAGATTCTACCCCGAGTTGATGAAGCGCGAAGAGAGGAAGATGGCCCTATACAAGGAAGGGTTATCGTATCGATCTGATCTGGCATGTTGGGTTTCACTGACCAAGAACATGGTCGAGTTGTTGAATAAGGCCTTAGAGGTTGAGACATTCAGGAAGAAGGCCACCATTGTTATCAGGAGCAAGAGGAATTTTGGAACAAGCCAGGGCAATAGCCGGGGAGCACCCCAACACAATTTCAAGAAGAAAACGGCCCCTACAGCGAGTAAACCCCCAACCGGAGCACCTTTATGCTCTAAATGCAACAGGAATCACTTAGGTGAGTGTAAGGCTAATACAGGAGGCTGCTACTACTGTGGAGATTTAGGACATTTTTCCAAGATGTGTCCCACGAAAGGGAGCTCGAATATTCCGAAGCAAGGAAGTGGGAAAGGCGGCCCAAGTCGCCTAGTTCGAGTATTTGCAGTGGATGCTGAGATAGCAGAACCAGACGATAATGTTATTTCAGGTACCTTTTTGTTTATTGTAATTTATTAGAGTACTTTATGGCACGATTTAAATCATGTTGTACTGTATTTAAATAAATGAATTCACATCCTAGGTACAATAATATTAGACAACTTAGCAGTTACGGCATTGTTTGATACGGGAGCGTCTAATACTTTTGTGTCGACTAAGGTAGCTAAGAAGCTTAACTTACCAATGGAACCTTTAAGAAACACCTTGGAGATCACAACACCTTTAGGGAAAGTGACTAAGGTAACCAAGTTGATGCCGCAAGTAGATGTTCGAGTTGGAACGTATCGTTGCAAGAGTGACTTTACGGTTTTGGACTTTTCAGATTTTGATGTAATTCTTGGAATAGATTGGCTATCCGAGAACTATGTTCACTTGGATTGTAGAGAAAAGAGAGTGACCTTTAAGATTCCGGGAAATTCAGATAAGACTTATTAGGGGAATGTTTATAAGCCCAGCAAGAAACGTCACCCTATAATTTCAGCGGTTAAGGCTATAAGAGCTTGTCGGAAAGGTTGTGAAGGCTACTTGTTGTACGTAGTGGATGTGGAACAAGTGAAGCCTAAGTTAGAGGAGACCCCTATAGTCAAGGAGTATCCAGAAGTGTTTCCAGAAGAGTTACCAGGAAACATGCCGGATAGGGAGATTGAATTTGAGATTAAGTTGGTACCCGGAGCGGCACCAGTTGCTAAGGCACCCTATAGAATGGCACCGGCTGAATTGAAGGAGTTGAAAGCGCAGCTTAAGGATATGCTTGAGAGGAACATAATTCACCTAGTACTTTCTGGGAGCCCGGTGTTGTTTGTGAAGAAGAAAGATGGTAGCATGAGGATGTGCATAGATTACAGAGCATTGAATAATCTTACCATCAAGAATAAGTACCCTTTGCCTAGGATTGATGATTTGTTTAACCAGTTGCAAGGCAAGAGAGTATTTTCCAGGATTGATCTTAGATCGGGTTATCATCAGTTGAAGATCAAGGTAGCAGATATACCGAAGACGGCTTTTAGTACGAGGTATGGACATTATGAGTTCTTAGTCATGCCTTTTGGACTCACTAATGCTCCATCTGCATTTATGGATTTAATGCAGCACATTTTTATGCCATACTTGGATAAGTTTGTGATAGTGTTCATAGATGATATCCTAGTGTACTCTAAGGATGAGAAAGAACATGAAGGACACTTAAGGATAGTGTTGGATACTTTGAAGAAGAACCAGCTGTATGCTAAGTTCTCGAAGTGCTACTTTTGGTTGGATCAAGTGAGTTTCTTGGGTCATGTCATTTCTGGAGATGGAATTAAGGTTGATCCCGCGAAGATTGAAGCAGTTGAGAAGTGGTCCAGACCGACTACCGTTTCAGAGGTTAGAAGTTTTCTCGGTTTGGCTAGCTATTATAGGAAGTTTGTACAAGACTTCTCAAAGATAGCTACACCACTTAGCCGGCTCACTCAAAAGAATGTAAAGTTTGAGTTGACCAGTGAGTGTGAAGAGGCTTTTCAGACATTGAAGATGAAGTTGACCACAGCCATAGTTTTGGCAGTTCCGGAGATCTTTGATAATTGTGACGTTTACACGGATGCTTCGGGACAAGGTTTGGGTTGTGTGTTGATGCAGTGAGGGAAGGTAATTGCTTATGCATCTAGACAGTTGAATGTGCATGAGAAGAATTACCCAACCCACGACTTGGAGTTAGCAGTAGTAGTGTTTGCCTTGAAGATTTGGAGGCACTATTTGTATGGAGTTAAGGCCAGGATCTTCACCGATCACAAGAGCTTGAAGTATTTCTTTACCCAAGAGAATCTGAATATGAGACAAAGGGGATGGTTAGAGTTTGTTAAGGATTATGACTTGGATATTCAGTACCATCCGGGTAAAGCAAATGTAGTAGCCGATGCTTTGAGTAGGAAACCAGTGTTTGCGGTTTCAAGTGTTGAAGTTATTGCAGAGAGGTTAGATAGGCTGCAGATTCGGAGTTTTGATCAGATTGAAGACCGACAGTTTATGGCACCGTTGTTAGCAAGGTCCGAGTTGATGGATGATATTCGGGAAAAGCAAGACAAAGACCCAGTTTTGGTTGACTTGAAGCGAGTTGCAAGAGAAAAGCCCACAGTGGGTTATGTCTTAGACAAGAATGGAAACCTTTGGTATCAGGATTGTTTGTGTGTGCCTAATGTTGCTAATTTAAGGCAGAGAGTCATGGAAGAGGCTCATAGGATTGCTTTTGCAGTTCATCCGGGAGCTACTAAAATGTACAGAGACTTGAAGGAAAGGTTTTGGTGGCCCTCGATGAAACTGGAGATAGCCAAGTTCTTTGCAGAGTGTGATATTTGTCAGAAGGTTAAAGCAAAACATAGAAGACCAGGAGGAATGCTTAAGCCGTTAGATATCCCTGAATGGAAGTGGGATAAGATCACTATGGATTTTATCACCGGTTTACCTAAGACGAGAGGCGGTAGTGATGCGATTTGGGTGATCGTGGACCGATTGACCAAGTCCGCTCACTTCTTACCGTATAAGGTTGATATGCCCTTGAAGAAGATGACGACACTATACTTGGATAATATAGTGAAGTTACACGGAGTCCCTCTCTCTATAGTCTCGGATCGAGATAGTCGATTCGTCAGTCAGTTTTGGAAAAGTTTAAAAGAAGCTTTCGGAACCAAGTTGGATTTGAGTACGGCCTTTCATCCTCAGACAGATGGACAATCTGAGAGAACTATCCAAACACTAGAAGATATGTTGAGAGCTTGTATTTTGGAAGTAGGCGGATCATGGGATGATTACCTACCGGTAGCGGAGTTTGCCTATAACAATAGTTATCATGCAAGTATAGGCATGCCACCGTTTGAAGCGTTGTATGGAAGAAGATGTAGAACGCCGCTGTTTTGGGATGAAGTCAGGGAAAGACAAATCACCAGGCCGGAATTGGTTGAGCAAGCTAAGGAAATGGTCCAGTTGGTCAAGAAGAATCTGAAGGCGGCTCAAGATAGACAAAAGAGTTGGGCAGATGTTAGAAGAAGGCCCTTAGAGTTTGAAGTTGGTGAAAGAGTTTACCTACGAGCTTCACCAATGAAAGGAGTGAAACGTTTTGGACAAAAGGGAAAGCTAAGCCCTAGGTACGTTGGACCTTTCGAGATTTTGGAACGAGTTGGACCGTTGGCTTATAAGCTTAAGTTACCGGAATCCATGTCAAGAGTCCACAATGTGTTTCATGTATCAATGTTGAAGAAGTGTTTGACCAAGACGGATGTTGAGACTACGGTTGATCCGGAGATTCTTCAAGACAATCTTTCGTATGATGAGGCACCGATCAGAATTTTGGACCGGAGAGAAAAGATGATTAAGAGACGGTTGATTCCTTTGGTTCTAGTGCAATGGAGCAATCATTCACCGGATGAAGCTACTTGGGAAGTTGAGGACGATATGATCGGTGAGTTCCCAGATTTTATGGACTTACCAGGTATGTTCTAAGTTTCGAGGACGAAACTCCTTTAAGGGGGGAAGAATGTAATATTCCGATTTTCGGGAAAGGGCAGACGTGTCATTTTGCGAAAACGAAATATTGGGTTCGGTTCCTTTCATTCGGAGTTTAATAATTTGGGTATTTATATACATAATTTCGAGATATATATATAAATATTTAAGGAAAAAAATTTGATTTAATAAGAGTGATTAAGGTAAATCAGTGCAATTAGGTAATATTGGGATTTTTCCTATTTAAGGAAAATCAACCTAATCAGGCCCATAATCTTTTAATCAGATTTTCCACCTCCAAAACTCATCTACTGCATGTGTGTGCAAGAATTAGGGCTGAGGGATTGTTGTCATCGGTTCTAAGTCAATTCTTGACGGTTTTCAGATCAGAGTCGAGCACTGGAATCGTTGTGAAGAGAGCAACGTTGTGACATCAAAAAGTTGAAGCTTTGTTAAGGTATGATTAATCCCTAATTCAGTTCATCTTCGAGTTTGATGGATTCAAACTCATCAATTCGTAGTTTTTGTCATTTAGAAGCGTGTGATTGAATCTAATCTAAGTTTGGATTTATCACACATGTTTTCTCGCAGAAAGGATCGATTTTGTCTTTATTTTTTCGTGGTTTTGAGTAGAATTTGTCGCTTAAAAGGTAAGAGGCTCTTCCTATAATTCTAATGATTGTTATTGAGGTTTAGATCAAGTTTTATGATGCGTAGATGCAAGAAAGTTATGCTTTTTCGTTGATCAAAGGATCATAGATGTTTAGATATGTTTTCTACGTTTTACTTAGTTGAAAACAAGGTTAATTAGGTTAGAAAGTTGAAAACAAGGTTAATTAGGTTAGAAACGATTCAGAAATCGAGTCGTGAAGGTTTTAGCGTTTTGGGAAAAACCCAGTCGGACGGGCGTCTGAACTAGGCAGATGGGCGTCTGAGACCCTAGTAACTCAAACGGGCGTCTGAAATAGGCGGACGGGCGTTTGAGGTCGATTTTTGATTCGACAAGATGTAGTCAAGCTTTGACGGACGGGCGTCTGGGGTTTAGTGGACGGGCGTCCATAGGATTTCAAACGGGCGTCTGGCCTGTTTTACCTTGTTTATAATGTCTTAGCGTTTCAGGTTGGTTTTTGGCTTCATAATCGTGTTTTCACTGTTTTAAACCCTTAATCATGATATGTTAACATTAATTAAAATATGAACAAGCTTCGATTGAACTTGATTCGTTTCGGCTAAAACACCGAATGTACTCTTAAAGGGAGTTGAAGTTCGGATCCGTCGGAAGGGCATGAAAGGGCTTGTGCTTTGATGAACTAGAGTTCATCAATGTCTGTGTAATTGTTAAGATGTGATGTCTAGCTGTCTAAGTGAGGGAGTAGTGTTGTTAAGGTGAGTTTTAATCTGAAAACACTTAGGTGGTTAGTTAATTCTAACTAATAATTACATATGTGTAGATAAAAGATAAAACGTCACTTATTCTTGGTTAGGCACTGATTCAAATCGGTGATGTGATACGTTATACAAAGGTGGACAACGCTACTGGCTCAAAAGGCTGAAGGGTGGTGGAGGAAATCCATCGAGCGTATATGCATACCGGGGAGATCCCGGGACTACCGGTGCTATTCACTGTAGTTGGCAAGTATATCTCGTGGTGGAATTTTCACCATGCATTGTGTCCTTGAGTAATGATGTAACAAAGGTAAGCTAAGCTAGAAACGTTTAGTCATGACGTGTCGATGGGCATGGAGTGAACCCTAGATTGAGTCGGTCTCACCAAGATAATCTTTTAATAATAACCTTAATTAAATTGTAGCTTCTACTTCTTACTTTGTACTTTGTACTTACCTCAAATGCATGTTTATTTATGTGTTTGGGGGAGAGAAGATGAACATGTTAGTCAAGACTTTGAGGAGGACTTTGATGACGACGTTTGAGGACGCCGGAGTTGAAGACCTTCTTTATCATTTATTTCATTTACGCCTTAGACTTGGAATATTATTGGATGCTGTAGTTTCCTTGTAGTCTTTGAGATTCGTACTCTTGGATTCGTTTGGTTTTCCGATGTAATAAGTATTACATTTTATTCTATCTTTAGTGTTTTTATTCTTGGTTGTTTGAAGAATTACCCGAGTCTTTTAGCTTCCGTTTGCTTTTATTTGATACGACATAGTAGAGGATTACGTGAAATATCATTTATTTAATATTATGCTTACCGAATTACTACTAGAATTTTCTGTTTTTCCGACGAGAGAATTCGTCGGTAGTTGGTCGGAAAAACATGTTTCGATTTAATTTCCCACGAAATATGAAATTCGTTGGAAAAAGCCCGTTGGAAATCGTTGTGACGAAATTTCCGACGAATGATTTCGACAACTTTCCGATTTAATTCACTCGACGAAGTTCCTACTAAGTTTGTCATTAACTTGTCAATAACATTCTAATTAAAGGATAAACATTCGACAAAATTCAATTTAAAATCATCACTAATTCATCGGAAAATTATGTTTTCCCATAAAAAAAAAAAAAAATCTAAAGCACTTACAAATAAACCACAATTTTCAAATCCAAATAAATTAAATTGCTAAACTCAACCCATAAAAACTACACATAATTATAACAAATACATTGCCCATGTAAATAAAGCTACACCAAAATTCACATTTAGTTACAAGGAAATGCAAACCACCAAAAACGAAACCATAATGTTATGTAGAGCTAGTAGAATGAAATAAAATGCCAATATAATATGTATTGTAATCAAATATTCCATGATCATCAATGCCGGGCACCATTTGAAGTAGGAGTAAGTTTGTGACTAACCGTGCTATTTTTGCCCCACGTGATGGATTGTGTGGATGTAGACTTCATGACACTCTAACCATGCCTTCGTAAATGCGCTCATCTCGAAAGCCCACACAAGCTATGAGGAAAATTACCATAAGATTCGCAATAACAGAACATACTTGTACGATATTCGTAAAAGCAAGAGTCATCAAAAGGACATTACAATAGCAAGAGGCCTTTGGAGAAACGCCACCCTGCAATAATCTACCGTAACATACAAGAATGAGGTAATCAAAGGTGGATAAAAATGTAGCCCGTGTAAGTCGGTAGAAGCACTAAAAAAGGAAGAAGCAAGAGTTAAGAAAGAAAGTGTAATGGCAACTTCCACGGCTCCAACACTCTATATATGTACACCTTTCTAAGTATCATGATCCATATCCCTTGACAGCAAGGTACAAAGTTTTTTTGTCGCTTTTAACACCGTTCTAAGAGGCAAAATAAATATTCAACTTTGACATTTCATACCATGCAGATTCTGAACAACTTCTTAACAGAACACTATTACACATCTGCATTATGCTAATAACAGATAGGCAACATTTCGAGCAATAATCAGACTTACTTAACTGACAAACAAAGTGCAATCCAACGGATTAAGTAGGCTGTCCAAATAGACCTATGCTAACATCCAAGGGCTCATATTCAACGCTTAAAACACAAACTCATGTAATTCATGACATATATTAGGCCAAAAGTAATACTTGTAACACAACTTGTAAAATCAAGTCTATGACCGTGCAAACTGTTCTAACACTCAGAAAGACTCTGATTCAGAGCATAAAAATATAAACTACCAAAAATAAGTCTCAGCTAGAAAACCATATCATCACATGTATAGGGCTTAGCAATAGTAGGGCAATCAAGTTTTACATTCCCATTATCATCTCTCACAACTCTATAAGAAACTTGCTCAGATTGCTCATCCACCCAGGACATCGTCCTCCCAACAAACATCTTTACAGAAAAGAAAGTGTTCCGGATTAACCACCGCCTGCCTCTTTGCTATCTACCCAACTATTAATCTTGATCTTGGTGTCTCTGAACCCTTTTAAATGTCCAAAAGAATCAAACTTTGAAGCCACTAAAAGAGTTGCAGAATCAAACTTGTCATTTGAATCAAACTTTGAAAAGATCATTGAAGTTTGTAACCCACACCAAGTACAAAACGATAAAAATAACAACACTAACTATATTTATTAGGACATTGTAACCCCTCATATCCACAACTACAAAATATAAACGAAATTGGAATCCAACTAACACACTTTTGTATCATGGTAACACTAAAAAGTAAAATTGGAATCCAATCAACCCCTCGTGTAAATATAATTATCCAATAAAAGAAAACAACATGGTAACACTAAAAAGTAAAGGTCCGATATAATACCATGCACGCTTTTACATCATAGAATGTTGCCCGTGAAGCTAGAAAATTCCTCGCAACGTCCATTTAATCTGTGCTATAGTGGATGAAGATTCAGCGGGTTACTGAAGAATTTTCACTGGGAATCAAAAGAAAGAAAGAATCAAAATGATGGGGTTTAGATATATCCCAAAATACTATAGATATGATTCAACTTAATATGCAGGTACAAGATTATCAAACGGGAAAGTGTAAAACATAGCAGGAGTAAAAATTTAATTGACTTAACTTAATAGTGACGTTTGAAAGTGTCACTATTACCTATATAGTGCAGATCTGAAATCAGATAAGTAAAGCTGATGTGTCAAAACAAATAAAAATGCAAGAGCAGATAAAAAGAAATATTCTAACTCAGTCCACAAGGCAAGCAGCAGATTAAGTAAATGTATATATAAAAATACAGAAATTGTCCAAGACCAAATACAATTTGAAGTCCAGACATCGAACAAACAATTTATACAACTTAGGCAAAGTTACAAAGATTTCAAAGGTTGATTCAAATTAAGCCTATTAACAGAACAGATACAAGAAGCTCCAACCAAATCAATACAACTGATTCTAAATACAATATTCTTTCAGAAGATGCCCACAAAGAATCCAATAATTACAAAACAGAGTTCAGTTAAGGAAATGGACAATATTCAGACAAATGTGATCATCAAACAAACAATCTTAACAGATTACACAACTTGTACCAAAGCCAGCTCAAGAGACTTGCTGATAGATAATAAAGCTGATGAAACCAGGCTGATATATCAGTGTGCAGCGGAACAGGTTTGCTAGGATGGACATATGAACTTTAAAAATGAGCTCTTTAAGTAGCAGGTAATAGAGCAGGGTTCAAGCAAGTCAAAATGCAAAGAAAGAATACAAAGAAGATCAAGCAAAGGCGTAAATTCAGAGTTACAAATCCAAGGAAATGATTTCAATTTCTAACGATTTAATATAGGGGTAAAAGAAACCGAGACAAGGTCAAACCAATAGTCAAGGCACGACGCTTGCAAGGTATCTGGGATTGATCTAATCACCTTACGCCCAAGGCGGCGGTGATGGTATATCAACCCAAGCACACCAATGGATCGATCTCGATCTCGTAATACCGTGACACGCTAAATAATTGAGTGTGGTTTATCACAACCTTTCACTTGGTGATCAACTCACAATCAAGAGATGACGAAGGTCGATGAGCCTTATCCACAAGCGCGTGATGATATTGGTACTCCAGGCCAACTCACCAAATACTCAGTTTCTGTTCTTTAATCTTTTTGTGAAATCAAACGCCAAATGACAAGGAACACAAGACTGCTAATACACAAGCAAGCAGGCACAGAAAACAGACACTGTAGGACTTAAACTAAGTTCCTGATTGGCTCAAGATCAGAGATAAAATGAAGTTGAAGTCTGAATTGCCAGATCCTCACTTAGGCAATTTCCAGACTAGAGTCCTTCAACACCAATGATCTTAGAAACAGGGGTCCCTTAGTTTAATCAAGCAGACAGACTCAATTAAATACTAGCAAGTAAACTAATTGAGAAAAGCACACACAGCAACAACACTTAGCAAAACAGGGGCTAAACGAAAACACAAGGATGAATTCTGAGTACCTTCAAATACTTAGAAGAACACCAAAATTGATCCTACTGATCCTGAACCTCCTTAACTATTGACTGGAAATGCCCTTCCTCAATAGCACAGCTTCATATCAGTCCACAGTTGAAATATCACACAAGATATTCAACTTTCTTGCCCACACTCTCAAACTCACACAAAAGACATCTTTGTGAAAGAAGGAAAATGTTGTGGATTGCTAATTGTTCAACTGGTGTCCAATCCTGTTAGTGGGACTGGCTAGTTATAGCCCTTGAGGTAGGACTGAAAATCGGGCTGAGAATCCTTGGCAATAAAGCACTGATTTTGATCATATGCACACGAAGATTTCGAAAAGGCCACGCCTTTGATTAAGGCTGCCATATAGGTCACGTGGAGACTGCAATCAAGGATCAAACGGCACAAAATCAGAATAGCTGATGTTCGAATCAGAATAATAAATGTTGGAAATCAACAGAGTGTAGAACGAGTTCACCTTGGCTAAACGAGTTGACTGCGAATCATCAAATTCAGAGGTTTAAATGCTCAAATCAGCATCGTATCATAGAAAGGTCAAACCTTTCATACACAATGCTTCACAAAACAAATTCAAGACAAAATCGTAAAAGTAGATCGATTCCAAATCAAGTAAAATAAAAGATAAAGACAAAGTTAACAAGAGACGAATTCACCTTTAATGAGAATCTTCCAAATACGTTTCAAAGAACGTGGTTGTTCAAAGATGGAAACTTTACAAAGATCGAACTTTCCAAATCGGTTTATGGCACATGAAGAAGGTGTAGCCGAGAGAGAGAGAGAGGATAGAAGGTTAAGTATGAAACGAAAGGAGTTTTGAAAATCGAGTATATGAATGGCACTAAGTGCCATACGAGATTCAAGGAGACGATTGATAGTAGAGAGATTTACGGAGGGGTAGGAGAAAGCGACCGATGAAAGGAATTGAAATGATTTAGGGTTAGGGAATTATTTAGCAGATCATGGATTTACTAGACCAAAAGTATATTTAATAAAGAGTCCAATAACTCAATTGAGCCATAAAAAGACATAATTGAACGATTGTACAATATTTGATATTACTGGACTTGGGTCGTGAGCTCGATTGTTTTTCAAAATTTGTTAATCTTTTTTATATTATATGCCAAAATTGAGTTCGATACCTCTAATACTCGACTCGACTAATAATTAATGTTTTTATAAAATATTCTGTGATGATACACTTACATATATGTATATTTAATTAAATATTTTGTATAAGCCTCGAATAACTCATGAGCTACTCGATAAATGTATAATGAACTTCGATCTCACTTGATTAATCATTCGAGCAAACTCGACTCGAGCTCAAACTCAAAAAAAAACCGAATCGAGTCAAGATAAAAGCGGATTTAAAAGCTTTTCTCTTCCAAGGTCACTAGAACCTTCGCCGAGCATTCTACTTCAACAACGCCCTTACCTTTTCGGTGTCGGCGGCACTCAGTCATCGGCTTGGTGATTTCGAGTGCCGAGCTAGTTCATTGTAGAGTCGATGAGTTCAATCTCGAGATTCGTTATTGAGTAAGTGATTACAATCGAGGTTCATTCTTCGAGTTGGTGAGCTCAACCCGAGGTTTGTTATTGAGTAAGTGATTTTAAACCCTATATTTGTTATTCAGTGAGTGATTACAAACCGAGGTTCGTTATTGAGTTGGTGAGTTCAATCACAATAAGGTTGGTTATTGAGTAAGTGATTAAAACCCGAGGTTCGTTATTGAGTAACTGATTAAAACTTGAGGCTCATTATTGAATTGTGATGTTAGTATTGAGGTTTGTTATTGAGTTGATGAGTTCAATCTCGAGATTTGTTATTGATTAAATGATTACAAACCGAGGTTTGTTATTGAGTTAGTGAGTTCAATCCCAAAGTTCGTTATTGAGTAAGTGATTAAAACCCGAGGTTCGTTATTGAGTAAGTGATTAGAACCTGAGGTTCGTTATTGAGTAAGTGATTTCAAACCCGAGGTTCATTCTTGAGTAAGTGATTAGAACCCTAGGTTTGTTATTGAGTAAGTCATTTCAAACTCGAAATTCGTTATTGAGTAAATTTCTCTTTACCTACGGATTTACTAAGGAATCGGTACCTTGTCAAAATTCTGTGGGATATTTAGCATATTTTCTTACCGACTTCCTACGATCATTATGAGTGATCAATAATCCATCATTTTTTTAATTTGTTTTACAATCTGTGACACCATAAAATTTGTGAAAGTTAGAAAATAAATAATGTATGTACATCTACCGATATATTTTAAGGAAAAATTTAATGATTTTTTTTTTTTTTGAAATTTTTAATGCAATTTGAAAAGTAAAATATCAACACAATTATTATATTCCTATGAAATACCGACGAACTTGAGTTATAAGTCGGAAAGTTCATCTGTAACATGTCTACTTACAGCTGAGAGGATGGTGTTCGTCGGAAATTCGAAGGAAACACTTATGATCGTCGGAAATTCGAAGGAAACAATTATGAAAATCTTATTTTTATGTTTATCCTATTTCCGACCAACTTGCTACGATCAATAGTGTTCGTCGGAAATTGGTAGGAAAGACCCGAGCGGGAAAAATTCGCGCCCTTAAACATAGGCGGGAGCCTTTCGCGCGTAAGATTTCCGACAAATTTCCGACGATATACTTTGCGACAATGGAATTCCGTCGGAAATACGTCGCAAATATTTTTATGATTTCATAATTATTTAAACCGTCGCAATACCGTCGGAAATGCATCGCAAAATTCCTACGACATTATTTCGTCGGAAATGCTCGTCGGAGAAACAGAAAATTCTAGTAGTGGCGAACGTTTCGATTTCCGGATAAGGACTCGGTGTCCGGAAACGGGGCGTTACAATCTAGGGTGTATCCGTGTCTGTTACAAGGCATGTTATCAAACAGAATTACAGAAGTATCCGTGATTCAACTCTACATTTCAGTTTTTTCAGTAAATCTCGAGCCTTCATAATCTTCACGTCGCTTGACTAAACAAATTAAAAATATAGCTTGAGCAAGAAATAATATGCCTGAAATAACAAGACTCAACACGTTGGAGATTGGGGAGTAAGAAAATCCACATAGCCGACCTACTCTTCTATAATACCCGTGATGTTTCATAGGGATCTTTGATAGTGCATAATATCCCCATACTTTTACTCTTTTAACTGGGTATCTATGCCCCCCCTCAAATCAAGAATTTACAGGGACCTTGCTAACTGATATTTGTTGTGTTTATCTCTGTTCAGTTACTTAATAGCTTCCATGGGTCTTCAACTATTGTGGAGTTTTGGGCTAGCATGCTTTGATATCCATGCCTTGAGATTACGAAGAGACTTGCACAATCATGTTTTTGTTAGCCTTTTCGTCGTCGGTGACCGGGTAATTCAACATTCTTTGCCACATCATTTACTTATTTATTTTCATATTTACAGTTTCTATTATATATGCTGTGTGGGCACATATACAATTTTCTTCTATGATGCAACAACTCATTTGAACGAATAGAAAGAAACCCCCTTTATTTTAAGTCTAAAATTTTACCCCTAGAAGTTTTCCAATCATCTAGTCAATATGACACACAAAGTCACATAAAAGACATACAAAGTCAACAAGGAGGCTCAAAGCTAGAAACTAGTGTGTTGTTATAGCATGAAAATGTCCACATACCGATATTGCTACTTATGGTTTTTTTTTGCGGTCGGTAATGGCAGGTTACGGCTACGTTGTCACTAGCGGCTGCCTGCTCGTCAGCTGGGGTAATAGTACTTATATACTTCAGAGTTGCATCTGCATCATGCTTAACTCATCGTTTCCTACTAGTCAATTTGAGTGACGATGCCAAGAATTGAACTTACCTACATGGTAGCTCTTTAGTGGCTCAACATTAAGTGTAGAGAGTGAAAGGGTGTCGGATGTCCCAGCAGCCGGACTAGAGTAGCTCGACTAATCATCCCATCCTCTCTAGGTCGACCAATGCTTAGGACCGACCTCCGATAAGTATGGACAGGTCTGAGTTCAATCCCGACCTCTGCAAGCCGGCCAACACTTGTATTCAAACCTTCCCATGCCCGACCTTACCAGTCAGCCTAAGTCCCTCTCAGACCTGCCATTTTACGCACGCCAGAGTCCGAGTTGACACCAGCTCGGCTATCCTCCCCGACTTCCGTAGGTCGGTCGAGACACAGAAGGGTTCAACCAGTCCAGCTCGGGCCATCTAAGTCGGCCAGAGTCAATCCTTAATCGTATTTCCCACGCGCGTAATAAATAGATAATTATGGAAGGAATCTTGAGTGATAAAGACTCCAATCTTTATCACTTAATACGAATATTTGAATATCACAATTATCTCCTAATATCAATGAGATCAACTAATCATAATCTTTTTCCTTAGGGAACACGTCAAGCAGTATCCACCGTGGACACACCACACACCATCTCTAGGGCATAAGCCTCTCTATATAAACGGTCCCTAAGAATCTACGAAGACTTGATTCCGATCCCTGCATTGGATACGTAGGCAGCTTGATCACCATCAAGTGTAGTCTAAAACATCCCAAATCAACCCCTAATCTCTTCGTTAGTTCAGTGTTCTTAGAGCTTTGATAGGTTATTACAAGAGGAATAACCCTAGATTTCATATAGACGATTTTTGGAATCGTCAACTGGCACTAAAAGGAGGGTCTCTTTATTTGATAATCTCAGGAAAAGCTCCAAAATGAACATGGTGACCACACGACAACAAGCCACCAACGGCAGCAATGCCAACAATGCAACAGAATCAGATGCAAAACAACCAGAAGCAGCAACACGATGAAGTTTCCCTCGACACAACCCATCAGGCGTTGATAGATCAACTCATGGCCTTAGATGACGCAACAAATTAGGCTGTTCTCAATGCCTTCTTGAAGAAGAGGACAAGGAAGATGAAGACCTAGGAGGTCTAGAGGAAGAGGACACCCTTGAGGAAAATTCACATGATCAGGATCAGCCGGACGGAGATTCATCTAGGGAGAACTCTTAGGACTAGGAGCTGGAGGAGGAATATGCCCCCAATGATGGGTCATGGCAGGAAACGCCTTCTCCACCAAGGCATAGAGGCAACATAAAAGGCAATTGATCATCCTCATCGAATATGAGAAAGCAACTAGTCGTGCCCCAGGCGATGGAGGCGGCCCGCGCCGAGCTAGATGCTATATCCGGAAGGAGATTTGCACTCCTGGCTCTCGAGTCCCCTTTTTCTGAGCAGATTGACAGCCATCCTCGGCCGGCAAGGTTCAAGATCCTGAAATTGGAACCCTACGATGGAACCAAAGACCCCCAGGAACAGGTCCTGTTCCAGTATCTTACACACATGAATCTCGACTGTGCCCCAGAAGAGATGAAGTGCAAGGCGTTCCCAGTACTACTAACCGGCCGAGCTCGGGAATGGTTCAAGAAGATACAGGCCTGAATGATTTACAATTCTGATACCCTAGGAAAGATGTTCCTTAACGCTTTTATCACGGAGAAGCCATTTCAAAAGAATGATACCCACTTGTTTTCTCTCAAACATTAGCGAGACGAAACCGCGCTACAGTACCTTAAGTGGTTCAGCGAAGAGTCACTCCAAGTACAAGACACCGATGATCATATTCGGATCGAGTCTTTTGTGGCGGGACTACGTGAAGGTAGGCTATATGCCAAACTGAGCAGCGAGCTCCCTTCGTCTATAGAAGATGTGTGGAAAAAGCGTTTAAACAATGTCAAGGAGAAAAAACCAACCGACTGAAGCGAGAGTTGGAAAAGTCAGAGTCGAAGAAAGAGAAGCCCGAGGATACTTCCAACAAGAGAAGAAAGTCGTCTGGAGATCGCACGGGAGTATGAGCTATGGGCATATCAGAAAAGAAATGTGCCTTGCAACCATGAGACTTCCTGACGTTAAATAGGCCTTGCGATCAGGAACTCGCGATCATGAAAAGGAAGGGTCTAGCATGAACTCCTACGCCTCTGCGAAGCCCCCTGGACAGAAGGGACCAGAGCAAGTTTTGCACCTACCACCAAGACACTTGCCATGATCTAGACAACTGTAGAGATTTCCAAAGAGACATGGATACATCCATTGCTGAAGGAATGCTGGATGAGGTCATGGAACGACCTTAGTATGGCGAATGTCGGGGACGGCGAGACTACCCGCAGATGAACTACAACCGAGAGCACAATCGACGGGGAGAGCCCCAGCGAAGAAGAGATCGGTCTCCCAATAGGGATCAACAGATGGACAACCGGCCCATTAACACTATCAACACTATTGTGGGAGGTCTTGGCATTGAATTTGAGGTCGGCAGCCTAAACGCCCGATCAGGAGGCGTACAGGCGAATAGAGAAAGTCAGATCCCCTTTTAGGAAGTAAATTATAGGCCTAGGGACCCACTCCTACTGGTCCTGAACAATGAAGGTCTGGTTACTGAAGTCATGATGAATAAGAATCTGGTGAAGAGGGTTTGCGTCGACACTGGCAGCGCTGTCAACGTCCTATAGTTTGCAGCTTTTCAGGCAATGAACCTGAAAGAGTCCGAGCTGACACCTGTTTCAGCACCCTTGTTCGAATTTGCTGGTCCTCTTGTTCATCCTAGGGGGATGGTTTGGCTCGCGACAACGTTTGGGAAGGAATCTGTGGGGAGGACTCTTATGGTTAACTACCTCATGGTTAAGTCATCATCAGCATACAATATAATCCTAGGAAGGCCGGCCATGATTGATCTTCGGGCCGTAATCTCCCCAGCTCACATCAGTTTAAAGTTTCTGACTGCCCGTGGCTCGGTTGAAATCAAAGGAGATCTAGAGCTCACACGAAGTTGCTATGCGGCCACTATCGAGGACAAAGGATTTTTTTTGGCTTGATCGGTTCGGAAAGTCTTTATCATTTACTGCATTGTATAGTCCACTTTTCATTTTTGCACTTTCGTTATGTTTTGTCCATTTTCACTATATGTCTCGGATATTTCTGCTTCGTTGAATAAATTTTAATTTTCATCAATTATTTATAAGTCCGTAAGGACATGCTAACCAATACACTCCACATATAAACTTTAAACGAGAAGTCAGCACTAGCCTTGCTCGTCCATAAACTTCACGCTAGAAGTCAGTCCGACTTTGCCCTGCTCGCCATGCTATTAAGCGATAAGTCAGTACTAGCCTGGCCCTACTCGTCCATGAACTTCACGTGAGAAGTCAGTCCGACCTAGCCTTGCTCGCCGTGCTTTTTAACGAGAAGTCAGCACTAGCCTGGCCCTGCTCATCCATTAACTTCACGCGAGAAGTGAGTCCGACCTGGTCCTGCTCGCCGTGCTTTTAAATGAGAAGTCAGCACTAGCCTGGCCCTGCTCGTCCATAAACTTCACACGAGAAGTCAGTCAGAACTGGCCCTGCTCGCCGTGCTTTTTAACGGGAATTCTGTACTAGCCTAGCCCTGCTCGTCCATAAACTTCATCCGAGAAGTCTCCGACCTGGCCCTACTCACCATGCTTTTAAACGAGAAGTCAGTAATAGCCTGGCCCTGCTCATCCTCAAAAACTTCACGCAAGAAGTCAATCCGACCAGGCCTTGCTCAGGAAAACCCGTCTAAACAATCTAAACAAGTATGCCATCCAAAAACATAGAATAATTAATGGCATACTGGGGGCGCACCCTATCAACAAGAAACAAACAATGAAAACATCAACAATAAATAAACATTGAAAACATAAACAATAAACAAACAGCAAGTAACTCAAAAACAGAAACAAAACAACTTCTCTATACCAAACAAAAACAAAATCGAAGTACATGGTACAAATTCTTCAAAAATAAACTCCTCTCCTAAACTTTAAGAGTCAGAGGTCAGACTCTTCTGGGGCTTGGATGAAGGAGCCGAGCTAGATACAACAGCCGGTTGGACGGCATACTTGGACACAATGTCCACCCCTGCCTTAAAATCCAGCACGCGCTCGGTGTAGACCGTGCCCATTCCTTGCTTGTAGTAAACCTTCTTAGGAAGGTCATCCAGCACAAGGGAAGGGTACTGAATCCTCGCCTCGTCCACTCCCTAGGTATACCCATGGTTGAGGACAGGGATCAACAGCATCTTCAAGGCCTCGACGATGTCCGTCAAAGCCTTATACTTCTGAACGGCCTCAGCACACTGAACCGGAATCGTGGCTTCTAGATCGGCCACTCATGCTTGGAGGTCGGCGACCTCCTTCTTCTTCATATTCTTCTCCTCAGCAAGCTCACTTGCCAAGGATTCAGCTCACCCTCTTGAGCTATGATTTGAGCCGGCAGAGCCTTCATCTCTGTATCCTTGAGCCGATCAGCCGCCTTGAGCTCCTTTCACGTCTGCCTCAGCTCGGAAATCTTGTTATTCTGGGCAGCCAAATCCGTATAATCTTTTCCAAGCCTTCTGAAAACTTCTTGACTAATCGTAGCCCCCTGAAGAGATAGATAGAAAGAGTTATGGCCATCAACAGCTCGACCTTAAAACAAAAGAAACAAGAAAAAATCATTTACCAGCTCCACAGTCTTGCAGCCCATGACAACCAACTCCTCATCGGACATACTGGCGACCCTTTTCTACTCGGAAGCGGCTTCCTCCTAAGCCCTCTCAGAGCCTTGGGACTTGCTTTTCATTGAGGAGCGACCCTCGAGCGAGATCGGTCGCAACCGCCCCATTTTCCCGATGACCAGATCCTTTCCCGCTGCCTCCTCGAGAAGGCCCAGATCGGCCTGCTCTCAAGGAGGAGCTGATGAAGAAGCACCTTACACAGCGGCATCCATGGTAGGATCCTCTGCGGACACACCTTGGATAGATGGAGTCGGCTCGGGCTGGTGAACCGCGACTTCACCTTCTGCTCCAGCAAGTAAATCTGTGAAATCGGCCATTGCAAGTGTGTTGGTCCCTTAGAAAGGCTAACACAAGTTTAGAGGGGGATGGGGGTGAATAAACTTGTCACCAAAAGCTCACCCAAAAACTGAATCTTAAACTAGCTGTAGTTCAACTTAAAAACTTGTGAGGAGTTAAGCTAACTTAGCTGAGTATAAGTCAAAACTCACTTATCCTTAACTGAGTTAACTGGGAGCGGATTAAATAAGTCTTTATAAAATATGAGTTATCAATTAAAGTGATGACTCAGTTTCTAGTGTTTTCTAAGTATATGAACTAGGTGAATAAAGAAAAACTGTAATGCAGTAAATAATGCGTAATGTAAATGAACAAGAATTATAGAGGTTCCAGGTGGTGTAATCATGTCAGTCCTCTCTTCCCCTGTGATGCGGAGGCCAAATTCACTATGTTCTTGAGGTTTACAGTTACAAGACACAAAGTAAATTCTAGACACTTGATTGTCCTTCACTAATCCCTAGCTTCACAATCTTCCAGCTTCAGTCTTCAACAGGTAGAATTGCTATTTGAACTAAGCTTGCTACACTGGTCCTTAGAGGGTTGAATTGCCTCTTCACCAGCTCATCACAAACACAGTCTTCCTGACTGTAGCTCAACTGTCCTTCACACCTTATTGGTGTTTTACAGTCTAAAACCTTTAAAGTTGGGACTTGAATCAATAACTATGATTCAATTGATATTTAGGCTTCTTCTTCTAGATATAGCACAGCTCGGTATTTCTTCAAATGATTGATTCTGATCTTTCTTTGAATGCTTTGAGGATCACTTGAAGATATTTCTTGATCCTGCAATAAAGTTCTTAGCAGGAATTCTTATGATTTTATTTCCCCCTTAGTGTGATCTTTCTTGATTAAATTAATTCTTAGAATTCCGCCCTCTTCTTGTTGTAGAAGAGATCTATTTATAAGGGTTTCTCTAATGGTTAGTTCATTTGAATTTGAATTCTTATAGCCGTTAGTGGTCCTGCTTCTTTCCTGTGTGTCAGTGTCAGAAAGGACACTTTTACAGACCAATTCAATTGCTTGAATTATAACGGTCTGAAATCTCTTTAGTTAAAAACTGATTTAACCATGACGTCGTCAGTTCCAGTTTTGAAGAGTATTAACTGAGTTTTTACTCTTCTTCAAAATCTCAGTACTCTATCCTTCATCTGATTATAATTGACTAAATCAGAGTACACCATAAACAATATATCTTCTAAGAGTTCATTGACCTTATGACTCTTAGGTCTTCATACAAGATCCATAAAGTCAGTTCAGGTCATCACAATCATGACTGAAGTCTAACTTTACAGTCTCGACTTAGTCTTCATAAACTGAGTTTGAACCCTCAGTTCTTCTATCTTCAATAACTGAGTTTGAACCCTCAGTTCTCCAGTCTTCTAGATAAGCCAACTGAGTTTGTACCCTCATCGAACTTACCTTCTTCAGTTCTTTCATAACTGAGTCCGATCCCTTAGTTTTAGTTGAAGTACTCTTGATCATTTTCAGTTTCTCATTTTCTCAGTTCTGAACCTAAAACTATTACAGTGCTTGTTTGATTAACTTATACAACTATCAGACTCTATTAAATCCTATACAACGATTTCTAGACATCTTTTTGCTTTGCACTATAACAGCTAGTTATGACACTTCATCAATGGGGTCTAAAAACAATAACTGAATAAGTGATGAATCATCATCAAAACATAAATTTTATTTCCAACAATTTCCCCCTTTTTGATGATGTCAATACCCTCCTTAAAAGAAATGCAAAAACGTAAAAACAAAATAAAAACAAAACGAACTGAGAAACTGAGATTTTATTAAATATAATGAGTTACAACACAGAGTATTAAAATACAATACATGAAAAGAATCTAAGTGCCAACTTTTCTTCCTTTTACTTGACAGCTTCATTGTCATATCTTTCAGCTTATTCTCTCATGGCTTCATTTGTTGCTGTGCTTTCAATTCCATGAATACTTGCATAGATGTTCGATGAGTTAGACATATTGTGTTTATTGAAAAATTTGCTTTTGAAAAGTACAGCAAATACAAACACTATCTGTCTCAGTTTTTCACTTGTGCCAGTTTTCAGCAATTCCAAAATAAACTCAGGTTCAGCTTTCTCAACTTTTTCTGTGATTATCTCTAGAGTGCCATTTCTTTCCTATCTGCTCAATTTGTGCTAGAAATGCATAATTATCTTTTGCATACTCAGAAAATTTGATAAAGATTGTTCTCTAGATTCTCCTTCTCTTAAGGGCATGTCTTTGAAAATGTTGTAGAGACGAGCATCTAGACCAATCATTTTCTCAGTTGGTTCAGCAAACTTTGCAATAAGTTCCATTTCCTCATCAGTATAATCTCCTCTAGCTTTCTTCAGTTCGACCAGTTTATCATCAATGCTTTCCAGAACTTTTGGCATATCAAGCTCATTGACTTTTAACATATCTAAACTTTCCCCCTTATTGACATCATTCTTATCGATGAAGCTCTTGATGTAAGAGTTGAGATTTTGTTGGTTTGATACCAATATGGTCTGCGCTACAACTGAGTCTTTCATTCCATTTTCCATCAAGGTCATTATGTCAACCAAATTGTTAAGAATGCCTTCCGATCTTTCTGTTGTTTCAGCTTTCCTTGAATCATTTTCAATGGTTGTTTTGAGAATTTCAATCAAGGTGTCGTGACAATTGTCTTTGACAGTATCTAATCTTTTCTCCATGTTAGTTCTTTCAGTCTTGCTTTCTTCCAAGGACTTTAACACTTTTCCAAACAAACTGATATCATCCTTCTGAATACGAATCAACTCATTGTGGTAAAACTTGATAATATCAACTTGAGTAGGAATGTTTTTCCCAGTGTCAGCTCTTTGTTCCTCAACTTTACTTGTTACAGCTTTAGTTACTTTTGTTTCTCTGATACAAGTAGGAACAACCTTCTTGAGTTTTTCCTTGTAATCCACAGATTTCCTTCTTTCCTCAGACGGTCTTCTTACTTCCTCCAACCTTGACCGATCAACTTCTCTAACTGGTGATAATTCAACATAGAAATTTTATTTCCAAAAAAGTGCGAGTATAATGTTAGTCGGAGGAAAGCATAAGTATAACAACAGAATAAATCACAAAGGGAAAAGGTCCTATAGGACTTCCACTCAGTCTTAGTGAATTCCACGTAGGGTTCAGGCCCCACATTCTCGAAGCGAGCTGCTGTAATCAGCTTGTCGTTCAAATTCTGCCATTCGATAGAGTACCCAAACTTGTGGATCTTCTCAACCAACTTGTCCGGTAGTTCCGGACGATCATCCTTATCCAGCTCGTTCATGTTCCAACGACTCAGCTCGGGGCGATCTTCATGGCGTACGTAGAAGAATCTCCCCTTCCACCGTTTGAAACAATCCTTACCTTTTAGGGAGTATGGGGGTGTCGGATGACCAACCTTGCCTTCGAGAAAAGTAGTACCGGTAGGGATGATCCTTCACCCCTACACGGTGATAAAGTACCTAAACTTATTCATGGTAAACCATAGGTTTAGCTGCCGGTACCAGATAGCAAACCCAATGATGGCCCTGATACCATTGGAGGATACCTGGGAAAGCCTTAGCTCGTAATACCGGAGTACAGTGAGGAGCGCCGGGCAAAAAGGCAGCCTTAAACCCACCTCAAAATATTCCCGGTGAACCATATAGAAACCCTGCTGCGGGTCCGGAGCAAACAAATGCGGTTCCAAAGGCAACTTCAGGGCAAACCTTTCCTTGTCAACCCCGTACAACTCACAAATTTCGTCTAGGTCCTCTAGACCTATAATGGACCCAACGTCTCTACTATCCGCAATAGCCATCTCTATGAAATCGGACACAGGGTTCCGGGGAAATAAGGTTTATATCTAAAGACAAAGGAAATCGGGCTACAAATCTAAATTGCGAGAAGATGAGACACTTACTTGTAAACATGAGAGGAGAATAGCAAGCAACGAAGAGAGGGGATCTTTTACGTTAATAAACTGGTAAGGCAAAATGATTGATATGAAGGGTTTATAACCCCCCACTCACCTCAAAAAATGGCCCTAGTTAGTATTAGTAGGCAATGACGCCTCGTTTCCCGAAATAGCTATAATTGCGTCATAGTTAGCTTTGCCACTTGGCAATTCGAATTCAAAACTTACAAGTTCAACATCCGAGTCGATCCACCACACAGGCAGATCCGAGCGACTAACCAAGGCTCAGTAGGATCTGAGGTGATTATGACGATGCCAAGAATTGAACTTACTTACATGGCACCTCTTTAGTGGCTCAATATTAAGCGTAGAGTGAGAAAGGAATGCTTAGGACTGACCTCCGATAAGTGATGACAGTTAAAATATACCCATTTATGTCAACAATTATAACCTTAAATCGGAGTTAATTATATATATATATTTCATATTTAATCACGTGTTTATATTTATTATTTAATGATAAGTGATTATTAATATGATAATTGGTATTTAGCTGTTTTTATTATAAAAGAGCAATTAATTGGGTGATAAATGCTGATTTTGCAGATCATGATAAATCGGGAAGATAATTATCACGCAATCGAGAAATCTCAAGATAAAAGAGAGAAAATCGGAGCATTGAAGAAAAGATTAATCAGATCAATTCAAAAGCATGGAGTGGGGAACAAGTCAGACGAACCGAATTTGAAAACGCGTAAAGATGGAGGCTTGGTCGACCGAGCCATGCCATTCGGTCGACCGAGCGTAACTGTTCGGTCACCCGAGCCTAATCAGATTAACGCGTCTCTATCTTCTAGATCCATCCTATGTCGGCTACAACTCCTATATAAACAGCAGCCATGATACTGAGAAAAACGCACCACTACAACACAAAACAATTCATACAATTTTAGCTTTCAAGTTCTTAGTTTTATTTTCTTTATATGTTCGTTCATTGTGGATTCGTCGGATTCTCCGATTACGGAGCGCATTAAAGAGTGGGAGTCACTCTCGTCTTCGAGGGTATGACTATTCAATTATGCAATCTTTATTCGTAGATCTGATGTATTTTATTATGGAGTAGTTTTATTTGTATTGATTGCGTTATGTAGATTTATTTATGAACCCATGTGTTTAGGTTAGAAACGTTAAGAAGGAATCATGATTTGTTCCGACACAGAACTGTGTTCGGTCGACCTAGACGTGTCACTCGGTCGCCCGATCGAGTGCTGTCGTTCGGTCGATCGAGTGTGGTAATGTGTAGGGCAATATTATGATCGGCTTCGACTACGTCAGATTCTCTGGATTGGAATTAAAACGAGTAATTAAACCTGATCAACTTAGTTATTCATCATCATAATTTAACATGAAACCCAAAAAGTGACTGTTACTTAGGATATAGATTGAATCGGCATCTAAGAAGTACGCCTTACCCTAGGAATGTTGCTTAGATGAGGTTACGGTTTATACCGGCATCCCTAGTCTCGTAATTGTGTCAGAAGTTATATGAGATTGAGGCATTAAAAAGCGAAGTCACGTAATGGAGGCACGATGATTTAGATGGCCTAACGGGAGCTAAATCTACCTTAGGGGATGACTCCCGTAGTCATAATAATTAATCTTTAACGTTTGTTTTGTCTCGTTATCATCCTAATTCACATGGGGGAGTTATAATCTACTAGCGTAATCAATACTATTCGTTTAGATAATATCAACCGTATTATCCGTGTTTTAGTAGTCTTTAGTCTGTCTTTGTGGTCTTTTGTGTGTCACTATTTTATTTTCTGCATTTAGTTGGTCGTAGACCGCCCTTTCAATATAGTTCTAATAGGATAAAGTTGTGTTTTATTTGTGCCGAGTTTCTGTGGGATCGACCTCGACTCTATCTGGCTATACTACAATTGAACCTAGTTCTCTTGCTAGTGTGTTAGTAGGCATCGAGTTAATAATTTAACTTGACCTCCATCGAGTTTTTGGCGCCGTTGCCGGGGACTCGAGTCATTAAATTGAGATATAGCTTATTTTGTTAGAACTGGATTCGTGAATATTCTGTGAATAAGAGTCAATATATTAAAACAGTGTCGTAAAAAATTAATAATAATAAAAAAAAAGCGTTCGGTCGACCGAACCACAGCTCTCGGTCGACCGAGAATTTATTTTCTTTTCTGTTTCTGTTCTGTATTAGTTTTATAACATTCTGCTTCTATTTTATTTTTTCTTTTCTTTTCTCAAACTTATTTCGAGTCTGTTTTAGTTTTATTTAGTAAGTTAAAGGCCTAGCCTTTATTAGTGATTAATTGTTTTATTGTTGTTTTATTATTTTATAGTACGCTACTCGGAAATCTAAGGAACCGCTTGAGCCATATAATCGTGAAATAGAGAAATTTGCAAGAAGGAATAGGAAGTTAGCTAGGGAACTGGCTAAACAAGGAGAAGAGGATCCAAATCTCGAGGAAAGCGAGCACGAAGTGGAAGAAGGACATACAACCGATTATTACGAGCATTACGAATCACGAAGCGGAAATGGAAGGCAATCCACCAATCCAAACCAGGTACCTAATCCTGTTATTAATAATGCCAATAATGTGAATGCAAATGCTAATAATGAGAACCAAGCCCTAGTTCAAGGAGCGAGGCGTACTTTGCAAAGTTATGCAACGCCAACTATTGAACAATTCATTCCCGCTATCGTAGCACCGCAAGATGCTGCGGAAGTCTATCACCTTAGGCCTAATGTAATTCAAATGGTGACCAACTATTCCACTTTTCATGGAATCCAAAACGAGGATCCTGGTGTTCACGTGACGAATTTCTTGGAGATCGTTAGCACAGTGAAACCAGAATTAATCCTGGAAGGGAACATTCGTCTTAAGCTTTTCCCTTTCACTTTGAAAGATAAAGCTAAGAAATGGCTTCTCTCTTTGAAATTTGGATCTATCACTACTTGGGAACAATTGTTGCAAAAATTCATGAATAAGTATTTTCCTTGGGAAAAACCTTTAAGTTATGCCAAGACATCCTAGGATTTAAGTAACAACACTGGGAGAGTTTTGATCAAGCTTGGGAGCGTTTCAAGGAAGCTATGAGGAAGTGTCCTCATCATGACATCTCTCTTTGGCTTTTAATGCAAACTTTTACCATGGGTTGAGAGGCAGAGAAAATTAGAGTAGGCGCCTCCGGCAATGGAGCGTTTGTTCTTTATCTCCGAGGAGGCACAAGGGAAGATGGAGCAAATAGCGATGAATAGCAAATGGGGAGGCAATGACATAGCTACTGTGAAGATGACCGCTGACATATTTGATGATAGTGCATCTACCAAAATCTTAGAACAACTTTACATTATCAACATTAAGGTAGATGGGATGCAAGAGAGGATGATAAGAGTAGAAAGAAATTTGGAATCGGTAGCACCTCAAGGTGAGAATCTTGATCTTGAAGAAGCCAATTATATCGGGGAGGGTACATGCCTAATCATAACCATCCTGGATTCCGATATAGTGACATTAATGCAGGAGAAAGGCCTAAACCGCCTACCACTTATGTACCATAGCAGACTAAAACTTTTGGTTAGGAAGCTGCGATAGAAAAACTGAGTAATGTCGTCACTGACAATATGGGACAACTGTCAAAATCTATGGCTGAATTAGCCACTAACTTTAGCCAATATTGTCGGAAGACGGATGCTAAGGTAACCAATCAGAAGCTCTAGTCCAAAACCTCACGCACTGGTAGGACAACTAGGTGAGCAAGTCTCAACTAGACCTCTGGAGGTTGCCAAGCAACACTGAGAAGAACCCTAAGGATTTGAATGTGATCATGACAAGAAGTGGAAAGGAGGTAACTCCACCATCCTTGCAAAAGAAAGAAAAAGTCACAAAGAATAAGGATGGTGAGCCAAGCAATGAGACTAATACTTCCGAGACCTTGCCTGAGCAAAGAACGTATAAAGAACCTGCTGGCCCTAGAGTTGAACTTTACGATAACAAGTATCCAATTTTCACTGATGTCGATCCTTCAACTCTACCTTATCCTCCACCAAATCCAAAGCCTAAGTTTGATAATAAGAGGTATAAGAAGTTCGTGGATATGTTCATTAAGTTACAAATCAATATACCCCTAGTTAAAGCACTAGCTGAAATGCCTGAGTACACCAAGTTTTTAAAAGACGCCGTCTCAACTGAAAGGAAACTTCTAGATTTAGAGACCATATGCCTTAATGAGGAGTGCTCAGCCATTCTTCAACATAAGTTACCCCCAAAATGCAAAGATCCGGGAAGCTTTCTCATTCCTTGCACCATAGGTAACGTATGTCTAAACAAAGCTTTGTGTGATCTAGGAGCAAGCGTGAATCTGATGCCATTATCTATTTTTCGGAAACTAGGCATGAAAGATCTTAAGAAGACCTCAATCGCATTGCAATTAGCTGACCGTTCTGTCAAGGAACCGTGTGGAGTGGTTGAGGATGTGCTAGTAAGAGTTGAAAAGTTCGTATTCCCTGTCGACTTTGTGGTATTAGATATGGAAGCTAACTACGAAGTGCCATTAATATTAGGGAGACCTTTCATGGCCACTAGTAGAACGCTAATTGATGTTTACAAAGGCAAGTTGGTGTTAAGAGTGAACGAAGTGAGAGTTGCATTCAATGTCTTCGACACTATGAAGCAACCTGATGATGGAGAGGATGCATGTTTCATGTTGGATTCAATTGATAGGATCGTTCAAGAATTTCAACAACATGAAAGTATCAAGGATTTTTAAAATCTTTGTCTTAGAAGAAGAAGATGAAGTCAAGTACGTGGGTAGTGAGGAGGGAGAAGATGATATGGCGAGGATGTAGTAGAGGACCCCAAGAGACTGTAGAGGAAGTAAGTCTTTGCGGAGATTGAAAGATTCTATCATAGACCAACGTGGCATAAGTACTTCAAACTCAAACTCACTGGTCAAAAGTTGAAGACCTCTTTGGAAGAACCTCCCACAAATTTGACTTTAAAACATCTTCCTGCGAATTTGAAGTATGTATTTCTTCAAGATGAGACCTTGCCACTAATTATATCTTCATCCTTGACGGACTTACAAGAGGAGAAACTAATGAGAGTTCTGAGAGAGTACCGCGGAGCATTTGGATGGACCATAGGCGGCGTTAAGGGTATTAGTCCTAGCGTATGTATGCATAAGATCTCCGTAGACCACGAGAAGAAAGCGGTTGCACAACCTCAAAGGCGTTTAACCCACAATTAAAGGGCGTGGTTAGGGATGAGGTTATAAAAATGCTAGAAATGGGAATTATATTTCCAATTCTTCGATAGCGAATGGGTAAGCCCTATCCATGTAGTTCCCAAGAAGGGAGGATTGACGGTGCAAGCCAACGAGTTGAATGAGTTAATTCTGTGAGGCTAATCATCTTTGGTCATCAGTGTGCAAAGACTTTAGGAAACTAAATGATGCAACTCGTAAGGACCACTTTCCTCTTCCCTTCATCGATCAAATGCTCGAGAGACTGAGTGGGCATGCTTTCTATTGTTTTCTCGAAGGATATTCGGGATACTATCAAATCCACATCTCACCTGAAGATCGTGAGAAAACAACATTTACATGCCCATATGGGACATTTGCGTATAATCGAATGCCATTTGGATTGTGTAACACCCCCACGACATTTCAACGATGTATGATGTCATTATTTGCGGTTATGGTGGAAGATTTCTTGGAAATATTTATGGATGATTTCTCCGTGTTTGGAGACGATTTCGATTCATGTCTCACACATCTAGCACGAGTATTGAAGAGATGTGAAGAGACTAATCTTGTGCTTAACTGGGTGAAGTGTCATTTGATGGTTACGGAAGGTATAGTACTAGGCCACCGCATATCAAAGAACGGTATAGAGGTGGAAAGAGCCAAAGTTGAAGTGATCGAGAAATTACCTCCACCTACTAATCTTAAAACTTTGCGAGGTTTTTTAGGCCACGCCGGATTTTATCGTAGGTTTATCAAGGACTTTTCCCTAATCTCTAGACCTCTTACCGAATTATTGGCCAAGGATGTGCCATTCGTGTTTTCTAATGAGTGCATAAAAGCTTTCAACGAAATAAAAAGTAGATTGATTATGCACCCGTTCGGTAGCACGGATTGGGATCTTCCGTTTGAAGCGATGTGTGATGCAAGTGATCTCTTTGTTGGCGCCGCTTTGGGTTAGAGAAAGATAAGATTTTTAGGCCCATTTATTATGCAAGCCGGACTTTGAATCGCCCCAAAGAAATTACGCCACAACGGAGAAGGAACTTGGCCATTATCTTTGCCTTTGACAAGTTTAGATCTTACTTAGTGGGATCTAAAGTCACTGTGTGGATGACCATGCGGCTCTTAAGTATCTCCTAGCAAAGCAAGATTCAAAGCCGAGAGGCTGTTGAGATGGATTCTACTCTTTGCAAGAATTTGGCGTAGAAATCCGAGATAAGAAGGAAGTGAGAACGTGGTGGCCGATCATCTATCGCTTACAATTAGAGGATGGTGAGGATTACGAGATAGGAGAATCTTTTCACGATGAACAACTTTTCTCCATCACCACCATCGGGGCATGATGATTGTCTTTGCATTTCTTCGCGAATAGAGATTGTGAAGGAGAAGAAGCATCCATGGTTTAGTTTGTTTGTTATTTATCTATCCATAAAGTACCTACCACCAAATCTCTTTGTCAGGAAAGGAAAAATTCTTTAAAGATCTTAGACACTATTATTGGGATGAGCCTTATTTGTTTAAACTAGGATCGATAATATTTTTGAAGTGTGTGCCCGAAGAAGAGTATAATGATATCTGAAGCATTGTCATTCCTATGAAGTTGGAGGACACTACGGGGAGAAAAACCGCGGCTAAGGTCCTCCAATGCGGTTTTTATTGGCCGACATTGTTTAAGGATGCACACCAATATGCAAAGGCATGTCATGCTTGTCAAATGACGAGTAATATTTCAAGGAGGAATGAGATGCCACTCAAGAGCATCTTAGAAGTGGATCTTTTGACGTTTGGGGAATAGATTTCGTTGGACCTTTCACTTCATCATTATCTAACCGATATATATCTTAGTTCTTTGTTGATTATGTATCCAAATGGGTTGAGGCCATTGCTTCCCCTACTAACGATGCTAGGGTTGTGGTTAGATTCTTGAAGAAGAACATTTTTACAAGGTTTGGGACGCCTAGGGCAATTATAAGCGACAATGGTAGTCATTTTTGCAATAAACCTTTTGAAAGGCTGATGATTAAGTATGGGGTTCGACATAAGCTAGCAACTGCATATCACCCCCAGACCAGTGGACAGGTGGAAGTCACCAACCGAGAGATAAAGCGTATCCTGGAAAAAACTGTCAACACGACTAGGAAGGATTGGTCGTTGCGTTTAGACGACGCTTTATGGGCTTATAGGACTGCATATAAAACCTCGATTGGAATGTCACCATATAGTATTGTTTTTGGAAAGGCATGTCATCTACCTGTGGAACTGGAGCACCGGGCCATGTGGGCAACAAGGATGCTAAATTTTGATGAGACGTTAGCCGGTGAGAAAAGGATGTTAGAGTTAACTCGCCTGGAGGAGTTTCGTTTGGAGGCATACGAGAATGCCAAGATTTTCAAGCAGCGCATGAAGAAGTTTCATGACAAAAAGATTTTGGAGAGGACCTTTCAAGAGGGTGATCTGGTTCTCTTGTACAATTCGCGCTTAAGACTCTTCCCGGGTAAGTTGAAATCAAGATGGTATGGCCCATTTCAAGTACAACACGTCTTTCATACGGAGGCGGTGGAGCTATTCAATTTTAAGGACGGGTCCAGATTTGTGGTCAATGGACATCGTGTGAAGCATTATCACGGGCTTCCGCCTGATGCTGAGGAGGAGGTTTTGTACCTCGATGAACCTGTTTATGAATAAACCATCTTGAACTGAGTCGAGCTAGCGACTATAAACTTAGAACTACTACGTATTCTTATCTTTTTCGTTTTTCTTTTTAATAAAGTAGCATGTGCCTATCACGGTTTTTTTCATCTCGCCATGTTCCGAGTCTAAGTTCGGAATAAGCGAGGTTTTTTCCTTGATAGCCGTCATGTGAGTTTTTATTTAGGTTTAAATCCCTTCTGGTCTTGTCCATGGCAGTATAAAGTAAAGTGGCTTAAACTCTTTTTAGATATCTATGTCTAATTACTGCCACATTATTTCATAACTTCCATAGACATGGTATTTGACGATTTCGTGGAGCTTGTTTGTTTATACAGGATGTGTCTATTTCTCCACTCTGTGCCGCTGATTACTCCGATGTTGTTCTTTTACTTGGGAGCCGTTTCCAGAGCTAAGTCTTTCATCTTGAACTCTCATTTATTTTTGTCATTGAGGACAATGCCATGTTTAAGTGGGGGGCAAGGGACTTAGCTATATGTTGAAAATATATGTTGAAGTCAAAGGGAATGGAATACTGAGACAATATTAAGCCAAATTTAAAAATTTTATGGATAAATGTCAAGTTGTTTAACTCGTACCCTTAAACTTGTGAAGTTCTTATACATAGAATTGATAGGAAAGGAACCAAGGTTGCGTGAGTACGTGGTCATATTATACTTTTGCGATAAATTGTTAGTAGACTTAAGGATATTCATGCCAACAATTGCAAGTAGTTAGGTATTGTTCAATTACTCAACATATGAATCTCTTAGTACCGCATGAGTTATAATAATTGAAAGAAGTATGTGTACATTGCGTAGATAATTGATTATGAGGACCTAGTGTCGACATTTGTCGACTGATGTATTCTGATCTTCTAGCCAACAAAAGCGGAATAATAAGCTTGGGACGTACCTGTGTTTTGACAATGCATTAAAACACTGGGCTTGTAGGAACATTACCAAAGTAGCCCCGCGCTTGTGGTAATATTCGATGATATGCTTAATCTAAGATAGGGGGATACTCTATGAAAAGTCTTCTTCCTTGAGATTAGTAGTATTCGAAAAATATGCAAAATTGAAAAAATTCTGAATTTTTAGAGGCTTTGAGTAGTACTCGGTCTCCAAGTCCAAAAACCCTACAGATACGCTCTTGCTTATTGTTCTAGTGCTTTAACCATTGAGAGGCATAAGAAGTATGAATGCTGATGTTGGTGAATTTAGATATGAAGTCTGCATAAACTTTAATCTTGCTACATTTATATAAAACCAATGCACATGCACACAATCACTTCGATTCATAGCGCGTAGTGAATAATGCTTATCTTATGAGCATGACTGGTATGAGTTGACTCGGGTTTCTTGTGTAAGTATGAGTTGACCACATAAAATGTTGTCTTGGGGAATAACTTGTTGATGCTTTGTTCAGGACGAAGCAAAGTTTAAGTGGGGGGCATTTTGATGACAGTTAAAATATACCCATTTATCTCATCAATTATAACCTTAAATCAGAGTTAATTATATATATTTCATATTTAATCACGTGTTTATATTTATTATTTAATGATAAGTGATTATGAATATGATAATTGGTATTTAATTGTTTTATTATAAAAGAGCAATTAATTGGGTGATAAATGCCGATTTTTGAGATCATGATAAATTGGGAAGATAATTATCACGCAATCGAGAAATCTCAAGATAAAAGAGAAGAAAATCGGAGCATTGAAGAAAAGATTAATCAGATCAATTCAAAAGCATGGAGTGGGGAACAAGTCAGACGAACCGAATTTGAAAACGCCAAAAAGAGGAGTTTGGGTCGACCGAGCCATGCCATTCGATCGACCAGCGTAACCGTTCGGTCACCCGAGCCTAATCAGATTAACAGCGTCTCTCATCTTACAGATCCATCCTATGTCGGCTACAACTCCTATATAAGCAAAGACCACGATCGATGCCGAAAAAACGCACCACTACAACACAAAACAATTCATACAATTTTAGCTTTCAAGTTCTTAGTTTTATTTTCTTTATATGTTCGTTCATTGTGGATTCGTCGGATTCTCCGATTAGGGAGCGCATTAAAGAGTGGGAGTCACTCTCGTCTTCGAGGGTATGACTATTCAATTATGCAATCTTTATTCGTAGATCTGATGTATTTTATTATGGAGTAGTTTTATTTGTATTGATTGCGTGATGTAGATTTATTTACGAACCCATGTGTTTAGGTTAGAAACGTTAAGAAGGAATCATGATTTGTTCCGACACAGAACTGTGTTCGGTCGACCTAGACGTGTCACTCGGTCGCCCGAGTGCTGTCGTTCGGTCGACCTAGTGTGGTAATATGTAGGGCAATATTATGATCGGCTTCGACTACGTCAAATTCTCTGGATTGGAATTAAAACGAGTAATTAAACCTGATCAACTTAGTTATTCGTCATCATAATTTAACATGAAACCCAAAAAGTGATTGTTACTTAGGATATAGATTGAATCGGCATCTAAGAAGTACGCCTTACCCTAGGAATGTTGCTTAGATGAGGTAACGGTTTATTCCGGCATCCCTAGTCTCGTAATTGTGTCAGAAGTTATATGAGATGGAGGCATTAAAAAGCGAAGTCACGTAATGGAGGCACGATGATTTAGATGGCCTAACCGGAGCTAAATCTACCTTAGGGGATGACTCCCGTAGTCATAATAATTAATCTTTAACGTTTGTTTTGTCTCGTTATCATCCTAATTCACATGGGGGAGTTATAATCTACTAGCGTAATCAATACTATTCGTTTAGATAATATCAACCGTATTATCCGTGTTTTAGTAGTCTTTAGTCTGTCTTTGTGGTCTTTTGTGTCTTGTGGTTGTCACTATTTTATTTTCTGCATTTAGTTGGTCGTAGACCGCCCTTTCAATTTAGTTCTAATAGGATAAAGTTGTGTTTTATTTGTGCCGAGTCTCTGTGGGATCGACCTCGACTCTATCTGGCTATACTACAATTGAACCTAGTTCTCTTGCTAGTGTGTTAGTAGGCATCGAGTTAATAATTTAACTTGACCTCCATCAATAAGTATGGACATGTCTGAGTTCAATCCCGACTTGTGCAGGGCGGCCAAAACCTATATTCAAACCTACCCATGCCCAACCTTACCAGTCAGCCTAAGTCCCTCTCAGACCTGCCATTTTACACACGCAGGAGTCCGAGTTGACAACAGCTCGGCAATCCTCCCCGACCTCCATAGGTCGGTCATGACACAAAAGGGTTCAACCAGTCCAGCTCGGGCCATCCAAGTCGGCCAGAGTCAGTCCTTAATCGTTTTTCCCTTGTGCGTAATAAACAGATAATTATGGAGGGAATCCCGAGTCATAAACGCTCCAATCGTTATCACTTAATATAAATATTTGAATATCACAATTATATCATAATATCAAGGAGATCAACTAATGATAATCGTTTTCCTTAGGGAACACGTCAACTAGTATCCACCGTGGAAACGTCACACACCATCTCTAGGGCATAAGCCCTTCTATATAAATGATCCTTAAGGAACTATGAAGACTTGATTCCAATCCCCCGTATTGGATACGTAGACATCTTGATCACCATCAAGTGCAGTCTAAAGCATCCCAAATCACCCCATCATCTTTTCGTTAGTTCAGTGTTCAACTTTGATAGGTTATTACAAGAGGAAGAACCCTAGATTTCATACAGACGATTTTTCGAATCCTCTTTGAGTTTGTGCTATATTGATCATTAGTCTTCTAGTTTTCTATTTTGCATTACATTCAATTGTTATTCGATTAGTTGAGTTCTTAACAATTTACATCTACTATGTTTTTAATACCTATTAAGTACCAATTCTGACCTATTGCTTAGCAGGTCAGTTTGAGAGCTAGATCATGCTAGTTAAACCCGGTCTGATTAGTTTATTGAGATGTAAGTGCTTCAATTCTGAAAATCAGAATCTGATACATTGCTTTACTAAATCTAAGTTAACTTTAATTATGTTTCCTTTCTGTTGTCATGTATATGTGTGTAGGATTTTGAAAGGTTTTGATGTTTGTTTAAGAAATGTGTAGAAGGATTGCTATGTATGATTTCCCAAGATGGTTTAATTTTGCTGTCAAGTAGCTTGTTGCCCAAGAACCACGAATGATTGAAGGTGCATAGTGTTTTGATATTAGGAGATCCTACCATTTTGCGTTTTCATGTAATTTACTTATCTTCTTGAATATTTCAAAGCAGCTATAACTTAACGTATATATAGGATAGGTCATTGCATATTTTTTGATAATGATGTTGTTGCAACTTTTTGCAGTGGTGTATTTAATGGTTTTGATATAGTAATATTTCTTCGTAATGGCTGATTCTTGCATGGTAATTAATAAGTGGGTTTTCACTTATTAATGACGGTAATCTTTCTTTATTAACATGTAGAAACTAATATTCAACTTTAGTTCTAATGAGAGAGAATACTATAATAATGAGGAAATTACTCGTCACTAGAAATATTTTAATGATTGTCTAATCTCGTCATTAAATCCTTGATATCTTTAATGACGATGAGGGTTCTTGTCATTTAATTCTTTAACTAGAAAGGCAACTATGAGGGGGGCATGAGGGGGATTTCCCGCTATTAAAAGTCTTTAATGACGAGAAAATGACATATAATGACGGGAATTCCCGTCATTAAAACCCATTTTTCTTGTAGTGGTGAATCTCCATGTTGTAAAGTCTGCTTAGATTCCATAGGTGTCTTGACAGGTTTAGCTCCCATAAATTCTTATTCTTCTAGAAGGTTTAGTGTGTATTTCTTTTGAGAAATGGAAATGCCTGCAGGAGTTCTAGCAGCCTCAATGGCCAATAAATATCTCAATTTTCCAAGGTCTTTAATAGTGAACTGCTGATGCAAAGCATCTTTCACTTACTAAATCAACAGATCATCAGGACTTGCTGCTATTATGTCATTTACATAAACCAGCAAAGCAATAAAAGACTGTCCTGACCCTTTGGTGAACAAGATGGGGTCATTCTTCGATTGAACAAAGACTTGTTCTTCTAAAGATTCAGTCAACTTACAATTCCATTGTCTACTGGCTTGTTTCAAACCATATATGGATTTTGTTAATCTGCAATCTTGATTTGGTTTTTCTATTGCAAAACCTGGGGGCAGTTGCATAGACACTTCTTCATGAAAATCACCATATAAGAAGGCTGTGTTGAGATCCATCTGATGGAGATGCCAATTATTAGCTTCTGTTGCTGCAAGTAAATCCCTGACAGTGGTAATTTCGACAGTATGAGAGAAGGTCACTTGATAATCAATGCCATATGTTTTAGTATATCCTTTTGCCACCAACCTAGCTTTGTATCTCTCCACTGAACCATCCGTGTTGTACTTGATTTTATACACCCATTTGCACCCAATAGGCTTCTTTCTGAGAGGTGAATCAACTATTTCCCATGTATGAGTGGTCTGTAACGCTTCAATCTCTTTTTTCATGGATTCTTTCCATTCATCATGCTTGATGGTTTGATTGTAGGTCTTAAGTTCTTTAATAGAATCAATAGCATTAACGAATCTAGCATACTATACTGAAAGTTTCTCCAGATTTATCACCTCACTCAACAGATGTGGTGTCTGCTGAACTGCCTGCGCACCACCTTGGTAAAAGGTTGGTGTCTTCCTCATCCTTGTTGATCTTCTCAATTGAATGGGTGTAGGTGCATGTGCCTGGCTGACAGGAGCATGTCTTTCACTGGAACCCTCAACTACTGATTGATCCTATGTCGATGGTTGTTGGTCCCGAGAGAAGGGTGAAACTATAGTCGAGAGGGGGGGTGAATGACTATAGTGGAGTTTCAAAACTTTTCTTTTGTTTAAAAGCTTTTGGGCAAATGGATAAGTCCCTTCTTACTATGTTGTTTTCAAATCAGTTTAGGCAATCACGAGATATAAGTTATGATCTAGGCAATTTAAATAAATGTTTGTAAAGTAAATTGCGAAAGTAAATTGACACAAGGCTTATAGTGGTTCGGGGTGGTGTAATCCCTTAATCCACTCTTCTCCTGTGATTATCGGAGGAATTCACTATTGTTTTCACAGATACAATAGTATGATTGTCCTTGGCTTCCCAAGCTTCACAATCTACAAGACTATCACTCCTTGACTGCAACAACTTCAGTGATTCAGTCTCTTTTGCTGCTCCTTGAGATCAAAATCCTTCAATAGCTATCACAGATTCAACTGCTTCTCAGATTGCCTCTGATTTAGTTGCTTCAGTTTGATGTGAATGTGATTCACACACTTGCTTGATCAATCTCAGTGCGGAATATGACTTTGTAGCTCTGATATCTGAGTTGATCACTAGATGTATCCTTGTAAGTTCAGAGAGAAGGCTTTTCAAATTGACAGAGTTTCTGCTTGTTTTTTTCTTTTCAGATCGTTGTTCTTCTTTGTCTGTCAATGCCTTCTATTTATAGCCTTGAATAACCTTGATTTGAAATTCCGTCCGTTGCCTATATTAATGAGGGAATAAACCTTGATTTTATTCTTGATTCCCCCTTAATTGCATTCTCCTTGATTTCAGTGATCGGATTCTTTCTTCAAACGTATAGCAGAAAATCCATCCTTGATTGATCTATTGATTGTGCATTTAATGCATGATCTTCTGAATCTTCAACGTATATTAAATTGATCTGGTAAGTGTTACTTCGCCGTTTTCAGAACGGTCAAGTGATCCTTCTGACTTTGCCGGTTTAGATGTTCCTTCACCGCTTTGTCTTTACTCAGCCGAAGGTCAGTTTACCTTGCCGATTCACTATTTTCTTCTTTGCTTAAGTTTAAGGAGAATCTTTGTACATCACTGATCCTTGATTGGGGTAAGATCAGTGTACACCATATTTGAACATTAAGTTTTATCACATAAAGTGTAACTTGGACTTATCCAAGGTAATCACAGACTTCCTTGTTAATAAGTCAGACCATTAATGTCTTCATTGCTTCTCTGGTGGTGCTTGGCTGGCTTCACTCTGCCGAATAATGTTTTTACTTTGCCGTCCTACCAACTAGTACAATACTTGTCTGACTCAACTTATACAACATGTCAGACTCTAAGTAAAGACTTATACAGAGAATTCTAACTTAATTCTGGCTTGCTATAACAGCTAGTATGGCCATCATCAAAACATAATAGAACGTTCTAACAAATTTTTTGATGATGCCAAAACCCTCATAAGCCTGAACATAAGTAATCCAAAATTTTCATAATAATCAACAGAATAAAAACTCAACAATTTTTATTCATCCATCACAGGGCAAAAAGATATTGCATCTTTTTATTTAAAGACAAAGGCGAATAGAAGTAATCTAGAAATAATTCAAATTGAGTGTAAGGTCTACTTCTTCACATCTTCAAACCTGATGCCTTTGCCTTTGCTGCCCTTGTCCTTTTCTGTTGGGTTTGCCTTTTTTTCACTGGAGCTTTCAGGCTTAGAACTTCCTTCCCCCATTTTGGCAGCACTAAAAAAGGCTTCAAGATTTGTTGGTGCTGTATCAGAATCAGGGGGAGGGCCATACCTCCTTTCCATTATCTTGTTGTTGGCCTCACCAACTTTGATTAGAAGGTCCAATTGCTTGCCAGACTGCTCCATTACCTCATCCAGATGTAGAATTTGTTGAGTGTGAGCATTGAGAGTGTCCACCAAGGGCTTAAGATTGTTGTCAATTGTCTCAGTCTTGTGGTTGAAGGAGGTTGCTTCACTCCTTAAGGCATTCTTCAGGTTTTGCCTGCTGTAATATTGCCTTTCCATGTCCACAATGAGGGGTTGAATGTCCAGATTGAAAACTCTCTCTGGATCAATTTCCTTTGGTACCACATGGACATCCTCTTCATCTCCATCATCCTCTTCATCTCCAGGTCAACTTCTCTTTCTTCCTTTTCCTCCTCTTCCTTTTCATCTTGTGCATCTTCTTCTCATTCTTCTATCTGTTCGTGTTCTTCCTCATTAGACATAGAGTCATTTAGAGGTTGCTGTTGAGTGTGGACTGCTTCATCTGCTACCGTTCCCCCTTGTGCAATTGTGGGGGAGTTGACAATTTCGGCTGAGTGAGCTTTATTATCTGGCTCACTGAGCTGTTTGTCAAATTTACCAATGCTTTTGAAAAGCACTTCTTGAAGAGTCAGTTCATCATCAGAAATCCCCAAATCTTCTTGATTTTCTTCAAGATTTCCACCTTCTAAGTGTTCATCCTCTGACTCATCTTCTTCCTCATCTATCTCCTCCTCTTCAGATGAAGTGATTCTATATCCTTCCTCACCTTCCTCTAGATAGGTAATTTCCTCTTGTTGCTTTTCTTCTTCTGTTGCTGTGTCGTCACTTATTGTCACAGGTTCATTCAAGTTGCTGGTTCCAGGCAGAGAGATGCTTTCATGTCTTTGTCTGGGATCCGGTTCTTAAATCCCACTCGGATCTACCGCCTTGCTTTGTTTTCTTTTGCTCCCAGCAATGGGTTTGGGCTTCATGGAAGCCTTGATGTAAGTAAACATGGTCTTTGACTTGTGTAGAGACTGTAAATTTGTGGGTTGTACTTTCAATTCATTGAATAGATGTTGAAGAGGGAACCCATATGATTTCCTCTCCCAGAAATCGCCCTTTTTCTGTAAACCCTTGCTTGGTGCCGTTATTGATAAATCAATTTCCTTTTGAATTTGATCCTTCAGTCGATTGAAAACAAATGTTGCCCAGTCGAATTTGGTACCTTCATAGATGATGGCCATCGATCGATCCGAACCTCGATCAGTTTTCATAGACCTTTATCGCCTTCGATATTCTTGGTGATGATGGTGCAAATTCGAAGAAGCGGTAGTTTGAGCATTGATCTTGGTAGATTGTATGTTTTCTTTGTTTCTTCAGGGTTCTTGGCTATTTCAATTTTGAATTTACGGACGTCAATCGTTACAAACTTGACATTAGCCGGACCTATTATCGGAAGTTGCAAGAACTCGTTGAGTGTACCAGCGTGATGACTATTTCCTTCCAAAGATAGAGCTTTTATGCAATCAACTTGAGTCTTCTTTGTCTTTGGGCACAAACTGGGTATTTTTCCAAAAATGCTATTGGATTTTCATAGCAGATTCCAGTGATTGGGGGGTTTAGGAAGGTCATCAGCCCCAAATTTGAGCAGCAGTCAACCAAGCGTTGAGCTTTTGCATCATTATCACAAAACACGAGATAGTGTTCTGGTTTGAAAAATGAACCAGTGATGACTGATTTTTCATAGTACTTTTTAGTGGGAGAGATTGTGGAAGATGAAGCCATTGATATTTAATTGATGAATAGAGAGGAGTTCTTCAAGTTTTCAGTGAAAAGCAAAAATAGGGTTTGTAATTTGCAAGAAGGTGTAAAAATTTCTGAAAATCTCTAAGTATCGTTTATATAGGGTGATTTTGAGTAGTGTGAACGTGGTTTGAATGTGGAAGGATTTTATGACATAATGGCATGATTTTGTGTATGTAAATCACGATATTCGAGCATAATGGGGGGGGGGAGTGGTTTGAGGTAAGTAATGATAGAGCCCGGGAATCGAGGCGTTCATAATTTAAAAAGAATATGGTTACCTCCATGATCATAAGTTGATCTCCACGTGTGTAATCTTCCACAGAATAATCCTCCATAATTTCCTTATTCTCCACGTGTAGTAAAAATTGATTTTGTTCACACTTTAATTTGTCCAAGTCTTTAATTCCGTGAAGTGCCTTGGCTGGTCACTTAGCCGATGTAGAGAATTCTTCTCTCGAAGCTGCTCCATTTAACCGTCCTAACAATCGATTAAGTTAACTTGGCTGGATACGGTGCCTTACTCGCTACATCTCTCGTAACGGCAAAGGTTGAACCATTGATGAAGTCACTTAGCCGATCACACCGATTAGCCGCTCTTTGGTACTTAGTCAATTTCAATCATTCCTAACTCAGTTCTCAACATGCTAAATCTTTCATAACTGAGTGGTTTAGTGAAGATGTTTGCCAATTGATCTTCAGTGGGTATGTATTTTAGGATGACATCTCCCTTTTCAACATGATCTATGATAAAATGATGTCTAACATCAATGTGCTTTGTTCTTGAATGCAACACTGGATTTTTAGTAATAGATATTGCACTTGTATTATCACACATTATTGGAATTGTTTTCTCTTCGACTCCATAATCCCTTAGCTGTTGTCTGATCCAAAGTACTTGTGCACAACAACTACCTATTTGCTTATATATTACGCTTGTTTGTTGATGTAGATATGGAGTTTTGCTTTATACTGAACCAAGAGACTAGTCTGGTGCCTAGCATTTGACATGTTCCAGAAGTGCTTTTTCTATCTATTTTGCATCCAGCATAGTCAGAGTCTGAATATGATATCAATTTGAATCCTCCATATTTTGGATACCAAATACCTACATTGATAGTGTTTTTCAGGTATTTGATTATTCTTTTGGTTGCTAAAAGATGTGATTCCTTTGGTTGAGCTTGAAATCTTGCACATACTCCTACTGCAAATGCTATATCAGGTCTACTTGCAGTTAAGTATAGTAAGGATCCAATGATTCCTCTATACATTTTCTGATAAACATCCTTTCCTGTTTCATCTTTTCCAAGAATGACTCTTGCACACATTGGTGTGTCTGCTGTGCCACTTGTATCCATCCAATACTTGTGTATTAAATCTCTTGTGTACTTGGATTGACTAATGAAAATACCATCCTTCATTTGCTTTACTTGAAGGCCAAGGAAATAATTTAATTCTCCTATCATGCTCATATGAAATTTGCTCTTCATCAGGTTTGCAAATTTCTCACATAGCTTTTCATCCTCTGATCCAAAGATGATATCATCAACATAGATTTGTACTAACAATATACTTGTTCCTTCCTCTAGTTTGAATAGAGTCTTGTCTATAGTTCCTTTGTTGAATCCATTCTTGATCAAAAATTGTGATAGTGTTTCATACCAGGCTCTTGGTGCCTGTTTGAGTCCATAAAGGGCCTTCTTGAGTTTGTATACTTTGTCTTCTTTTCCTTTGATTTGAAATCCAGGAGGTTGTTCCACATATACTTCTTCTTCAAAAAGTCCATTTAGAAATGCACTCTTGACATCCATTTGATAGACTTTGAAATATTTGTATGCAGCAAAAGCTAGAAAGAGTCTGATTGCCTCCAACCTTGCTACTGGTGCAAATATTTCATCATAATCTATTCCTTCTGCTTGAGAATAGCCTTTTGCAACTAGTCTTGCTTTGTTTCTAACAACAGTTCCTTGCTCATCCATCTTGTTCCTGAATACCCATTTTGCTCCAATGATGTTGGCCATATCTGGTCTGTCAACAAGTTTCCTGACTTCATTTCTTTCAAATTCATTTAGTTCTTCTTGCATGGCTGTGATCCAATCAGCATCTTGGATTGCATCATCTATGGTCTTGGGTTCCACTTTTGATAGAAAGCATGTTAGCATGTGCTCAGGTTGTCTTCGGTTCTAACTCTGTGTGAACATCTCCAATGACTTGTTCTTCAGGATGATCTCTTAGCCAATTTAGATCAAGAGTTGAAGTTGTTCTTCACTTGGTGCTTCTACTGACTTCATTATGGGTATGAACTTCAAGTTCGGTGCTTGATCATTTGTGTATATATGTGGCTCCTCTTGACTTTCAAAATGATGATTTAGGATAGAAGTTGGTATGGTTGCACTTGTATAGATTTCCCTTTGTGCTGCTTCCTTTTCTTGATCTTGAAGACCTTCACCATTTGTATTTGGTTCATCAAAATCTACATGTATTGATTCTTCAATCACCAATGTTCTTTTGTTAAGTACTCTGAATGCTTTGCTGGTGTTTGAGTATCCCATGAAGATTGCCTCATCAGCCTTTTCATCAAAGGTATGCAACTGGTTCCTGTTCAAGACAAAACATTTCGATCCAAACATATGAAAATATGAGATATTAGGTTTTCTACCATTCCATATTTCATATGGAGTCTTTCCATGATATTTGTTGATGATTGATCTGTGTTTGTGTATGGCATGCTGTGTTTGCAGCTTCAGCCCATAGTCTCTTTGGCAAGCATGCTTCAGCAATCATTGTTCTAACTGCTTCTTTGAGAGTTCTGTTTCTTCTTTCTGCTACACCATTTTGTTGTGGAGTTCTCTTGAGATAATTGATGTAGTACTCCATTTTCTTCACAGTGAGGTTACGATAATTTCATTTAGAAATTCGATTGCCTCTATCGATCCGATCTTGATGATTTTCGAGTTCATTTTCATTTTGGAGTCTTCTCAGCCAAATCTGGCGACTTTTTGAGTGTTTCTTTCTTCTTGTTCATGAAAATGGTCCAGGTGTACTTTGAGAAGTCATCCACCACTACTAGGGTGTATTTCTTACCACTTACACTTATCGGTGTATTGGTCCAAACAGTCCACGTGTAATGAGATGTAGAACTCTGGTTGTAGATTGATAAGGCTTTGACTTGAATGAACTTTTGATTTGTTTCCCTTTCTGACATGCATCACATAGGCTTTTCTTTTTGAATATGATCTCTGACAGTCCTTCAACTAACTTGTTCTTTGATAATTTGTTGATGGTCTTGAAATTCAGATGATTTAATCTTCTGTGCCAAATCCAGCTTGTTGATTGTTTATTTTTGACAAGCAGACATGTTTCTGCCTTGGCTGTTCTCCAGTCCACCACATACATGTTGTCTTGTCTTCTACATGCAAGAACTATTGTGTTGGTTTGGTTGTGAATCACTTTGCATCCTTCTTTGTTGAAGTGCACATTGTAGCCTTTGTCACAGAATTGACTGATGCTCATCAGATTGAAATTAAGTCCCTTGACATATGCCACATTTTGAATCTTTGATTGTTCTTGAGTATTATGCCTTCCCCTTAATCTTGCCAGGGTTTTCTTTGCCTCCAAATGTGACTTTGGGTCCATCAAAAGCTTTGAAGTCAGTGAGCCATTTCTTGTTTCCTATCATGTGTCTGGAACATCCACTATCTATGTACCAGACATCCTACAAAACAAATTAATTAAGTTTAGGTACCCAACACTGTTTGGGTCCATATCTGTTAGCAGTAATGCCTCCCATACCAAGTGTATATCAAAAAGTTCTTCTTTTTGGATAGTTGAAGTCATCAACTTCATATGTATAAGGCATGGCAGAATAGCTTATGATAATTTTACTGAAGATATTCTGATACATTTCTCTGCCTTTTGGTACATGTGCATCCCTCTTCACTTTCCAATATGCAGTAGGAAACCTGTGTTGCTTCATGTGTCTAGGAACATATCTAGATTGATTTTTCTTAGACACATGATGCGTATCACTCAATGGTTTCTTCTTGTATTTTGGAGGTGCAACATTCCAATCATCCTCTGAAGGATAAAGTCTGCCTTTTCCTTTCAGAAGGCTTTTGTTTTTGCTTGACTGGAATGAGGATTTAGTCTGATGTTTTGCTGCACTAGGTTTTGACTTCACCGGAGCAGGATGATTTGTTGGAACTATGGTCTGTCCCTTTCTAAATTTTTGGTCCATTGATGGTCCTAAATTTAGAATTGTGTTGACCATTGTTTCTACTTTCATCCTGACTGTTGTAGCCAAGACCAGATCTGGATCCAAACGTTTTTGGGGGTTTGTAAGCTGGTGCATTTAGTGGTGCAGTGGTTCCCTTTACCGGTGGGGAGATTTTCTTAAGCGATCCATCAATAATGTAAGTATGATCATCCGCTTTTGTTGATCATTTAAGTAGGTCTCTTCTTGGTTAATTCAACTTTTGCTTTATCCAGATTCTTTCTTTAATCTCTTATTCTCTTTTCTTAGATCCTTGAATTCCTTTTCCGAATTTCATGATTCATTTCAATTTCATCAAATTTAGTCATGAGATTTTGGACTAGTCTGCTTGTATCTAATGGGAGAGCAGAAGATTGTGCAGTGTCAGAAGTGGATGCATTAGATGAAGAGTAAGAGCTCGATGATACCTCTGTTTCATTTGATTCTTTGGTCATTAGACATAAATCAGTGTCTGAGCTGTCACCTTCATCTTCATTTAATTCTTTGGTCATAAGACATAAGCATGCTTTTTCATTTTCTGAGCTATCTTCTTCATCACTGTCATCTGAGTCATTATCAGATGATTCTCCATTCTTTTCACTACTGGATTCAGCCTTCAGTGCCTTCTTGGTTTTCCTCTTTTCAAATGCTTTGTATTTCTTCTTTTCATCATCTTTGTTATTTTCTTCAGGACAATCAGCCTTGAAGTGACCTTTCTTGTTGCAGTTGAAGCATCTGTATTCATCATCTTTTTTCTTCATGTCTTTGTTTGAGCTTGACCTCTTGTTTGATGATGAGTTTCCCTTGAATGTCTTCTTTTTGCTAAACCTGTCAAAACGTTTGACTAATAAAGCTACCTGTTCTTTGAGTTCTTGTGCCTCTCTGCTGATACAATCGGCAAAGTTACTTTGCTGGGGTGCAACCTGTGCAGTGATTTTTTGTGTCTCTGCCGGAGCACCATCTTCACCGTTCAATTCGAATTCATGAGCTTTTAACTGAGACATCCGGGTCAGAGTGTCTGTGTTTGCAAGATTTGTTGTTCCTCTGATTACTGATGTTATGATCTTCCATTTTTCAGGTAAGCCTCTCAAAATCTTCAAGCATACTTCTTTCTGGGGATATGTGTGTCCAAGCTGTTGCAGTTCACTGATAATGCTTGAGAATCTGTTGTCCATTTGATCAATGGATTCACCAGCCTTCATTTTGAAGTTCTCAAATTTCGTTTTGCAATGAGATAATTTGTTTTCTTTCTTCGCTTGAGATCCTTATCAATGCTAGCTTGTCCCACATCTCCTTTGCTGTTTTGCAGTCTTTGATTCTAATGAACATGTTGCTATCTAGGGTCTTCAAAATCATGTCTTTTGCAACAATATCCAGATTTGCTCTTCTCCTGTCATCCTTGGTCCAATCCTTTTTAGGTTTATCGATTTCCTTCCCTTGATCTGCTCCTGTGCCTACCACAATGGTGATTATGATTGGTCCATCATTAATTACATCCAGCATCTCTTCATGAGTTGCTGCAACATGAGACAGCATTCTTATTTTATATTCATCAACATTATTAACATTAAAAACAGGTACTTTTGACAAAAAGTTTGAGGAATCCATAAGTGCAAGTGAAGATATAAATGTAAACGTATAGAAAACTTAGATTTGAAAACTACTTTGAAAATGTATGATCTCCTTGTTACCAGAAATTAGATCTGAACAGGTTTTGATACTAGGAACACTGCTCCGGTACCAATTGTTGGTCCCAGAGAAGGGTGAAACTATAGTCAGAGGGGGGGGGGGGGAGGGGGTGAATGACTATAGTGGAGTTTCAAAAACTTTTCTTTTGTTTAAAAGCTTTTGGGCAGCGGATAAGTCCCTTCTTAATATGTTGTTTTCAAATCAGTTTAGACAATCACAGATATAAGTTATGATCTAGGCAATTTAAATAAATGCTGTAAAGTAAATTGCAAAAAGTAAATTGACACAAGGCTTATAGTGGTTCAGGGTGGTGTAATCCCTTAATCCACTATTCTCCTGTGATGATCGGAGGAATTCACTATTGTTTTCACAGATACAATAGTATGATTGTCCTTGGCTTCCCAAGCTTCACAATCTACAAGACTATCACTCCTTGACTGCAACAGCTTCAGTGATTCAGTCTCTTTTGCTGCTCCTTGAGATCAAAATCCTTCAACAGCTATCACATATTCAACTCCATCTCAGATTGCCTCTGATTCAGTTGCTTCAGTTTGATGTGAATGTGATTCACACACTTGCTTGATCAATCTCAGTGCTGAATATGACTTTGTAGCTTTGATATCTGAGTTGATCACTAGATGTATCCTTGTAAGTTCAGAGAGAAGGCTTTTCAAATTGACAGAGTTTCTGCTTGTTTTTTTCTTTTCAGATCATTGTTCTTCTTTGTCTGTCAATGCCTTCTATTTATAGCCTTGAATAACCTTGATTTGAAATTCCGTCCATTGGCTATATTAATGAGGGAATAAACCTTGATTTTATTCTTGATTCCCCTTTAATTGCATCCTCCTTGATTTCAGTGATCGGATTCTTTCTTTAAACGTATAGCAGAAAATCCATCCTTGATTGATCATCTATTGATTGTGCATTTAATGCATGATCTTCTGAATTTTCAACGTATATTAAATCTGATCTGGTAAGTGTTACTTCGCCGTTTTCAGAACGGTCGAGTGATCCTTCTGACTTAGCCGGTTTAGATCTTCCTTCACCGCTTTGTCTTTACTCAGCCGAAGGTCAGTTTACCTTGCCGATTCACAGTTTTCTTCTTTGCTTCAGTTTAAGGAGAATCTTTGTACTTCACTGATCCTTGATTGGGGTAAGATCAGTGTACACCATATTTGAACATTAAGTTTTATCACTTAAAGTGTAACTTGGACTTATCTAAGGTCATCACAGACTTCCTTGGTTATAAGTCAGACCATTAATGTCTTCATTGCTTCTCTGCTGGTGCTTGGCTGGCTTCACTCTGCCGAATACTGTTTTTACTTTGCCGTCCTACCAACTAGTACAATACTTGTCTGACTCAACTTATACAACATGTCAGACTCTAACTAAAGACTTATACAGAGAATTCTAACTTATTTCAGGCTTGCTATAACAGCTAGTATGGCCATCATCAAAACATAATAGAACGTTCCTAACAATGGCTCTACTGAGTTATTTAAGATATCATCACAACCGTCCATAACTTGTAATGAGACTGGAATATCATAGAGATATCTAGCCTTGCCTAGAACCTACTGAAACAAAGGAAAATAAGTCTTAGGGAATTGAGTATTCCTAGGAACAAAGATATATTTGTTGGTGATGTCCAAGAGAATAGTACCCTTGGAAATGTTTGAGTTTACAAGTTAGACACAAGTCCAACACCTGGAATCAAATTTTGTCTTATACTACTGAAGTGTACAAGAAAAGACTAAGAAACCAAAAACTTTGAACACAGAATAATCTGGTTTGGTGCTATAAAGCACCTCATGAGGAGTGTTTTCCTTCAGTAGTGGTGTAGGGGTTGGGTTAATCAATTTTACTGTATGTAAAAGACAAAAACTCCAATACTCAATGGGTAGGTCACTCTGAAATCTCAGACCCCTGGCAACATTCAGCATATGTTGATGTTTCCTTTAAACAATACCATTCTACTCAGGTGTGCTGACACAGGATATTTGATGTATAATCCCTTGTTGATCATAAAAAATTGTGAGCTAAAACTCAGCTCCTTTGTCAGACCTAATCACCTTGATAATTTTATTAAATTGAGTGGAAACAAATTTAACAAAATATTTAACAAGCTTCATATTTGTGCCTTATTAGAAAACCCAATTAAATCTATAAAAATCATCCACAATGGTCAGAAAAATATTCTTGTCCATTCACAGCGTGGTGCCTCAAAGGACCACAAATATCCATATGAACAAGATCAAAAGCAGCATTCACATTAGTAGTGCTTAAGGGAAAATGAGGTTTCTTTTAATTTTTCCATATGGTAGACATAACAAAGATTATGTGCACAAAATTTAGTATCAGCAGACTGAGAACTGAAAATGTGCAGCCTCTTATGTAGTAGATATCCTAGTCTATAATGCCACAAAAGGGCGTCATGTAGCCTATCAAACAATGTATTATTTTCTAAAGCATTAACAACATAAATCTTGACTGGTTGATCTAAAACATAGAGTCATCTTTGTAACTCAGCTGAACCGATCACTTTTTTGTTCTTGTTCTACAAAATACACTTGTTAGCAGAAAAAATAGCAGCACCTTTGGAATGGTTAATCAAAGAAGTTAAAGATAAAAGATTATACATAAAACCAGGAATGCGAAACACATCATGTCGGACTAGCTGGGAGTACACCCTCACTTATCCTATGTGTGTAACAGAAACATTATTCATATTAGGTAATCCCATATTATACTGGATGAAGGTTTGAGATTACTTAACAGTTCTGAAGAACCTACAATGTGATCTGTGGCACCAGAGTCCAAGATCCTTTGTATAGGTCTTACAAAATTTAAATCATTTGTCCCTATATTGGGTTAAAACTGCCTAGCAACTACATTAGGATTCCCAACAGCAAACCACGTATGCATAGGAGGATCAGAACTCAGCAGAGCCATCAACTTCTCAAGTTACTATGCAGTAAGATTAGGAAGCCCTGGTCCAATAGACCTATTTTGGGACTGATCTTCTTTAGCAGATTGTTCTTCTTCCACCAAGTTAGACTTTTATGATTTAAAACCAGGTGGATGACCATGCATCATGTAGCATGTTTCTTCAGTATGGCCATTGAAAGCACAAAAACTACAGTGAACATTCTTTAGGTTCTTAGGCTTAGAGCTGGCAGTAGGTATAGATCCTGGTCTGCTGAATGCCTGATGTTGCCCCTGTCCATTCTTTTCAGAAAGAAAAACCAAAGAATCTTGATTCTTGGCCATGTTTGCCACATACAAATTTTGTCCATCAAACTTGATGGCCATAGAGAAGACATCATGGATCTCTTGGAATGGCACCATCAACATTGTCTGGGAAACCATAAGCTCAAACTCATCTTTCAACCCTTTAGGGAATTTCATGACATGTTCAATTTCCATACAATCCACCAAAGTATTCATTGCATTGAAGTGACATTGTCGGTCACAAGAACAGTCTGGCATGGGACTAATGGTCTTGACCACTTCCCATAGAACCATCAATTTTATAAAATACTGATTGACAGAATTACTACCTTGCTTCAGTAGATGCATTTCTTCAAGAAGATATGTGAGTCTCAATGCATCTACATAGAAAATCTAGCAGCAAGATTTTTCCAGACTGCGTGTGAACTCTTGAAGTACCTCAAACTTTGTGCAATGGTGTTCTCAACGGAATTCAAAATCCATGACCTCACCATTTGATGAAGTTCGTAGAATTACAAACACAAAATAAAATGCAGAATTATTATTGATGAACTAAAAGTTTCAAGTTAAGCTACAATGTTGCTAATTATTGGGTATTTATAGTTTCATACACCTCATGGATCAGTTAGATGTGAGTTACAAATGGTTACAACAAACTATACTGAATAATCGTTTCCTACACTAGACTACTCAATAGGCTGCTGAGTCTTTATTTTGTCAGCTGAGTATATCAGCAGGTTACACTCAGCATTCCCTTAAGCCTCTATACCGTAACCACCCCTCAAGGTTAGAGTGTTTCATGAACAGATTGCTCTCAGCATTCCCTCCAGCTATTGAAACTCTAAAATATCTTTGAAGTACCCAATTTGTCTAGCAGATAAGAGGAAATGGGTGCATCAAAGGCCTTGGTGAGAACATCAGCTAGTTGTTTTTTATATTGATTGGAAGAAGTTTGACAAGTCCAGATTTGACTTTGTTTCTCACAACATGACAGTCAATCTCAATATGTTTTGTTCTTTCATGAAAGACAAGATTATGAGCAATGTGAATGGCACTGACATTGTCACGGAATAACACAACTGGTAACTGAACTGGAATTTTCAAATCCTATGGTAGGTAAACCAGCCAAGCTGACAAAAAATAAGCAAAGCCAATTAACACATCAGACAAAACTGGAGGATCAGTCATAAAAACTCTGCAAGTTGCTAGATCAAACAAAAAACTCAACAAAAGGCTAAAAATGGCAGAACTAATTTTAAAGCAGTTAAGTGATGTACGTGTCAAGTAATAAAATACTCGATACCTAACTAACACACTAGCAAGAGAACTAGGTTCAATCGTAGTATAGCTAGATAGAGTCGAGGTCGATCCGACAGAGACTCGGCACAAACAAAACAAAACTTTATTCTACTAGAACTAAATTTAATGGGCGGTCTACGACCAACTAAACGTAGTAAATAAGATAGTGACAACCACAAGACACAGAATACCACAAAGACAAACTAAAAACTACTAAAACAAGGACAATACTGTTGTTATTATCTAAACAAAGAATATTAAGAATATTGATTACGCTAGTAGCTAATAACTACCCCATGTGAACTAGATTGACAACGAGACAAAACAAACCTTAAAGTTTAATTATTATGACTACGGGAGTCATCCCCTAAGGTAGATTTAGCTCCGATTAGGCCATCTAAATCATTGTGCCTCCATTACGTGACTTCGCCTTTTAATGCCTCCATCTCATATAATTTCTGACACAATTACGAAACTAGGGATGCTGGTATAAACCGTAACCTCATCTAAGAAACATTCCTAGGGTAAGGCATACTTCTTAAATGCCGATTCAATCTAGATCCTAAGTAACAATCACTTTTTAGGTTTCTTGTTAAATTATGATGACAAATAATTAAGTTGATCAGGTTTAATTACTCGTTTTAATTCCAAATCAGAGAATCTGACGTTGTCGAAGTCGGTCATAATTCTGCCCTAAACTTCACCACCCTCGGTCGACAGAAGGACATGTCTGGGCTGATAGGGAAAGGATCTGCGTCAGTACAAATTATGATTACTTCTTAACGTTTCTAACCTAAACACATGGGTTCGTAATTAGTCTACATCGCGGAATCAATACAAGAAAACTACTCCATAATAAAATAAATCAGATCTACGAATAAAGATTGCATAATTGAAAATACATACCCTCGAAGACGAGAATGACTCCCACTCTTTAATGCGCTCCCTAACCGGAGAATCCGACGACTCCACAATGAACGAACATAAAAAAAAACTAAAACTTAATAAACTCAAGGTATTGTATATATTGTATCTTGTAGGATGTTGGTGGTTGTGTTCTCAATTTCGTAGCTGCTGCTTATATAGAGGCTATAGCCGACCTAGGAAGGATCTAGAAGATATACACGCGTTTTCTTCTGGATGAGCTTCGGGTGACCGAATATCAACCCTCGGTCGACCGAATGAAGTGGCTCAGTCGACCGAGCCTCTTTTTTGCACATGTTAAATGCGTTTCTCGTCTAACTTGCTCCCCACTGCATTCTTCCGTGCTGATCTGATTTCTCTAACTTATCCCTTGATTAATTCTCCGATTTTCTTCCTTGTTATCTCGAGATTCACTGATTGAATGACATTTATCCTCCTGATTTATCATGATCTACAAAATCAGCATTTATCGCACAATAAATTGGTCTTTAATAATAAAAACAGCTAAATACCAAAAATCATATTAATAATCACTTAACATTAAATAATGAATATAAACAAGTGATTCAATATGAAATATATATAATTAACTCCGATTTAAGGTTAGAATTGATGACATAAATAGGTATATTGTATCCGTCGTCAAAATGCCCCACACTTAAACTTTGCTTCGTCCCGAACAAAGCATCAATAAGTCATTCCCCAAGACAACATTTTCCTTGGTCAACTCATACTTACACAAGAAAATCGAGTCAACTCATACCAGTCATGCTCATAAGATAAGCATTATTCACTACTCGCTATGAATCGAAGTGATTGTGTGCATGTGCATTGGTTTTATATAAATGTAGCAAGTTTAGAGTTTAGGCAGACTTCATATCAAAATTCACCAACATCAGCATTCATACTTCTTATGCCTCGCAATGGTTAAAGCACTAGGACAATAAGCAAGAGCGTATCTATAAGGATTTTAGACTTGGAGACCGAGTACTACTAAAAGCCTCTAAAAACTTGAACTTTTTCAATTCTTCATATTTTTCAGATACTACCAATCTCAAGGAAGAAAACTTTTTTCGATTATCCCCCCTATCTTAGATCATGCATAGTATCGAATATTACCACAAGCGTGGGGCTACTTTGGTAATGTTACTACAAGCCCACTGTTTTAATGCATTGTCAAAACACAGGTACGTCTCAAGCTTATTACTCCTCTTTGTTGGCTAGAATATCAGAATACATCAGTCGATAAATAACGACACTAGGTAAGCATAACCAATCATCTATGCAATGTACACATACCTCTTTTTATAATTCATGCGGTACTAAGCGATTCACATGTTGAGTAATTGAACAATACCTAACTACTTGCAATTGTTGGCATGAATATCCTTAAGTTTACTAACAATTTATCGCAAAAGTATAATATGACCACGTATTCACGCAACTTGGATCAATTCTAAGTATAAGAACTTCACAAGTTTAAGGGTACGAGTTAAACAACTTGGCATTTATCCATGAAATTTTTTAAATTTGGCTCAATATTGCCTCAATATTCCGTTCCTCTTTACTTTTTCAACATATAGCTAAGTCCCTTGCCCCCCACTTAAACATGGCATCGTCCTCAATGACAAAAATAAATGAGAGTTTATGAAAAAAGACTTAGCTCTGGAAACGGCTCCCAAGTAAAGGAACAATATCGGAGTAAACCGTCGTGGAGAGACATACACATCCTGTATAAGCAAACAAGCTCCACGAAATCGTCAAATACCATGTCTATGGAAGTTATAAAATAATGTGGCAGTAATTAGATATAAATATCTAAAAACAGTTTAAGCCACTTTACTTTATACTGCCATGGACAATATCAAAAGGGATTTAAACCTAAATAAAAACTCACATGACGGCTATCAAGGAAAAAACCTCGTTTATTCCGAACATAGACTCGGAACATGGCGAGATGAAAAAAAAACCGTGATAGGCGCATGCTACTTTATTAAAAATAAAAACGAAAAAGATAGTTATAAGGAAATAGTTCTAAATTTATAGTCGCTAGCTCGACTCAGTTCAAGATGGTATATTCATAGATAGGGTCTTCGAGGTACATAACCTCCTCTCAAAGACCAAAGGAAGCCCTTGATAATGCTTCACACGATGTCCATTGACCACAAACCTGGACTCGTCTTTGAAATTGAATAGCTCCACCGCTCCAGAAGGAAAGACTTGTACTCTAAATGGGCCATACCATCTTGATTTTAATTTGCCCGGGAAGAGTCTTAAGCGCGAATTGTACAAGAGAACCAGATCACCCTTTTGAAAGGTCCTCTCCAGAATCTTTTTGTCATGGAACTTCTTCGTGCGCTCCTTGAAAATCTTGGCATTCTCGTATGATTCTAAATGAAACTCCTCCAGGCGAGTTAATTCTAACATCCTCTTCTCACCGGCCAACGTCTCATTAAAATTTAGCATCCTTGTTGCCCACATGGCCCGGTGCTCAAGTTCCACAGGAAGATGACATGCCTTTCCAAAAAAAATCCTATACGGGGACATTCCAATCGAGGTTTTATATGCAGTCCTATAAGCCCATAAAGCGTCGTCCAAACGTAACGACCAATCTTTCCTAGTCGTATTTACAGTTTTCTCCAGGATACGCTTTATCTTTCGATTGGTGACTTCTACTTGCCCACTAGTCTAGGGGTGATATGCGGTTGCTAGCTTATGTCGAACCCCATACTTAATCATCAGCCTTTCAAAAGGTTTATTGCAAAAATGACTACCATTGTCGCTTATAATCGCCCTAGGCGTCCCAAACCTTATAAAAATATTCTTTTTCAAGAATCTAACTACAACCTTAGCATCGTTAGTAGGGGAAGCAATGGCCTCAACCCATTTGGATACATAATCAACCGCAACTAAGATGTATCGCTTAGATAGTGAAGAAGTTAAGGGTCCAACGAAATCTATTCCCCAAACGTCAAAGAGTTCTACTTCTAAGATGCTCTTAAGTGGCATCTCATTCCTCCGTGAAATATTTCCTGTCATTTGACAAGCATGACATTCTCGTGCATATTGGTGTGCATCCTTAAATAATGTCGGCCAATAAAAACCGCATTAGAGGACCTTGGCCGCAGTTTTATCTCCCCCGTAGTGCCCTCCAACATCATAAGAATGACAATGCTTCTGGATATCATTATACTCTTCCTCGGGCACACACCTTCGAAAAACATTATCAGATCCTAGCTTAAACAGATAAGGCTCATCCCAATAATAGTGTCTTAGATCTTTAAAGAATTTTTTTCCTTTCTTGGACAGTGAGATTTGGTGGTAGGTACTTTGCGGATAGATAATTAACAAACAAACTAAACCATGGTTGTTTCTTCTCCTTCACAACCTCTATTCTTGAAGAAACCTCAACACAATCATCATGTCCCCAAATGGTGGTGATGGAGAAAAGTTGTTCATCAGGAAAAGATTCTCCTATCTCAGGTAATTCCTCACCATCCTATAATTGTAAGCGCGACAGATGATCGGCCACCACATTCTCACTTCCTTTCTTATCTCGGATTTCTATGTCAAATTCTTGCAGCAGTAGAATCCATCTCAACAATCTAGGCTTTGAATCTTGTTTTGCTAGGAGATATTTAAGAGCCGCATGGTCGAGTCCCACGGTGACTTTAGATCCCACCGAGTAAGATCTAAACTTGTCAAAAGCAAAGATAACGCCAAAAGCTCCTTCTCCGTTGTGGCGTAATTTCTTTGGCAAAGCATTCAAAGTCCGGCTTGCATAATAAATAGGCCTAAAGATTTTATCTTTTCTTTGACCCAAAGCGGCGCCAACAGCAGTATCACTTGGATCACACATCAGTTCGAACAGAAGATCCCAATCCGGTGCGACCTGAACGGGTGCAGTAATCAGCCTACTTTTTATTTCGTTGAAAGCTTTTATGCACTCATTAGAAAACACAAATGGCACATCCTTGGCCAATAATTCGGTAAGAGGTCTATAGATTAAGGAAAAGTCCTTAATAAACCTACGATAAAATCCGGCGTGGCCTAAAAAACCTCTAAAAGTTTAAAGATTGGTAGGTGGAGGTAATTTCTCGATCACCTCAACTTTGGCTCTATCCACCTCTATTCCGCTCTTTGATATCACGGTGGCCTAGTACTATACCTTCCGTAACCATCAAATGACACTTCTCCTGGTTAAGCACAAGATTCGTCTCCTCACATCTCTTCAACACTCGTGCTAGATGTGTGAGACATGAATCGAAATCGTCTCCAAATACGGAGAAATCATCCATAAAGATTTCCAAGAAATCTTTCACCATATCCGCAAATAATGACATCATACATCGTTGAAATGTCGTGGGAGAGTTACACAATCCAAATGGTATTCGATTTTACGCAAATGTCCCATATGGGCATGTAAATGTTGTTTCCTCACGATCTTCGGGCGAGATGTGGATTTGATAGTATCCCGAATACCCATCAAGAAAACAATAGAAAGCATGCCCGCTCAGTCTCTCGAGCATTTGATCGATGAAGAGAAGAGGAAAGTGGTCCTTATGAGTCGCATCATTTAGTTTCCTAAAGTCTATGAATACTCGATGACCGGTGATGAGCCTCACAGGAATTAACTCATTCAACTCATTGGCTTGCATCGTCAATCCTCCCTTCTTAGGAACTACGTGGATAGGGCTTACCCATTCGCTATCAGCAATTGGAAACATAATTCCCATTTCTAGCATTTTTATAACCTCATCCCTAACCACGTCCTTTAATTGTGGGGTTAGACGCCTCTGAGGTTGTGCAACCGCTTTCTTTTCAGGGTCCACGGAGATTTTGTGCATACATACGCTAGGACTAATGCCCTTAATGTCAGCTATGGTCCACCCAAATGCTCTGCGGTACTCTCTTAGAACTCTCATTAGTTTCTCCTCTTGTAAATCCGTCAAGGAAGAAGATATAATTAGTGGCAAAGTCTCATCTTGAAGAAATACATACTTCAAATTTGCAGGAAGAGGTTTTAAAGTCAAATTAGTGGGAGGTTCTTCCAAAGAGGTCTTCAACTTTTGACCAGTGAGTTTAAGTTCGAAATACTTATGCCACGTTGGTCTATGATAGAATCTTTCAATCTCCGCAGCACTTACTTCCTCTACAGCCCTAGGGGTTCCTCTACTACATCCTGGCCATATCATCTTCTCCTCCTCACTACTCACGTACTTGACTTCATCTTCTTCTTCCAAGACAGCATCCAAGAAATCCTTGATACTTTCATGTTGTTGAAATTCTTGAACGATCCTATCAATGGAATCCAACATGAAACATGCATCCTTTCCATCATCAGGTTGCTTCATAGTGTCGAAGACATTGATTGCAACTCTCTCTTCGTTCACTCTTAATACTTACTCGCCTTTGTAAACATCAATTAGCGTTCTACTAGTGGCCATGAAAGGTCTCCCTAATATCAAGGGCACTTCGTAGTTAGCTTCCATATCTAATACCACAAAGTCGACAGGGAATACAAACTTTTCAACTCTTGCTAGCACATCCTCAACCACTCCACAAGGTTCTTTGACAGAACGGTCAACTAATTGCAATGTGATTGAGGTCTTCTTAAGATCTTTCATGCTTAGTTTCCGAAAAATAGATAGTGGCATCAGATTCACGCTTGCTCCTAGATCACACAAAGCTTCGTTTAGACATACGTTACCTATGGTGCAGGGAATGAGAAAGCTTCCCGGATCTTTGCATTTTGGGGGTAACTTATGTTGAAGAATGGCTGAGCACTCCTCGTTAAGGCATATGGTCTCTAAATCTAGAAGTTTCCTTTTAGTTGAGACGGCGTCTTTTAAAAACTTAGTGTACTCAGGCATTTCAGCTAGTGCTTCAACTAGGGGGATATTGATTTGTAACTTACTGAATATATCCACGAACTTCCTATACCTCTTATTATCAAACTTAGGATTCGGCTTTGGTGGAGGATAAGGTAGAGTTGAAGGATCGACATCAGTGAAAATTGGATACTTGTTATTGTAAAGTTCAACTCTAGGGCCAGCAGGTTCTTTATAAGTTCTTTGCTCAGGCAAAGTCTCGGAAGTATTAGTCTCATTGCTTGGCTCACCATCCTTATTCATTTTGACTTTCTCTTTCTCTTGCAGGGATGGTGGAGTTACTTCTTTTCCAATTCTTGTCATGATCGCATTCAAATCCTTAGGGTTCTTCTCAGTGTTGCTTGTCAACCCTCCAGGGGGTCTAGTTGAGACTTGCTCAGCTAGTTGTCCTATTTGGTGAGTGAGATTTTGGACTATGGCTTCTTGGTTGGTCACCTTAGCATCGGTCTTCTGAAAATATTGGCTGAAGTTAGTGGCTAAATCAGCCATCGATTTTGAAAGTTGTCCCATATTGTCAGTAACGACATTACTCAGTTTTTCTATTGCAGCTTCCCAACCAAAAGTTTTAGTTTGCTGGGGTACACAAGTAGTAGGCGGTTTAGGCCCTTCTCCTGCATTGGGGTCACTATATCGGAATCCAGGATGGTTATGGTTAAGGTTATATCCTCCCCATTGATTTCCTTGCTTCCTAATATAATTGGCTTCTTCAGTACCAGCATTCTCACATTGAGGAATTACTTCGATTCCAGTCCCTTTCTCTACTCGTGCCATCCTCTCTTGCATTCCGTCCACCTTATTGTTTATAACAGATAATTGTTCTGAGATTTTGGTGGATGCACTATCCTCAAATATGTCAGCGGCCATCTTTACAGTAGCTATGTCATTGCCTCCCCATTGACTATTCATCGCTATTTGTTCCATCTTTCCTTGTGCCTCCTCAGGGGATAAAAGGACAAACGCTCCATTGCTGGAGGCGTCTACTCTAATTTTCTCAGTCTCTCTCAACCCATGGTAAAAAGTTTGCAATATAAGCCACAGAGAGATATCGTGATGAGGAAACTTTCTCATGGCCTCCTTAAAACGTTCCCAAGCTTGATAAAAACTTTCCCCGGGTTGTTGCTTAAATCCTAAGATGTCTTGGCGTAACTTAAAAGTTTTTCCTAAAGGGAAGTATTTATTCATGAATTTCTGCAACAATTGTTCCCAAGTAGTGATAGATCCAGCCTCTAAAGAGAGAAGCCATTGCTTAGCTTTATCTTTCAAAGTGAAAGTGAAAAGCTTAAGACGAATGTTACCCTCAGGAATTAATTCTGGTTTCATTGTGCTAACAATCTCCAAGAAGTTCGTCACGTGAACACCAGGATCCTCGTTTTGGATTCCATGAAAAGTGGAATAGTTGGTCACCATTTGAATTACATTAGGGCTAGGGTGATAAGCTTCCGCAGGGTCTTGCGGTGCTACAATAGCAGGAATGAACTGTTCAATGGTGGGCGTTGCATAACTTTGCAAAGTACTCCTCGCTCCTGGAACTAGGGCTTGGTTCTCATTATTAGCATTTGCATTCTCATTATTGGCATTATTAATAACAATATTTTCAGCATTGTGTACCTGATTCGGATTCTGCGGAATTCCTGCCATTTCTGTCTCAGATTCAGACTGCTCAGAATGATCGGTTGAATGGCCTTCTTCTTGTTCGCTTTTCTCCAAATTCGGATTCTCTTCTCCTTGTCTAGCCAATTCTTTCGCTAGTTTTCGATTCCTCCTTGCGAATTGCTCTATTTCCGGATGATATTGCTCAAGAGGCAATTTCAATTTCCTTGTGTGCGGATACAAAATAATAAACAACAATAAAACAATTAATCACTAGTAAAGGCTTGGACTTTACTAACCTATAATTAACTAAATAAAACTAAAACAGACTCGAAAGAAGTTTGAGAAAAAAAAACGTAAATAAAACAGAAGCAGAATTCTGTAAAACTAATATAGAACAGAAACAGAAAAAATAAAGTCTCGGTCAACCGAGAACTGTGGTTCGGTCGACCGAACTCTTTTTTTTATTTTATTTTAACGACACTGTTTAATATACAGACTCTTATTCACAGAATGTCCACGAATCCAGTTCTAACAAAATAAGCTATATTTTAATTTAATGACTCGAGTCCCCGGCAACGACGCCAAAAACTTGATGTTCGGGTCAAGTAATAAAATACTCGATACCTAACTAACACACTAGCAAGAGAACTAGGTTCAATCGTAGTATAGCTAGATAGAGTCAAGGTCGATCCCACAGAGACTCGGCAAAAACAAAACACAACTTTATTCTACTAGAACTAAATTGAAAGGGCGGTCTACGACCAACTAAACGTAGTAAATAAGATAGTGACAACCACAAGACACAGAATACCACAAAGACAAACTAAAAGCTACTAAAACAAGGACAATACTGTTGATATTATCTAAACAAAGAATATTAAGAATATTGAGTACGCTAGTAGCTAATAACTACCCCATCTGAACTAGATTGACAACGAGACAAAACAAACGTTAAAGTTTAATTATTATGACTACGGGAGTCATCCCCCAAGGTAGATTTAGCTCCGATTAGGCCATCTAAATCATTGTGCCTCCATTACGTGACTTTGCCTTTTAATGCCTCCATCGCATATAACTTCTGACACAATTACGAAACTAGGGATGCCGGTATAAACCGTAACCTTAACTAAGAAACATTCCTAGGGTAAGGCGTACTTCTTAGATGCCGATTCAATCTAGATCCTAAGTAACAATCACTTTTTAGGTTTCTTGTTAAATTATGATGACAAATAATTAAGTTTATCAGGTTTAATTACTCGTTTTAATTCCAAATCAGTGAATCTGACGTAGTCGAAGTCGGTCATAATTCTACCCTAAACTTCACCACCCTCGGTCGACCGAAGGACATGTCTCGGTTGACCGAGTGACATGTCTCAGCTGACCGGGAAAGGATCTGCGTCGGTACAAATTATGATTACTTCTTAACGTTTCTAACCTAAACACATGGGTTCGTAATTAGTCTACATCGCGGAATCAATGCAAGAAAACTACTCCATAATAAAATAAACCATATCTACGAATAAAGATTGCATAATTGAAAAGTCATACCCTCGAAGATGAGAATGACTCCCACTCTTTAATGCGCTCCCTAACCGGAGAATCCGACGACTCCACAATGAACGAACAAAAAAACTAAAACTTAATAAACTCAAGGTATTGTATATATTGTATCTTGTGGGTTGTTGGTGGTTGTGTTCTAAATTTCGTTGCTGCTGCTTATATAGAGGCTATAGCCGACCTAGGAAGGATCTAGAAGATATACACGCGTTTTCTTCTGGATGAGCTTCAGGTGACGGAATATCAACCCTCGGTCGACCGAATGAAGTGGCTCGGTCGACCGAGCCTCTTTTTTGCACATGTTAAATCGTTTCTCGTCTAACTTGCTCCCCAACGCTTTCTTCCGTCTTTGATCGATTTCTCTAACTTATCCCTTGATTAATGCTCCGATTTTCTTCCTTATTATCTCGAGATTCACTGATTGAATGACATTTATCCTCCCGATTTATCATGATCTACAAAATCAGCATTTATCGCACAATAAATTGGTCGTTAATAATAACAACAGCTAAATACCAAAAATCATATTAATAATCACTTAACATTAAATAATAAATATAAACAAGTGATTCAATATGAAATATATATAATTAACTCCGATTTAAGGTTAGAATTGATGACATAAATAGGTATATTTTAACCGTCATCATTAAGAACAAAAAACAAATCAATCAAAGCTACTAAACCTAAGAATATTTATCAATCTAAGGATAGTAGATTCAGGGGAAAGGGGATTTTTTTCCTTCTGATGAAGATTGGGATGTTTCCATTCCTATTGCTAGACCTACCAGGTTTCACAAAGATCAAAAGGCTAAGCCTCAACACAGAGCTGTTAATCCAAGACATCAGACCTACGTGGAACAAGTTAGACCTAACAATAAGAATCAAGGCATGCATAATAATTATCATCCTAAAAGCCAGAAATCATACATGAAGAAAGTTGAGCCTAATGCGAAAACCTACAAAACTGTTAACTACATGTATATGGACGATAAATTTAATCCAACCAGAAGTAAACCATACTCATATGGTCCAAGGATTGTACTTAGAACAAACCATGGAGGACCTAAACAAGTATGGGTACCAAAGAAAATTTCATTTTGTTTTGCATGAAGTATTATGTGATATTCGAAGTCTCATCAAGGACTACATTAATAAAAATAAAATTTAGAATCAGATGAGGTTTTTGAAGCCAACCAAAAGTTCAATCATCATTATGCTAGCTGGAATAAGCAAGAATCGATATCAACACGTTGTATCAACAATTGTTGACAAGTTGCTGCTGAAGATTTATTCAAGCTGACATTTCAGATGCTGAGATTCTGAATGGTGAAGAAAGTGATAAGTTGACTATACATTTAAAGCTAAGATTACTCTAAGTCAGTCTCACGATGAAAAGGTAAATATGGTTGTCAGAGAAATTATTACCTAAGCCAGTTATAACTGTTGATCTCCACACAGATGCTACTAATCCATATCTCAAGGAAAACGACGTGACAACTACTACAGTTATTACGACTTTACAGCTCATCACTATTCTAATTCCATTGACTGTTCGACACATCTCTATATAAATCAACTCTCATCATTCACTAAAAACTCTATTTTGTGCACCATCTCTTCATAAATTCTCTTGCAATAATCTAGGTGTCTACTTCTTGATGTTGCGATAGATATTAGGTTTGCGGTAACAATATTATAAAGAGGATATAGGGCTGATTATATGTGGTTTCTCAAGTGAGAAGTGGTGGACATCAAGAACACTGGCGGTCGGACAGATGCTTATGAACGGAAACACAAGTGTGTCGACAAATTGACAGAGTAGCTCTGTGTATATAGTAGCTTATGAACGGAAACACAAGTGTGTCGGACAAATGCTTACAATGGAACACTGGCGGTTGGACATATCCTTTTGTATTACTTTGTAATCCCATATATTGTAGGCTCTGATTTCACCAATGCTATGCTAGAATTCTTTAATAATGATGCCATCCTGAAACAGATCAATCATGCTATTGTTTCATTGATCCCTAAGACTACTCATGCTGAAACAGTGGGAGATTACATGCATATTTCTTGTTGCAATGTTACTTACAAATTGATTTCTAAGATCTTGGCTACAGGACTTTCTGCTTGCTTGCCTGATCTTATTGATGAATGCCAGACTGGTTTTGTTGATGGTAGGGCCATGTCAGACAATATTTTCCTTTGTCAGGAGCTAATTAGGAAATATGGTGTGGCCAGGGGGCCTCCTAGATGTATGATAAAAGTGGATATTAAAAAAAGATTATGATTCTGTGCACTGGACCTTTTTGGAGTCAGTTATGAAGGGTTTTGGCTTTCTTGACAGGTTTGTGAGATAGATCATGCTGTGTGTTTCTACTGCTTCTTTCTCCCTATCTATTAATGGTGAACTTAAGGGGTTTTTTCCCGGAAAAAAGGGATTGAGACAAGGGGATCCTCTGTCTCCTTTCCTTTTTGTTATTGGTATGGAATACTCCTCAAGAATGTTGAGGATTTTGAGGGAGGATTCTGAGTTCAATTTTCACAATGGTTGCCAGAATTTGAAGATCAATCATCTGGATTTTGCAGATGATCTGATGTTGTTAGCAAGTAGAGATTCTATTTCTGTCACCCTAATGATGAACTATTTAACTGTTTTAGGTGAATGTTCAGGCCTTGCTGCTAATCTACAAAAGTCTGAGATTTTTTGTGCTGGCTTGGATTGCTATAACAAGGAGGTGCTATTAGATATTACTGGCTTGAAAGAAGGTGTGCTGCCTATTAGGTATCTTGGTATTCCTCTGTGTGCTGTTAGGTTGAATGTTATGCATTATGATCCATTGTTTGCTTCCTTGACGAATTATTTTTGTAATTGGAAATGTGCCACAATGTCCTATGCTGGTAGACAAAAACTTGTTCTATCTGTCATACAAGGAGTGTATTGTTTCTGGCTTGGAATCTATCCTATCATTGGAAGTGTCAAGCTGAAGATGGATCAATTGTGCAGGAGGTTTTTGTGGGGAGGGGGATCTTGTGATTCTCACAGGAAATATCTAGTTGGTTGGGAGGAGGTTTTTTTGCCTAAATCTGAGGGTGGTTTGAGGAATTTTTAGCTTCATGCCTGGAATCTTGCACTTTTGTACAGGATTTTATGGAATTTTCAGTGTAAAAAGGACTGGCTTTGGCTGAAATTGATCACTGAAGAGTACTTAAAGAATGTGGATTTGTGGTCCTATAAGTATAAGCATAGGGATTCCGCTCTGATCAAGTCTCTGTTCATGATTAGGTATGCAGTGCGGATGAAGTGTGAGTTCGATGGTGATCTTTGTTGCATTATTGCAGTCCTGGTCTATTGGCTCTAAGTTGTGTCCTAGCAAGGCTTATGATTTCTTTAGGCATCATGGTCCTAAGGTTTGTTGGTACAGATCTGTATGGAACCCTAGGGCTACTCCAAAACATTGTTTTCTGCTTTGGATGACTATGAAGAAGTGTTTGCTCACTACTGACAGGTTGCAGTTTGATGACAAACTATGCTCTTTGTGTGGTTTGGTGAATGAATCTGCCTCACATTTATTCTTTCAGTGTCCTATTTCCTAAAAGGTTTGGGTCAAGATCAGTTTGTGGTTAGGCATCAGTAGAAGATTGGAAATTGTGATTGGTGCTCTTAGATGGATGAGGCTGAAGTGTAGGGGTACTTCCTATGGGGATGTGTCTAGATCTGCTTCTGTTTCTATGGTTGTTTATTGGATTTGGAACATGAGGAACAGAAAGAGATTTGATGGTGTTACTATGAAGATTTCAGATGAGCTGCATTGTATTAAAACTCATATCTTTTATATAATACATGATGCTTTCCCATTGTACACTTTTACCCCATGATGTTAGGGTTTTGTACATCTTTTGTGTAGTGCTTTCTGGGGGTTGTGTGAGATTATTTTGTTTCTATACACACCTTGGGATAGGCTCTATGAGTTATGCTCTCATATGACCATTTTTTGGCAGTTTTTGTGTGTTGTTATGTGTTTAGTGGCTGTTGTTTCTTATAGCATATAACCTCAGGGGTCTTATGCTGCTTGGAATCAACAAATCTAACCTATTTTCAACACTGTGAAGGTGTTAGCATAGTTCTTCTTTTTAGATTAGGATGTAATTTCTTGTATTTTTCATACCTTGGTTATATATATTTACCTTTAACCAAAAAAAGAGTAATTAAATACAAGTTGACCAGACAGCTGTCAAGGCGAGAACGGACTTGACATGATGACTTACTCATAACATCCTTTGTCTTGTGGTCATCAACTCAAAGCTTAGCCAGCCTAATAAAATGGGTGACTCCCACTATGTTTGAGGTGTCAGAGTGCAGATGAGCCTAGCTTACGGAATGCGGACTGGAGGGATGGAGGTCCAAGGTCTACTATTACGCTTGGATTCAGGCCCAATATAGAGGCTCGGGTTCCGATCGGGTCGGGTATATCAATAGCCCCCTACTCTGTGCTTTGCATGTCCGTCGAGGCAGAGAGTAAAGTCAATAAAGCGGATGAAAACCATACCCTATTGTTGTCATTTGTGACAAAGAGATGCCGATAATGGCTATCGGGCTTAAATCAATGTTGATATCACGTTACAAATTACTGACGTATGCTGTGCATTATAATAGACAAGCTTAGATGCCACGCTATGGAGTGAATGGGCTTATATACCGATTTTTAGAAATATCGGGCTTGAATCAGTGTTGATATAGCGTTGTAAATTACTAATGTACGCTGTGCATTGTAGCGGACAGCCTTAGATACCGTGCTATGAAGAAGATGGGTTTTTGGGGCCGTAAGCCGAGGCCGTAATCTGAGGCCGTAAGCCATTTTGAGCTGAGGCGGTGAGGCATTACGTGGAGAGAAGGCCGCTAGCCGTTTGATAGTTATCCCGGTCAATGAAGTACACATTGGCCGTGTTGGAACGTCACTCTAGTTCCATTAATAACACGACGTTTGACATGAAACGTCCTTTGCCCTGATTGGCCGAGGGACATCGAAAACGGTTCCCAGTAATAATTATTTCTAAAATTTGAATCCGAACTGACGCATCTCTTCTCTTTCCTTCCTATACAAAGGGGTTCTTACCCCCATATTTACACTTTCCTCATTTCTGAAAAAATTCCCAGTAAGAAAAGCGAGAGAACTCCGGCGAGTGCCCGTGATTTTCGGTGAATTTTGCAGTTTATGGCCCTTATTCAAGTTTTGTCCCTGATTTCTTCATTATCTTTCAGGTATGGCTCTGTATCTTTCCTTTCGGTATCTTTCGTTGATTTCAAGAATTTTTTATCCACTATTTGCAAGTAGCTTGTGTTTAAGACCCTTTGAATGTATATGATTGATTACTGCATCTAGCTAGGCCCCAATTCGTATGTTTTCCTTGTTCCTCCCCAAATCTTCCTCCTTTCCCAGAGATAGATGCCCAGATGACATTAGGGTTTATCTGTTGTTTAGTAAACGGAGGGGTGAGGTGTCGGGGGTGAGATTATGCTTATCTCGACCTAACTTCCATGTCTAGCTGATTAACTGTTCCACCTCACCCTGTGTTTTTCCAGGATGCCTTCAGAATCACACACCCAAACAGATGAGGAAGTCCGAGCAGTTGCTGGCTATGGCTTGGGGGACGAGGTAGACATGAGCGACCATGATGAGATAGTTGACGTCAACATCGATGAGTCTGATTCCTGTGATGGGGAAAGGAGTGATGAAGGTGTTGAGATTTTTGGTGAGGGTGAAGCCGGTGGTGAGGTTGATTATCAAGACAATACGATGTTGAGAAGTATTATCGATAGAATCCAAGGGGTAGTGACCCAGGGGGTAGCTGATCGAGGTGCGGGGTTCAAGGAAGTCGTGGAATCTAAGAAAACCACAACACCACAGAAAACCGCGACGTCAAATAAAAAAAATCAGCGTTTGGGCCATCTGATCAAAAGAAAAGACCACCCAAAAAGATGTCTGCTGCGGATGATCGTGAGCTGGCCGATAAAAAAAGCTTGATAGTGTGTTGCACTTCGATGGAGGGAAATCAGAGGTCTGACTGATTACACCTCGTCGTTGACGGCCTATGATATTCCAAACGACTATCGGTTCGCCAGTATGGGTGCGACGAACGTATCCTGCATTTATGGTCGAGATGAGGAGGATTATTTGTGGCTACACTATGATCATCTCGTTGCCGGACTTTTGTCACCCTTTGACCCATTCTTCATCAGATTCATGGAATAGCTCCGGGTCATGCCGTGTGATCTTACACAGGGGACTGTCCACGTGGTGATGGCCTTCGTAGTAATAAGTTGGCTTCATGGGCGAGAGCCATCATTGCTGGTATTATTTTATTTCTAAGGCTTTAACAAGAAAGGCGAAGATGGTAAAATTCAGCCCCACAATAGATCGAGCAGAGGCCGACTCCGACTTCTATGTGACCTTCCCGATTAGGTATTGGACTGGAACAAGAGGTGTATGACGGTGGAGTCACGAATAGGTTGGCCTTTCTAAAAAATCCCCAGAAACTCAGGTAAAACTGATCATTTGACGAATGTGAAAACTCAGGATGATGATGACGTGTTCATGGCCGAGCTTAAGAGGTTGTTCCGGTTTGTTCAACATGGATCGGGTCAAGATCGGGTCTTTAACTGGAGGCTTCTTCTAGACATTGATCAACCTTTCAGTAGGATGGCCGGACATTCTGGACCTGGCGTAGGGGTTCCAGTGGTTGTGATTGAAGACAGGCTTGTGATCCCGATTGGTATGAAGAATGCCACTTTGGTAGATGCATGCCCTCTCTGTGTACTAGTGTGTTTGGGCGATTCTTCAAAGCGGCCTTCAAGTAAACTCATTTGTTTATCACTTGTTTTTGATTCACCTGCTTTCATTTTTGTTCTCTCATGTATTCTTGATTGTCTTTTGATGGATACTGTCCCTTTGTAGGTACTATGGATGCTCCGAGTCAACGTAACCTGATCGCTGCCAAGAAGACCTCCGGTGAGCTGAAAATGAGCGGAGAGCTGAAGGGGATTAGGGTCGACCTTCCAATGGTCAACGTTCATAATGACTCGGCAGGATCCAAGGATGGGAAGGCGGCCTCGTCACCAGCTAAACAAACTGTTGGGAAATCTGCGATGAGCAAACCTCTCAAACAGACTGTTCTGACTAAAGCTCTGGCTTTTGAGAAAATAAAGGTTTCTGAAGAGATCGACCCCGTTGGTGGTGGGGATGGCGAGAAGCAAGCTTGGCATTCCAAGAAATCCAAGTTGGCTGATATTCAGTCAAAGGTCGAGGCCTCTATTCAAGAGTAATCTCAACCACAATCCAAGTATAGAGCTGACAAGTCGAGTTCAGCAGGCACGACTGCAATGGTACCCCTGCTGTCTGGTTGGAAAAGGACTTTATGCATCAACAGCCAATCAACATGTCCAAGGCGATCATGATTTCTACGGCGATAGCTGATGTTGCCCCGTTGAGGCATCTAAGATGGAGCCTTCCCAATCCCATTCAGTTGGAGGTTGGTCGTGGTATTGCGGACCAGATAGTGCTATCAGATCAAATCGACCCCGCCGTGCCATTCTACAGAACATCGGGGATTTGTGGGGCTTGTATGGGGCAACGGTGAGCTTGGTAAACATCTGGTCATTCTTCACTTTTCTTTTACCTTTTTATCCTTTGGCCCCTTTAGTTATTCAATTGACATGCTTGATTTGCCTTCCTTTCCCCCTTTTTTCCAGTCGGTACCGGTGTGAAGCAGTTTGTGGAACAGTACTAGGAGGCCAACTCGTCAAAGTCAGTTGTCGAAAAAGAATTAAGGGCCGCTAAAGTTGTTGCGGCCGACCTGAATGTGCGGCTTAGTGCTTCTGAGGCCAAAAATGTCAACCTAAAGTAGCAGCTTGCTGAGGCAAAGAGGATGCAGCTCGAGGCTCAAGCTAATTCCAAGCGTCTAGAGACACTTAACTGTGAGGTCGCGAGAATGATAGAGAAGCTGACCGATCTATGAGAGAGATGCAGCAGCGAGTCAATGAAGCTGGAAACCTTTGGAAAATTGAGTAGGGGTTGACTGCCGAACTGAAGTAGAAATTGACCGCCTTGGGTGCCGAGGTCGAAGCCAAGGTAGAGGCCACGAGAAAGAAGACAGCCGGCGAGAATTTCTTGATGGGGTACGATCAAGGCATCTATCACTTCGCAATGTGCTTGTGGGCACATGTCGGTGATGTTCTAAGCCTTGAGACTTTGCGGGATTTGATCATTACCCCATCTTCCTCCCAACATCTGAGGGTTTTCCACCCTTCCATCCCATACACCGAGGTCCAGCTGAATACTTATGCTCATGGTTGGGAGCCGCCCCAGGTCGAAGCTATAAATCTCCAGGAGTTAGTGCATCAGGCCACCCGGGAAGAGGCTGGCAATCAAGATGAGGCCAATCAAATGGAAGATGAAGCCGATGATAATCCTATTAAAATTTTGCATTCTTCTCTTAGTGCTGAGAATGTTGGAAATGTCGATATACGGCCTGATGATGCCTAGAGTTGTAACAACCTTTTCTTGATTCCACACAGTACAAACTTTTTCTTTGATAAGTTGTATTAAGGTAAAAATTTTGAAGTACTGTAGAAGTTGTAACTTGTAACAACATTAACGCTTTTCTTTTGTGTTCGAACATGTTGATGTATTTTGCTCAAAATTATTGTGTATATCGAGTCCGATCTATTTTGAGTCTAGCATGGAAGTAGCCCCCTTGTTTCAGATAAGATTTGGAGTCGGAAACTTGCAGGCTTATCTGAATAACCATCCGTCCATGTGTTTGAAATTTTTCTAGAGTATAACCCCCTTTTTCATTAGAGTTTGAGATTATCAATCTGAGACCGTTGTTGAAAATTACGTCGAACTTATCATATAATAAAGATAAATGTAAAATCAGGCTTTTATTACGTTCGCCTCACCTAGTTAGGTGAGTGAAGTAACAAGTAAGAAAGCTTAACCACTGGCCTTGTAAACGAGAGGATAGCCATAACCATAGCCGATTATTACATGTAGTACCTTTTGAGGTTGTCTGCATGCCATGGTCTATTAAGCTTAGAGCCGTGTTGATCTTTGAGGATATAAGTCCCTTTTTTAATCTCTCTAGTGACTTGATATGGACCTTCCCAGTTCGCTGTAATCTTGTCCATGTCGGGCTGCAGACCAGCTGCCTTCCTGTTTCGAATAACGAAATTGCCGACCATAAGAGAGTGGTAACAGATTCGCTTGTCGTGATGTCTTTTGGCGATTTGCTTGTAATTTACGAGGCGTTGGTATTTCGCTAATATTTTTTCCTCCGCTAGTTCGAGGTCGATCTGTCTGTTGTGCAGATTGTCCGTCAGATCATACTCGGCGACCCCGTTACTTGGAAGCGCTATCTCGATCGGAGTCATTGCCTCCGATCCGCAAGTTAGAGCAAACGGTGTTTCCCCTATGGGTGTTTTGAATGCGGTGCGGAGAGCCCATAATATGATGGGCAGCTCATCGACCCATCCGCCTACGGTTGCCTTCTCACTCATACTCTTTTTAAGCATTTTCATTGTTTTCTTACTGCCGGCCTCAGCTTGGCCGTTACCTTGAAGGTAAGATACAGATGATTGCCAATGTTTGATGCTATATTCTTTGCAGAAATTTGAGAATTCATCCCTGAACTGTGGTCCGTGGTTTGTTACCACTACTCGCAGGATACCGAACTGGGACTATATGTGGTAGTGTAATAAATAAACCACATCTTTTGCTCCTACCATGGCTAAAGGTTTAGCTTCGATCCATTTCATGAAGTAGTCTACCACCACTATAATAACCTTACATCCACCCCTTCTTGTAAGGAAGGGTCCGATGAGATCGAGTCCCCACATGTCGAAAGGCCATGGTGAGATCACAATGCTTTGCTCTACACATGTTTGGCCATGGTGCTTGTTGATGAATAATATGTTCTGTGTGTAACATGTCGTATATGCTGCTTCTGCCCAATATCTTTTTAGTAAGATTTCTTCTGCTATCATTGTTCTAACAGGTTCTCTTAGAGTTGTTAGGAACAATTTATTTGTTTTGATGATAGCCATAATAGCTGTTATAGCAAGCCTGAAGTAAGTTAGAAATATCTGTATAAGACTTTACTTAGAGTCTGACATGTTGTATGAGTTCAGTCAGACAAGAATTGTACTAGATTGGAAGGATGGCTCAGTGGAAGACTGAAGATCATCTGAATGAAGGCAGCCAAGTACCAACAGAGTAAAGTCAAGACTTATGGAGTGACTTATAACTAGGGAAGTCTGTGATGACCTTGGATAAGTCTATGATATATTACAAATGATGAAATCTATTCATGTAATATGGTGTACACTGATCTCACACAAATAAAGGATCAGTGGAGTACAAGCATACATGGAAAATCAAAGGAGATAAATTAAGCAGCAAAACGGCTAAGTAAAAGCTCTTCCGGCTGAATATAGAAATAACAGTCAAGGAGTCAATGGACCGGCCAAGCAACAACTAAAATAGGAAACAGAAAAGTCAAGTATGCTACGCACGATTTATTCTGAACGTGGAAAATAAGGAGATCACACAATTAATGCAGAATCAATCAAGGACAGATTTTATGAAGAACGCTCGAAGAAAATACGGATCACCGAAATTAAGGAGAATAAAATCAAGGCAGAATGAAGTATTAAATCTTGGATTATTCTCCGCATTAAATAGACAACAGGTGAATTTTAATATCAAGGAGTGTTGGTCCCTTGGAAAGGCTAACACAAGTTTAGAGGGGGGAGGTGAATAAAATTGTCCCAAAAAACTAACTGAAAACTGAATCTTGAACGATATTGAGTTTATCTTTAAACATGTGCGGAGTTAAGCTAACTTAGCTGAGTATAAGTGAAGACTGACTTATCCTTAACTGAGTAAACTGTCATCGGATTATATTAAGCCTTTATATGAAACTAGAGTTTATCAGTTTGTGTAGATGAAATGCAATGCTGTGCTGACTCGGTTTCTTATGTCTGCTGAGTGTGATCAGGTGCAATATAAACTTAGATGCAGTAATTAAATGCGTAAAGTAAGTAAGTAAATAAGACAGAAATTATAGAGGTTCCAGGTGGTGTAATCATGTCAGTCCTCTCTTCCCTTGTGATGTAGGAGGCCAAATTCACTATGTTCTTAAAATTTACAGTTACAAGACACAAAGTAAATCTAAACACCGATTTTCCTTCACTAATCCCTAGCTTCACAATCTTCCAGCTTCAGTCTTCAATAGATGGAATTGTTGTTTGAACTAAGTTGCTACACATGTCCTTGAAGGGTAGGATTGCCTCTTCACCAGCTCTACACAAACACAGTCTTCCTGACTGCACTCAACTGTCCTTCACACCTTCTTGGTGTTTCACAGTCTAAACCTTTGATGAAATCAAAGTTGAGACTTGAATCAATAAGTATGATTCAGTTTGTGTTTCGAGCTTTTTTTCTTCTAGATGTATATAATATACTCAGGCTCTATTTTTCTTCAAGTGTGAGTCTTGATATTTCTTTGAATGAACACTTTGAATATTTCTTTATCTTGCAATATAGTAATTAGTAGGAGTTCTTTGGATTCACTTTCCCCCTTACTTGAATCTTTCGTTATAAGTTTAACCTTAGAACTCCGCACTTCTTACTCAGGTAGAAGTGACCTATTTATAGGGGTTTCTCCAACGGTTAGATGAATTTGAACGTTTGAATTTTAATCCCTGTATCCTTTGGTGGTTCTGCTTATTCTGTTGAATGTCGGCATCCTTTCTGACATTTCTGTGCAACCAATAAAATTGCTTACTTTATAACGGTCAGATTCTCCTTCATTTTTTATTGACCTCAGCATGAAAACTTCCTTTATAAGATTTAGTCAGTTTTTAGCTTAAGAGCATTAACTGAGTTTTTACTCTTCTTCAAAAAGCTCAGTACTCTATTCTTCATCTGATTATAATTGACTTAATCAGAGTACACCATTCCATAAATCAGCTAATATATCATTTTCCTTATGTATCTTAGGTCTTCTTTCAAGATCCATAAAGTCAGTTCAGGTCATCACAATATTGCCTGAATTCTAACTTTATAGTCCTGGCTTTATCTTCATAACTGAGTTTGAACCTCAGTTCATCACTCTTCAATAATTGAGTCTGGGTCTCTCAGTTCTTCATCCACTGAGTTTGTTCCCTCAGCCTTCTTCTAGATAAGTCAACCGAGTCCGTGTCTCTCAGCGAACTTATCTTCTTTAGTTATTCAGTTGTTGTGTTCTGAGTCAGTTTTTCTGTACTGATATATCTTTAGTTGTAAACTCCGTATCCTTAGTAACATCAAGTTAGTTTCTTGTTTTCTCAGTTCTAATCCTAGAACTATTACAGTGCTTGTCTGATTTACCTATACAAATATCAGACTTTAATAAATCCTATGCATTGATTTCTAGACATCATTTGCTTTGCACTATAACAACTAGTTATGACACTTCATCAATAGGGTTATTAAAATAATAATGAATCATCATCAAAACATAAATTTTATTTCAAACAATTTCCCTCTTTTTGATGATGTCAATACCCTCCTTAAAAGCAATGCAAAAAGATAAGGACAATAAAATAACGAACACAAAGTACTCAGAAACTGAGATTTTATTGATGAACTGAGTTACAAAGTACTAGAGTACAAATACATGAAAAGAAACTAAGTTCCAGCTTCTTTTTCTGTCCCTTGATCAGCTCCACTTGTCTTGTTGTCAAAGATTTCAGCAATTTCTCTCATAGCAGCATTCATTGTCGTGCTCTCGATTCCATGGATATTTGCCCATATGTTCCATAAATCTGTCATGCTATGTTTTCTGAAAAACTTGCTTTTGAACAACAACAAATACGAATACAGTTCTCTATAATTTTTCACTTGTGGCTATTTTCAGTAGGTCTTGAACGAATGCAGGTTCAGTCTTTTCAAATTTTTCTGAAGCCTTATCTAGAGTAACATTTCTCTCCTATTTTCTCAGTTTGTACCAGTAGTGCACAAGAATCTTTTGCATGCTCATAAAAGTCTCTAAGGCTTGATCCCTTGATTCACCTTCCTGAGTGGGTTGCTCTCTAAAAACATTATACAGCTATGAATCTAGACCAAGTCTTTTCTCAGTTGGTTCTGAGAACTTTGCAATCAGATCCATCTCTTCATCAGTCATGTCTCCTCTGGCTTTCTTCAGTTTGACCAGTTTCTCATCAATGCTTTCAAGAACTTGTGGCATATCAAGTGCATTGACTTTTAACAGGTCCAGACTTCTCCCTTATTGACATCATCTTTATTGATCAAGCCCCTGATGTAAGAATTCAGGTGTTGCTGATTTGATGCCAATATTGTCTGTGCAACAACTGAGTCTTTCATTGCATTCTCCAGTAGAATAAATCTGTCAACCATATTGTTGAGAATGCCTTCCATTCTTACTTGTGTCTCAGTTTTCCTCGCATCAGTTTCAATGGTAGTTTTGTGAATTTTGATCAAACTGTTGTGGCAGTCCTCTTTGACACTGTCCATTCTCTTTTCCATGTTGATTCTTTCTTGTTTTTTTTTCCTCCATGGACTTTAACACTTTTCCAAAGACACTTAGATCATCTTTCTGAATTCTCACAAGCTCATTAAAGTAGAATTTGATGGTCTCGGCTTGTGAAGGCACTTCATTTTTGGTTTTAGCTTTCTTTTTTATCCTTTTCATCTCTAGGTACTTTCTCAGCTTCATTCTAAGCCTTGCTAGCAATAATCTGAGCTGTCTTTATTTCTTTGCGAGGAGTAGAAGTAATTTGATTCCGCTTTTCTTTAAAGTCCTCAGTTTCTCTTACTGGTGACTTATCATCAGTTTCTTCTTTAGCAATGTCTGGTTTTGCTTGGTCAGCTTCAGCTTTTGCTACTTCGAGCACACTTCTGTCAGTCGGAGACTAATAACCTTCTTACTCTTCATTTCCTGATTCAGACTGAGTCTCAGAGTCTGAATCACTACTTTCTTCAGTGCTATCTTCATCAGAATCTTCAGTGACATCTTTTGCAATTTATTATTCTTAGAGTGAGGTGAGAATCCGTTTTTGTAAATTAGGATCTCCCTATGAATCATCATCATCGTCATTGTCAGCCTTCTTAGACTTAGAAATTTCCTTTCCAGCATGCTTTTTCTAGTGACTATTTCTGATGAATGAGTAACCCGTGCTCAGAAATTCTTCAGAACTGAATTGGGACAGATGAGTGATATTGTATAAGTCAAAAACCCATTTCTCTATGCTCTCCATTTCTTCTAGTTGACTTCTTTGATTTGGGATTGAGCTAAAATTCCAATGTTGATAAGCATCAAGTCTTCTATAGTCAGCTTCGATCAATTTCCCAACATCAACAGATGGTTCAGGCTGAGTTGTGTCCTCTTCGCTTTCTTTGGATTGCCCTCAAAGCAATAATCGGGATGATGGATGATTCAGCTCCAATTACCGGGACTGAGATAACTTGCTCAGTTTCCTGTTCTTCTTCAGCAGAAACTTCTTTTCTCGATAAGGGTTCAGTTTCAGCTATAGGCTCCACTATAGCCATAGTTCAAATTTGTTTGAGCAGTGGTTTTATCTTAATTCGATTTCACGAGGCTTAGTGGGTTGAGCAACCGATTGTTTGACAAGTTCAATTGCAAGTTCGAACCGGCTTCTTCCTTATTCACTATCATCGGCTTTCTTCGAACCTCTTTCTTTATTAACAAGCTCATCAAGAGTGATGACTTGTACTTAGTGCCGATTTTACTTCACAAACTTCTTTTCTTGTATTTGTGAGGCCTCTAATTCTCTAATTGATTCCTCATACTCAAGTCTAGACACCGATTTTTGTGGTGTTTATTTAGACTTAGCAATTAAATTGAGCATGGTCAAGATTTCTGATCCAATCAGTTCTTCCTCACTGTCAGTTTCTTCATCATCAAACTCAGCTCTCAGGGTTTGTTCCCCCTGAGTGTCAACTTCTGGTAGTGATGGAACTATCCCTTCTTCAACAACAGCTTCAACAACTGGTTCTCTCTCAGTGGTGACCGGTTTTGTGGGGGTTTCCTTAGTTCTGGGTTTCTTTGCTTGATTTTTGGCAACTGAGGTGGCAGATTTTGCTGGTGAAGGTTCCATGATTTTCACAGCAATTAACACAATGTTGGCTTTTTCCAATTCTTCCAGTTTTCTCTTTTTTTCCTTTAGCCTTTCAAAATCTTCCAGTGCCTCTCCGGTCGTCATTTTCTTGGATGATATTTTTTTCTTATTTTTAGGATCAGCCTTAGAACCTTCAGCTTTCCTCTTCCCAGATTTATCTTCTTTTGCTTCAATTTTACCGTCTATAATTGCAGTTTCCTTTCTCCTTGCAATTCCGAAGTGGTCAATAATCCTTTGAGCCAATAATACTAGAATCTTCTTATAGTAAAATCTTCCTTTCTTCTCGTCAGTTTTCTTCTTGAGCACATTAGAAGATTGTGCTATCAATTGGTCCAAAATATATCTCTGCCAATTGAAATCTTCTTCAAACCAGATAACATACAACAAATCTATCTTGGTGCTAGAAAGATTGCTGAAATTGCCTGCATTTCCAATTACACAATTTGCTATCATCTTTGTTAGATAATTGAATTCCGGCTTGAGAAGTCCTATACTCCTAGACAATAAAACATTTGAGTCTTCTTTGATCGCAATGATTTTCCACAATTCTTCCCTTTGCTCTCTAGTCACTTTTAACGCTGAAGAATGTCCAGATTTTTCGAAGCCAAGGATGTCTGCAATAAGATCTTCAGTAACTTTGATTTCTTTCCCATTGACCTGGGTAATGTAGGTAAAGATCCTTTCATCTTCTATGCTTTTGATCCCAAACTCATAGAAGTCGCTGATGCTATCCAGACATACATTCTTCAAGTTGATGTTGAACACTTGCTCCAGACCTTAGATTTTTCAAATTTTCTCTATGATTTCTGGGCTAGTGTTTGATCTATGTATCTCGCAATATATTGGTCGAGTGAGACGATCATTCCAGGTTCAACTCAGGTGAAAGACATGATTTCTGAAGGTTGAATCGAAATTGGAGAAATTTGAAGATTGGAGAAAAAGTTTAAGTGGGGGATAATGCGAAAATGGAGTGTGAAGAGTGTATGTGAAAAAATACGAGAATATTTATAGGGAGTAGATGAGATAGTTAGAAAGTTTAGACTGGGTTTTAAGAGGTCTTTTCATAAGTCACATCTAGCATTGAGATTGTGAAAATGATGGTAAGTGGAGAAGATGGACGGTTGAGATCAATGTAGGTCAAAACTTTTCTATCATCTGTAGCTTGTATCAGTAGTTGCAGTAGATACGGTGTATCTCCAGCTGTAAAGGTTCAGCTTGATCATATCCAAAACTTGAATCAGTTGACCTTTTGGTCAATGATAAGCCGGCTCCATATTTTGGCCCGCCAACCCGGATGTGGATCCAAACAGGTCCACCGAGTATGGGTGGATGGGGGCCAGAGAAAGGAAATGCGGCTAGGCCCTTGTCACTAGACGCAATCACCCTGGGAATGGGCTTTGATAATAGACCCACGATAAATAGAAGGGTGAGTGACCCGCCAGAGGTCCTTCGCCCCCAACACTTAGAGAATATAGACTGACGACCCAGCGAGCCCGCTAAGGATATGCGATGACCACTCGAGGATCCGCTACGCTCTAGGTTTGCCGCGGCCCAACTAGCCACCGCAGGTTTAGTCGTACTATGTCCTTAGTTGTAATTATGTTGAATGTTTGTCGTTTCTGACCCTATAAATAGGGCTCCATGTACCATTCATAAACAGATTCTGAATATATAAATACAAGGTGAAACTCTGCCAAATTGTTTGCTGCTCTCCTTGCTTATATTGCACCACCACATTCACCACCACACTTTCTCACAGCTCCACCGTGAGCCACCTCCATCTCACTACTTCCACAACTAGATATCCACCGCTGAATACCCGTGATAATTTCAACATTATTAGTTGGCTCCGTTACCGGGAAAATCAAGGTTTTCAGCCTGCTTCCGGCGTACAGAGCATCCGCAGCTTACAGGATTTACTGCGGCCTCGGGAAGAGTTTCATTTTCTCCAGGCCACCCCACGGTTTCTTCTTCAAAAAAGCTTTCAGCTCTCACTCGCTCACGTTCAGATTTTCGACTGAATACCAAAATCAACTCAAAATAAGGTAACCTCCCCGATTTCTTGCTCAGTATCACGAGTTTGCGTTTGAATCATCCCCTTTCTCGTGAATTTTCTGTAAAGAGACTTGCCGGAGTTGGCATTGTACGTTTCCTGGCTGGAAACTTCATTTCAAAACTTTTGGTTTGTTGATTGTTTCTGTTCTTCTACGAAAACGGACTACTGTCACGTGAACTTGTCGAGTTTGCTCTTAAGAAATCGACACACTCGGAATTTTCACGTTAAGGAAAAAAACCAAGATCACACTCATTGTTTTAGCTGCTATTATATGGTTATTTGGGTCTAGTTTTGCGTACGTTCAAAATTTCTGGTGGTGCATCAAGTATAGCTCGTGTTTGTGTGTTGCGTTGTTACTTCAAATCTTGAAAAAAGGCACACCGGAATCAGCAGGATATTGGGATTTTTGGGACTTCATGGTTGAGAAATCGCAGTCGTTCCCTGAATTCCGGTATCCATACACCTGCACCATCATCAGATCCGCCGGATAAGTCGCTTTCGACAAAATCCCCCACACCGCACTTTGTGTGCTGAAGCGATACAAGGTTGGTGAGTGTCAGAACGGTTAGAGGTCAGAATACTTTTTGGCATTTTGTGTAGACAACCATATCAGATTCGACACATGGCGGTGATTGAAAGGGACATTGTCCATGTGCCACCTACCTCAGGAAAGGGGCCCACACGGGATCTCCTTCAACAAGTTAACTTGGACACCATGCTTGAAAATCCCACCGCAGGATGGGATAAATCTCAGCCATATAGATCAAAACTCAATGTCGATGCGAGGACTAAAATAAATGAAAGGAGGTCCGGTTCTAGGGACATTACGGGGAATTCGGCTCCGAACAGCTCTGGACACTAACGCGGGAAAGGTATAGAAGGGACATCAAAACTGTATGAAAATAGAAAGGCCACCCTTGAAATAATCTTAGGGGAAGAGGAGGCCCTAGAGGCAAAGACCCCGAAGGCGAAAGCAGCACTAGCCTACGCCGAGTATGTGAAGCAGTTATATTTGGCGAATTTACGCCTGGCCGCATACGGTCTTCCCCTCATAACAGCTGACGAGCATGCGGTTACTGCGTGTGAACCAATGAGGGTTGAAGTAGAAGGAAATGAATACTCGTCGGCAGGACAAAAGAAGAAACATGTGCCAGAGAAAAGCACAGACAATGGATCGGCCCTGGACCGATTATACCGTCCCAAGAAAAGGGCTCTGCATCAGCCCCAAGGCCCTGCTCACCATGAAAGGAATGTGATCCCGCATCACGAGGTCATAGATCTCCATGACGCACGGAAAATCTTGAATGAAAAAGGGTGGAACAGGATGGAGAGTCAGTTTACTATGCTGATATCATCCAAAATAAGTTAATTCCGATCAAGAATACCAAACCCGAGAAAGACGACAGGTTGGAAAGAGAAATTTTGGAATGGAAAAAAGCTACGCCAGATCGAAAGACTGAGCCAACTCAGGAAATCGATGTCCTGTCGAACAAAATACTGGAGTCGCTACCTTCTAGAGGTTTACAATACTCACAATATGTTTACTATAAAGGTAACACCTGCCTTATGGAATGGAGAGCCGCATTTCAAAGCCGAATGCTTTTGGCCATGAAAAATAAGTCTACTTGGTGCGTTGAATTCGTGGGAAGCATGAAAGATCGAGCCACAGCTGTTAGTAATACCATCCGCAACGGAAGCGATTTACGGATCTAGATCTATAATTTACGCGTAATAAAATAACTAGATCTACTCTACAAGGGGGTTGTAGAACATACCTCTTGGATCTCAAAATCCAAGTAGAAGAACCGCAATTTAAAGAATAAAAGATTGTGTGAAGAGCTCCACGATCTTCCGCACGTGTGATCCAAGCAACTCCCGGTGGAAGGAAATCTTCGTCTCGAATCCTTCCGATATGCTACCCGGAAAACCTCCAAGATTTTCCCTATCTCTCCCCTTGGCCGAAAATTATCTCTTTCTCTATGTAAGAGATGATGTCGAATTTTTATGTGTGTATTAGGCTTGGGAGAACTCTCTTTATATAGGAGAGTAATCCTTGTCCTCCAATGATTTCATTTTGCAAATAAATAAATCCAATAAATAAAAGATAATCTCATAATATTATAGAACAAATCTAGAATAATATTTATCTTTATTTCTTACCATAAATATTTAGTGCACATGTCTTATTAAATCACAAAAAAAAAAAACAATTTCTTGTTGACTAAAAATAAGCCTTGGCCAAAAATTACATTCCTTGTGACCTAGTCACAATAATTTCGGCCATAACACATTTTTGGGGCAAGATTATGAAAAATGTATTTTTCACATATTTAATTATTTAGCCCACCTAATTTAATAGTCCACTAAACAATTAATTCACATATCGTTTTAATTAAATTCTAACAAGAACTAAATTAATATTATTAGGATTTGACGTCCGAGAATAGCTATGCTATATTGGAGGCACGTCGGGGACCATGGACTAATAATCAGCGGCTCTGATAAATCAAATAATTAATTTCTTATGAACAGAATAATTATATTCGATAAATCAATCACAGAAATATGCCACCATAATCCCGTGATCGCTCCTCCGATTATGAGATTATATTTATCTCCTCACGAGAATGATAATAAGCGTCCATTGATATAATCATTACATACGGATTAATCCTCATAGACATCGTTTCATTCTAAATCGGCAAGTTACCGTTAACCCTTTTTAGAACCTCTTATCCTTATTTACCATTAACCCCTAGTGATCAATTAATTCATACAACTCACCGGTAGCTAATCGGTGTAATATGAACTCCGTGGATTCATCTGTTTTATAGGATTAACAAATAAGGGAAGCTGTCTATCTACTTCGAGAAATAGTAGGAATGGATTCCGTGATCTCGTGATAACATAGACTACTCACTCAATCCAATTACAATGCCAAGATGGGGTAATTCAGATCACAGACTCAATGTAATCCTTTACCGTCAAGTCAAACCTCACATGCGATTCAAGCGGTTGGTGTGATCACCTCGAGATTAAGATATATCCATAAATATGATCATCGATTGATTCGATAAGACTTCTCGATTACGGAATTATATCGTGAACTCTAATCAAATCGATCCCGCCCTATATGATATATATATCACATATAAATGCCCCACTAGGTTCTCTTAACCGAATGTCCGGATAAGACAATCACACCCTTGTGTTTCAGGCGCATTAATAGCACGTTAAAGAGAGACCCGATACTCTCGATTAACTTCACTACTGGCTAATTGTATTTTAAGTACATCTTCACTAACTCAATCCTCCCGTGTATATCCTATACACCGAAAGTTAAGTGATTACATAAACGATATACTTTGAGTGGTTTTCAGTAGTGTAAATACTATTGTCACATCAGTGAATATGAGAATAATAAATATGAATAATAACATCATTTAATTTATTAAATAAAAAAATTACAAAATTGTCTTTCGGGCATCACACCTAACAGCAGCATGGCTCTGGAACTTGCCCTGTGGATCGATCAAAAGCTGGGATGAGTTAAGGGCAAAATTCCTGAAAGAATTCGAAACAGCGGAACGGCCCAAAAAATCAATCGAAGATTTGTATGATGTTCGTTAGGGAGACGGGGAATCTTGTAAGAGTTACTATGATCGATTCATGAAGGTGTACGAACAGACAAAGAACCTGTCTGAGAATGAGGTCCAGAGAGGATTCTTAAATGGTATAGCCAAGGGAGCAAGGAAGACGCATTTCGCTATGAATCCTCCATTAGATGTAATATCGCCGGACGGATCTAGATCCGCCCGATTACGCAGCGGAATAAGCAAGAGGATGACAATCATATAAAATTAAACTACATAATTTAAGATCTACCTACAAGAAAGTGAGATCTACCTACCAATCAAAAGCGAGATCCAAAAGATTGATGAAGTCGAGATCCAATTTGAGAAGCCATAGTCTTCCGATGTGTATCTCCAAGCAACAACCGGTGGAAGCCGATTCATGATGCTTGACCTCATTGATATGCTACCCGGAAAATCCCGAAGATTTTCCCAACTCAAACCCTAAGCATTGGCCGAATTCCTTAGCTTATTTTGTGTGTATATATGCATATTATGTGTGTTAGAATAGGCTTAGGAGAAATCTCTTTATATAGGAGATAAATACTTGTCCTCCAAGGATTTAATAATTAATACAAAATCAATTATGATAATCCTTTTCCATAAAAGATGCTCCTAGAATAATCCAGAATAAATCTAGAATATTTAAGGATCAATCTAATATATTTTCCTTAATTAATTATTTAAAAAAATAAACAATTAATCACATGTCTTATAATTATCAAGAAAACTAATTCCTTAATAAATACCATGACAAAAACACGCCAACCCCAGTCGAAAAAGCTAGCACACGACTTTTACACTATTGGGCCGAGTCCATGAAAAATGTATTTTTCATGTATTTAATTATTTAGCCCACTAAATAATTATTCGCACATCAATTAAATAGTCCAACTACTTAATTATTATTGAGGCCCAACGTCAAGAAACATATGCATGTTAGGAGCCGCATCGGGGACCTTGGACCAATAACCAATAGCTACAATAAATTAAATAAAATTATTCATCGAGCATAACAATTCTTATTCAATCTATTAATTCCGGGATTACGCCACCATAAACCCGAAACTGAACTCTATCGATTATAGATATATACTTACACTCTAATCATTGAGTAAAAGTGTCCATTGATATTATCATTACATACGGATAAACCCTCCATAGACTGTTCGTTTTGATTCAGGATATTTCCGTAAACCGTTCTCAAACATCTTATCATTATTTACCATTAACCCCCTAGTGATCAATTAGTTCATAACCAATATTATATTAACTGGGCCCACCGATCAGTTTCTAGGATTAACAAATAAAGGAACTGTCTGTCTACTTCCCGCAGGAAGGAATGGATCCATATCTGTGAAGTCACAGACAACTCACTCATTCCAGAATAGAGCCAATGAGAAATGTT